>JAPMOQ010009429.1:73371-123584 GCA_026543055.1 Argiope trifasciata
TAATTTATTCATTAAACGAAAATTTCTTTTCATTTTGACAAAAAAAAAAAAAACGAAATGACTTTCCGAACAACCCAATATAATCAATTTCTGAAGGACTTTACTCAAATGATTCTCGTACTGAAAAATGTTGAAATGTGCGATAGGATCTATCGTCACACAAAAAATGCTATTAAAGGAAAATAAAGAAAAAAAAAGTTTCATTTGCATTGGATGCTCCTAAATTTTCTTTTCTTTTATTTACTTTTGAAAAGAGTTAAAAGAATGCGTTAATTATATATCTTTTAAAAGCTAGCTTTTATTGTTTCCAATTTTTGTTGTGTATTTATTAATAAGGGAAGTACGATCTTAACATAAATTAAACTTTATTTAAATTTAAGTGTAGGTGACATAAGGATGATACAGTGGGCTGTAATAAAAATGTTCTTTTTCATAGAAAAAAAGGCAGCTTCAGCAAAACATTTTTGAAGCGTGTTAAAATTATGTAGGAAAATTATTTGCTTTGTTTTTGAATTGCAGCCTAAAAAATCGATTACAATTATTTTTAGACAAGAGCATTTAGTTTTAAATAATGATTTAAGTGAATGGTATTTGGTTTCCCTGCCATATATACAATTTTTATTTACCATTTGGAACTTTCAAAAATATGTTGACTCAGATATATACTTTTAGGATCAAAGAAGTGAAATTTCTCTTAATAAAATATTTATGAGCTTACTATTTCGACTTGCTACAGGTTTCAAATGTCTTTAATTATGAAAAATAAATATATATTATTTCATTTTGTTTGCATTTAATTTTAAAACTTAAACTTAAACAGATAAAAAATCATGACGCAAACTTCAATCAGTTTCATCAAGTAAGCTTTTCTTTCTTGTTTTTTGCCTTAGGATTATTAGTTTTAATATCAGCATTGTTATCTTAATGTTCACGATAATATAAGATGATAAACTAATAGCTTCAGATTGTTTATTCTTACACAATTTAAGCTTCAAGAAACGAAAGTTAAAATACGCTTAAAAATGAATTAAAACTTCTGAAATGTTTTTTTAATAAATAATCCTTTCAAAGTGAAATAAATTTGCCAAAACTTTTTCTCCTTGTTTCATAATAACAAATTCTTCATGCCATAATCAAATTATCCTAATTATTAAAAACCATGCTATATACATGAATATCATTTGAATATACTATAAGCATGCGATTTTTGATTAAAGAAAATTGATTTACGATGCTGAAAAAATCTCTATATTTAGCGAATTTATTATGCATTGTTAATTTTTCGGTAGCAAATTTTTTGTATGTACTAAATGTAAAAATTCGAATTTCAATGCCAGATTTGTTAAACTAAATTCTAAATCAAATCCAAATTGGTTGTGAGAATTTTTATATTTGTGTAAATTTCTAAAATTTTTGCAGATGAACAGAAATTAATTTTATACTTGAGGAGAGCATTTTGTTGTAAGCACTCTTTATTTAGTTCTCTCTTCCAAACTTAACAGTTCTTTCACTTTGACGAAGAGTAATATCTTCCAAGCTTAAGAGGATCTTTTTGAAATAGATCTAGAATTTATTCTTTGAAACAATAGTTTTTGCTTCAATCCATTTTAAAGAGTAAATATTAATGTCATTTGGACGACGTAGAACCAAAATAGTTGCTAAAAATTTAAAAACAATGTTTAACTATGTTATATTTTTATCTTAAAAAATAAGAATCTTTTTGAAAAAAGTTGTATGAATATAAGATATTGCTTTAACGAGAAAATATGAATTATTTCTGTTTTAAGTTCCTTAATTTTTTGAAATCGAAATTGCACGGAAAAGATTTCGAGTTGTTAAAATCAACTGACACTGTTATTTTTTTACTCTAATTGAATGAAAGTGGTTACAACAATTTTATGCCCTAAAGTATTTGGATCATTAAGAATTCTTATTGTACAAAGTTATCAATCGAAAATGTTACAAAACTGATCTTCAAAGATGATAAAACCTGTCCCTAACCAGATCAGCTAATCCTAGTTGCTGCACGCAAGTAATGTAAAGGGGAAATAGGACAGTACTTTCATTGCCGGTTAAATGCTATTAATTGAAGATTTTGAAATCAGTGACGCTTGACATAGATACAAGTGTTTTTTGTTTGTTTGTTTGTTTCAAATGCATTTCGAACTTTTTAACGTGATAGCACGCAACACAACGGGTACGTTTAAAGAGAAGAATAATGAATGAAATGAAGCAACTCTAAATTTTCATACTTTAATAATGAGAAATAAAACAGCAAATTAAAAAAAAACTTTATTTGTGTTGTATTTTACAACATTGCGTACATAATATAACAGTGTTAGACAACAATATATAATATAGCACGATTTGTTTCTCTTAGTACGTCGAAATTTTTTTTATAGTGCATGACAGCAAAATTAAATTAAAACCCAAAACTTGAATTTATTTTCAGTTAACATCGACAAAATTTAAAGACTTTTTATAACCAACAGATTTTCACCAATAGAATGAGATTTTTGCAGAAATGTCCCCATAATGGTATATGTTTTTTAAACTTTCTTTTTCAATTTTTTTAGCTGGCAAATAAAGTTTTGGAGCTCGACAGATTTTCATACGAAAAAAAACTTATTGTTTTTCCAAATATCGACACATGTGTAATCTGATAGTCTAGAGATTGTTTTAAATTGGTTTAAAATAGTTAATGACTTAATTAAGACAATTCATAAGAATTCAGAGAACGTATAGTTTGGAAATCAAGTTATAACTTTAGTTGGAGATAAACTGTCAAATGGATGCATTATTTTCAAATAGCCTTATTTAAGTTAACTGAAATTATTTTTGAACCAACAATCTTTATCGATTAAACAAACAGTATTTTAACTTGTTCTGCTTATTAAAAAAACATTGCGCGAATTGGACAATATCACTGTGATTTCCAAGGGAAATAAAACAACATCAGACGATAGATAATTCAAAAACTATACTACAAAAGCCGACACCAAATTAAAATTATATTAGCAGAAGATAGATATTTCAAAAGCTATACTGTGAAGTCCAACTCCAAAATAAAAAAGGGATAAATCACCAATTTATTGCCTACGCATTTTGAGGCTTTAAAAGTTTGTTGTCATCCCATTTTGAGGCTCCAAAAACCTCAAGCGAAAACAACATCATATTCACACATGATAATACAATGAAAAGAACTATTTATTAATTTTCATTATTGCCCTATATTCACAAAGATATAACATTAAAAACATTTATCAACAAAAATCTACAAAACAATATCTACATTATATTTATACATTATGTCTTGGATACCTTCACATAAAGAGCAACTTAGAAGTATATTTGACAAATATCAGTGTTGCGTATTTTTGTGAATCAATTTAAAGTTTCGTATTTAAAAAAATAATATTTAAAATATGGGTGAGTTGAAATGAGAGTTGAAAGTTGAGAAAAAAATTGAAATATTTATAATTGATTTAATGAACTTTGACGCAGGTTCTGAAGAAATAGAATTTATGATAATGAAATTTTTATGTTGAAGTAACTTCATAGTTTTACGTATCCATTTTACATCTAGCTGCAATCTAAAATTAACTTTTCTGCTCTTGAAAATGTCTGCGATGGAACAAAATGGCTGTTTTATCGTTGCAAAATTGATATTAATGTTATTACATTTAATGATTTTTTCAAATGGCACCATCTGCAAGCTTAAAGAATCATATCGATAGGTTTTATGGTTTATAACTGATGCAATTTTATGGGCTTTTAAAATGGCGGTTTATTTACTTCTGATTCTTGAGATGTCATGCGTAAGAATTTCACAATACAATTGGATCCATAAATTTATATAATTATCTCAGTCATTACACGCTCTCAAATCTTCAGTATTATAATGTGTTTAGGCAATTGGTGATCGATAGTAACTGGATTCAACCACAACAAACGGGTTTTCCTTTCATTAATGCTCTAGGACAGGGGTGGCGAACATTTATGGATCAGCGCGCATTTTTTTTAAAGAAATGTTTAATGAGGTATAGACGTGCTGTCAAACAATTTTGACTTGTGATTACTGGAAAAATAATAAAACTAAATACTAACAACTCAAAATTCGTTATTTACTACGAAAAAAGTACATTTTGCAGTGCATAGAAATAAATATTTTAACTATACGTGTTGTTCAAATTAAAGTAGCATTAGTGTGATTTCAGTTGTTGCAGATTTGACGAAATAATAACTTGCATGTTAGATTGGAGTTATCTGTCAAACAGTTTTCATGCAAGTCTTTAATGACATTCATCGCTGAAAATAATGACTCTTAGGCATAGGTAGATGGAAGTATGGTTAAAATAGCATGAGTCAGTTTCTTCAAACAGTTAAATGTTTGGATCAAATTTTTTAGCAATTTTTTTTACTGGCATTTTTACTTATATTGCTTGTTAATCTTTCTGTTTCAATCAATTTCAACTTTTCAATAAATTTTTGAATCCATATTGAACTAGACTGGAAATCAATCAGTGGCATTTCAAATTCTTATCGAATTGGGACTTGTCAAGTTTATCAAATGAAGTCACATAATAATAGTCAGGATACATAATAAACTTCTGATAATTCTTTGAGCTGAAAGAATCTTCCTGAAAATTTCTTGATTGAAGAATCAATTAAGGAATTAAATTCTTCAATAACTTTTCTTCGTCTAATTTTGCATGTACATTTAAGCCTTTGATATATTTTTTTCAATTTTGGGAAGTACATGTAGTTTCTTATAATAATATCGTTTCTGAAAACATGCAGTTTAGTATCAATAGTGCGAATGAGATCTACCATGTATAACATCCATGAGATAGCTGATTTATTTTTTGCCTTGAAGCTTTAAGTTCAATTCATTGAAATATTGGCATATGTCTGTAAAAAACATCACTTTAGCTATATAACATCAATAAACTGTCGGTACTGTTCAATTTTCCTATCATTTTGAAGAAATAGTCTGATTTCTTCCAAAGCAGTTTACAAATCTTAGAAGTACGTTTCCGCGGCTCAGCCAGCAAACATTATTATACCATCAATTATACACCGCCATTATACACTGAATTGATTTCATTCAACAAAACACTAAACTTCCGATTATTTAAAGCCTGTAACGATACGTGGTTGACTATTTTTGTGATTAACGCCATTACATTATCAAGAGATATTAAACCACTCTTAGCACACAAGTCTTTTTAGTGAATAATGCAGGGGAATTCAAGAATCGAATATCTTACATCGGTTTGAAATAAACGAATGAAGCCCTCCCCCCTTTTTTTTACCCACCATATTTGAAGCACAAATTAAGCGGCGTGTCCAAAATATTTTGTCTCGTGCCATGAATGAATGGTTCGCGTACCACTGGTTTGCCATTCCTATTCTAGGATCTTAACAATGATATTTTATATATCACAGTCTTAGTTCAGGAAAAAACCAGAAGGAATGAAAGTTTCAAAAATCATTTAAAACTAAAATTAAGGAAAAACTTGCATAGTATATGAAAAGAAACTATTTCAGATTGAAGTAAAGGCTACGTTCAGAATACATTTAAAACATTTGGAAGATTTGTCAAATGTATATGACTGCTTTATATGTATGTTTCTGTCGATGTTTTTAATTGATTATCTATATAAATAAAAATGAATGCTTGTCTGCATGTCTCTTATACGCTGCGTACCGCTCATCCGATTGTGATGAAAGTTTGAATACTCATTACTTGCACTTATTTATTTCTGTTGATGATTGAAAAACAAAACAGAAACGTTCTAACCCTAAAGTCTTGAATAATGAAGTTAATAATATAGAACGAATATTATTTACGCTTCTCCTTTATATATCATTCAATATCAATGAATCTATTCATTTCTGAATGAAATAAGTTTTATTCTTATTTTATTCGGAAATAAATATTATTCTTTCTGTCATTCTTAATTAAACAAGACAGTTGTTTTAAATTTCAAACGATATTTCCAAAATTATTCCTTCTGTGGCAGCAACGTGTCGAGTACCAGCTAGTTCTTAGTAATAATAAGCAAATATCAATATTAATTGAACTTTTCAATCGGCTATAATTAATACTAACCGATTAATCACATTTACTGTAATATACGTATTTGGAAAGTAGATGAAAGTAGAAGTAGAAGAAAAGTAGAAGGAAAGGAAAAATCATTACCAAAGCGTTTTTATGTAAATATTAAGGCGTTAATTTGCATAATAACCATAAGGCTTTATCATAAAAATTCTAATTTCAATTTATTGGGTCGTTCGGAAAGTCATTTCGTATTTTTGTGTCAAAATGAAAAGAAATTTTCGTTTAATGAATAAATTATTTATTAAATTATAAAATTGCCATTCTGGTCTAATACCTTTTGGTAGTAACATGATTAAACGCTCATAAAAGTTTTGGTCTTTGCTGTAAAAAAAACTGATCGAGGTGGTTTTTGGCCTCCTCATTTGAAGGAAAAATTTTGCAAATCAGTTCTGGTACTGATGTACTGTTAACACATCTTCTCCACACATATTGTCTAATTTATTTCTGGCTTGAACAGCATTTTTACCTTTTATAGCAAAAAAGAAAAAAATGACGAAAATGCTGTTTATTGCTCTCCATATTTAAAAGGGCTAATAATCCAAAAACTACTGCGAAGAATCAGCTGCACTTTTTCACACTCAAGCCTTACTATATCAGCTCTTAAAACATAAAATGATTTTGCGGTTTAAGTATGAAATTGGGTGCGAAAAATGCAATTAAATCCTTTGTCAGGAAAAAACGAAATTACTTTCCGAACAACCTAATAAAATGAATGATCTAAGTTTAAGCCAGTGAGGCAAATAAAATGAAAAAACAAATTACTTTCAATCTACTCACAAGAATTTTTTCAGAATACACAATGTAGTAAATTTTGCAATAAATGTGAAATGCATACTGACAAATGTTTAATAATTCCTTGCTTTAAAGTAAAGCAAACTGAAATATGGTAAGTCTATGGATACTACGCTATGAAGAAAAGTAAAGAAGAAATCCTCCTCAAGCCCTGAAGAATTTAAACTGTGGATAATTTAATTGAATCATGATGATGAAAATTAAATTTTAATTTCATCATCGGTCATAGATAATAATTTCAATGTCGGATTGAAGGTACAAAGGCTTTGCAACAGTTTCGACTATCCTTGCCTTTTGAATAAAAATGAAAACATATTGTCATGAGCACCCTCATGACTAATGGACAATTCTTCCCTCACTTTTCCATGGCGTTTGCACACATATAACGCTACATAGAACATATTATAAGTATGTAAATTTATAGAACATTTCGCATTTTCTGTCATATCCTAAAAGATAGTAATGCATCTTCTTTAGAGAGAGATTCTGTTTCTATCAAAAATTTTGATAAGTATACTTTAATTGAAATAGCATTTTCCCAAGCAAACTGCTTGGTGAATTAGCACAGCTGATTTTGAATCCCATTTACTAATGTCTTGATTTTTCAAGAGAATAAAGTCAAATTTAAGTCGATTCCCGAAGCTGAACTTCGGCATAAACCACTCAATACTATTATCAATCTTTCAAGTCAGTTAGGGCAAGAGACTTTGAATAAATGATAGAGCTATTTGTATTAATTATTTCTTCCATTTCAACCTGCATAGATTATTACAATTTTAAGCCTTTTCTTACCAAAACTGTACATTATAAGAACTTTAATAATTTATTTGAGTTTTATTTTCCTATCCCATTACTCTATAAATATTACATAACCGAAGACAAAATGAAATCTGACTAATCCATAGATCGATAATTTTTTTATTTGGCTGGAGTAGAGTTAGCATATATTCAGCCTTTGTTTGTACTGTAATAAAGACTTCTTTTTATAAACTTGTATACCGCTTCAGAAATTCATTCTATAATGATTCTGAAATGTAGCAATTCTCTTTGAATATATATAAATTTACATTATCGTAATCCTCTTTGAACGGTTTTAGTTTACGTAATTTCCTAACATCTTCAATCTTTGTCTCAAGTATTACATTGCTAATATACAAATATATGCATTGGTAAATTTTCTAAAGGACATTTCACAAAAAGTTGAAATTTTGAACTGTGTACATCTTTTATCTTATGATAGAGTAACAATTCATTTAATTATAAATTTGATAGTTACCTGTTTGTTAGAAAAGGCTTTGTTTTCGCTCTCTTTTTCCCCTGACCTTGGAGTAACTTCAAGGGTACAAGCTATAAAATTAGAGTAATTAAGGTCAAGAAAGAGCTGAAAGAAGTGTAATACTATTTAAAGACGTAGTAGCAGAAAATTAACGCTCAACAATGTTAATGGAAATTCCATAGCACTTGCGTTTGCTTAGAGATGCCGCGATATGTTACTGGGAAGTGCGCCAGAGAACGTAGAAGAAATGAGAATTTTGGTACATCATGCGGAAACTAACCAGAGAGTAGATTGATGATGTTTTACATTGAATTGCGAAGACACCATTTATTTAGGAGAGTAGATTAGAATTAAAAAAATTGTAAAAGGTATATTCGTATTCTGTATAATAATACTTGCATCCTCTTAATGGAAATTAAAAAATCACTAACGGGAATTCCATAGTACTTGCGTTTGCATAGAGATGCCGCGATATGTTAATGGGAAGTGCGAAAGAGAAAGAAGAAATAAGAATTTTGATTCATCATGAGGAAACTAACTAGAGAGCAGATTGATGATGTTTTAAATTAAATTGAGAAGACGCGATTTACTTAGGCGCGTAGAATAGAATTAAAAAAATTGTAAAGGATATATTTGTATTCTGGATCTTGATAATTACACCTTTTTAAGGATTACTATGCTGTTTTAGAATTTTTCATAAACTTTATGTATGAAATTCATATTAAAACTATTTTATCTTGATACATAGGTTGAGCTAAAGATATACTTTTTTGTAGTTCAAGTTTTGAAGGTTAGCGTAAGGGTACTAAAATAATTCAAAGCGAAATTAAAATAATGTTTTTGAAATTTTGAATCTTGACAGAAGATCACTGAACGTAATCTTCCTGCATACAGATGTGGAGAATCCTAAAATGGACGCTTTTTATCCGAAAATCGCTTAATAAATAGACCCACTCCCCCCAAAAAAAATATCAGAAAAAGGCTTTAAAATTAACATTAAGCATTACTAAATGAAATGAAAATGTAGTTACCGATACCATTCTGTTACTTTCGACTTGCATCATATCACTAATTTGTAGATACTGCTTTCGTTCATAAAATCATGGATATTTCTAATCAATGAATATAATGATAATTTTCATACTATAGGTATATCTATGCTTGCAACGGAAAGAGTTATTATTAGAAAAGTTAAGTTTAATAAAATGAAATGAAAAGCAGAATTTTTCACTATGATTCAAAGCAGAAAGATTAAAAATACTTTCAAAAATAGTTTCATTTTTATTTTTTGGTTGTGTTTCGGTTTTGTTTGGAGCTTACTGATCTTACTGGAATTGCGGAGAGCTCTTTTGCAATTTCTTTATTATTGGTATTATTCTAAAAATTAACAAAGTATTTTTTTTATTCATTAGATATTTTTATAGAGAAGTTGTTGAATCGAAATTGAAATACAATATCTAGATATTTTTGAAAACGATGATCATTGCGATTTCTTCTGTTTATGAGGATATTCATCTATTTAAAACTGAATTTTCCATGAAATTTTGTTATTTAATCTTTCATAAGTTCATTTCTAAGATTTTGTATTCCAAAGACTGAATATATTGGAAAATTTGTTTATCTTTCAGTTCATGGAATGAGAGTCTGATTTATTCGATAATTATTTGGAAAACTGCGATCATTCTTTCATGTATTCATTTCCAAAATTTTTTGGTTCATCTATTGAGAATCTGATAGTTAACTTCCCTCACAATACAGATTACTACATTCAAATGAAATAGCACTGCACATATGTCACATTCTTCTGGGGGGGGGGGGAATGAGCTCAAATGCGCCAAAACTCAATTAAGGTATTAATACTACTAAAGCAGTTATATCATTCAGAAATACCCCAACAGCCCGGAAAAACAAAATTTACTGCAAAAAAAAATTAACCAACTGAAAACGATATGAATTTTTTAATGTTTTATTTAATTGTAGAAGACAATCCAATAAAATTTTAAGTAATGCTTTTGAATTTTTATATGGCCAACGAAAATGCATTGCGCATATTTTTATGAATATGACATAATAAATTTAATTTGGTGAAATTATAGTATTGAAAAAGAAGTAAGTTTGAATAGGAGCTCTTAACTGCATCCTAGTTTTGCTATTACTTCATCCTCTTAATTGAAATGTGATAAAATTAAAGGTAATATGCTTTCATTGACTGAGTGTATGGATATAGTGAAACCTCAGAAAAAAATATGGATTTAAAAAAACTCGAATTTTAAGTTCAAATAGTAAATCCATATAGTAAATTTTGACTATAATTAGTAACAATGAACATCTCGAATTAAATCGGTTCTAAGCATCAAAAAGAAAAATTTACTGCAAAGATATTTAACTTCAACTTCAATTATCAGAGCGGAAGATTTATTGCATTACTTATACATTTGTGTATAAATTTTTTTGGCTCTAAACAAAGACTCTTCCAAAATATTCCGCTATGCTCAGCCGCTTGCTTAATATCTATTTTCTTATTTAATGAGTTGAAGCTATAGATTCATTTATTAAAAAAAGTAAGCATACCTTAAAAACCGCCTGTTTTGACTTCAGCATAGTAATATAGTACAAGAAATATCCGGTAGAAAGTTAGATCCGGACCTCTTTTTGTCTCGAGCCAAGTTAAGAAATAAACCTTTTATATTGTTCGTTTCCTTCCTCTCGATTCTTGA
This sequence comes from Argiope trifasciata, assembly GCA_026543055.1. NCBI lineage: Eukaryota > Metazoa > Arthropoda > Arachnida > Araneae > Araneidae > Argiope > Argiope trifasciata. The sequence continues at coordinate 84,281 of JAPMOQ010009429.1, forward strand.
CTAAGCGTCAATTTTTTTTTTTTTTTTTCAAATTCAGTCATATTTTTACTAGAGATACTGAATGGCCTTTTCATAAAATCTCTCAAATATACTGATTGTTAATTTAGCATTTTATCAAATTATATTGCTTTATGATGTTACACAAGCGTATTTGATGCTACAAAACAAGGATGTCGGAAGAAACCGACATTCCTAACAATGAACCAACGCAATGATTGCTAAAAAATAAAATTTTACTGAGTTTTGAATAATAAGATATAATTAATTATTTTATATAATCATAGCTATACAAAGGCTTTCGTTCAAAATTAAATGAATAAAATGAGATAAAAATTTAAAACACTAATATTTTATGATAAAAATTCTTTTTTTTTGAGTAAAACAGGCCTACAAAATACTTTCATAACAACATCATACTGTCCATCATTCATCATATATTAAATATTCTTGCCCATATAATTTGATTTTATCCAGAATTAATAAACAAGCAAATTAGTAAATTTGATAACTTAAACATAAAAGGAATTAATTACTTATTTCATTATCTTTGATAAATATTAGTAAGTAAGGGTTTTAAAAAGAACTGACCAGGTCATTAGTTAGATCCTATCAGAAATTTTTTTCTAATTTAAAAATTTACATTTATTATTTATATAAAGCCATTTCTGAATTTAAAATTAAATCTGATTTTGCTGATGTTATTTTTTTCACTTACTTTTATTTATTAGCAATGTATAAACAAATGCATAGTTTTCAAAAATAAGAAACTCAAATCATCTTTTGAGCACCTGTTATTAAAATTCCTTACAAAGTTTTAGCTAAAATTTTTGCTTCAGAAATCTGATTTTTGAGCTTTATTTTTAAGTTAATGCAGGTATCAAACCTTATTCCCTTCCCCCCTTAAAGAATTTTTTTAATTAAAAGGGCTCTTAGATATTTCACAATTTAATGAAATATTTAATTGAACCTAGAAACATGAAAGGTAAAAATATAAATAGTATTTAATTAAATATTCGAAATAACGTATTGTTTTATACTTGATGCTCTTAAAAGCCAACTCTATCTTTGTAAAAAAATGTGTAGATTTCATTTTGAAATAGGAAGCACCCAAGATATATTGAAATCAAAGCTTTCTATTCACTAAGCAACCCAAAATCTTAAATGGAAAATTTGGATCCCAGTCTTTTAAATTAAGAATCCATTGCTATTGAAAGTGTGAAAAAATTCTTGCATTGTATCTCAATATAATTTTATTATTTAAAAATGGGGTGACAGGGGCTATTTGGCCGTAGAGTAAAGCTGGTATTTGGCTAATAGCGCAGTAAAAAATCACTAAATGGCAGCAGAAGGAACAGTGTAAACAGGAAGTGTGACTTCATACGCTCAGAAGTTTTTAGTCAGGTTCATATGGATCTGCAAACACTAGCGGTCAGTTTCAATTTGTTATTTTTTGCTTGAAAAGTAATTATTTACCACTCACTTGGTTTTATTATAGAGTGTACAAAATTATCAATGAAGTTTATTTCGCGTTACGTTTTGTATTTTGACGCTCATGAGGGTATTTATGAGAATATGCCTTTTTATTAATTTTATTTCTGAAAAAAATGGAATAAAAATAAAAATGGCATGATGAGGCATGTTGGCAAAAAGCCGGGTGAGGCACGTTAACACCAGCGGGGCAAGTTAGCCTTGTGTTTTGAATGGTGTTGACGACTAATATTTCTGTCAGAGTCTTGGTTAGAAACAGATAGGGTAAGACAAATTGAGCTTCGACTCCTGGGATGTCATTTTTCAAGCAGTAAAAGATATATTTTATAAAGAATTGTATTCAAAAGCTGGTAAAAGTATGTGATATAGTTGCTTACCCTAAAACTCTACTGCCAAAAAGCTTTAAAAGTCGGGAGTGTCTTTCAGTTGCCTGCCAACACAAAACTTTTTCCAACTGTCAGTAAGAAACATATCTGGCAGAATTTGTATTTATTTTGGTCTCAGTCCGAAATACTATGCAAATTTACTCATCAGTTTGCTTTTTCATTAAAACTGAAAGTGTTTGGTTCATGGAAGGAAAATCAATAAATAGGCGACGGCGACTTCAATTTATTTTTAAAAAGAAGCTCTTCCTTATCCATTAAAAAGTCTGAAGCTGCGAGTCTCAGTCGGGCTTCCTCCTTTAATAAAACAAATGTAGCAATCTGACTCTGGTATCATCGATAAGGATAGGGATCTATTTCGACTCTTTTATCATTTCATAAAATTATAATTTGATTTCAATGAAATTCTAAGCTATTCTTCTGATTTTTATTGCAGTATCCCGATTTTAAAATTTATTGAAATATTAAAATTAAAAACTGAGGATCAAATTAAGACATTCTTGCTTATAAGACTATATCAGCCCGTTTCCTTTTTCCTCAATAATCATTATAAATATCAAATTGAATTTTTTCCTAATTTCTTTCAAGATATTTATGAGTAATAATATTTAAATGATATTTTTTTCTTAGAAGATGGAAGACTGGGAATCTATTATAATTTAAAAAAGTGTTACAATAGTTTCTAATGCAATTTATTGTTACATTAAGATGTTAACAAATCGCGGGTGAAATGAATTATGATTTTGAATTATGTGCTAGTCCATGATACAGTTTAAATGATGTTTGCTGTCAAACTGTTGCATTCTAAGCTTCTTTAGGAGACTAAAACATTTGTTTTTTTTAATTCACATTTTTTTCACATTTTATAAAATGACAAATGATATTTTTAAAAAATATAAAACATATTTTCATTAAGAAAATAAAAGATATTTTAAACTTTTTTTGGAGAATTCATATATTTTTCAAAGGCTTTATATAAAATGGTGAAGATATTTTAATAAAATATTAAGAGACGCGTTTTAAAATTTAGATGCGCAAAGCAAAAGAAAATGTCATTGTAGAACTCAAAAATAGATCAGTTTAATCTTTCGATGTTATAAAATAGATTGCTGTGTTATTTTCAATAAATTACTCCAGGCTGTCTTTCGCCATTAAAAAGAATTGATCTTGCTAGAACAATTCTTGAACTTTCAACGTTGTTCAAGGATTGAACGTATTACTCTTTTGTGGTCAGGAATGCAATCACCTTTTTTTTTTTTTTGATATATTTTTTTCCTTTGTCCTTGGCACATTAAGTGAATATCGACCTTGGATAAAGTTGTTTAAGTGTTGTATCTGCTGTCATCTTTTAGTAAAATATATCTAATTGAATCACCACATGAGTCATTTTATATTTAATAATTCGGGAAATAAAAATAATGTGCATAATCTAAGTTACCTATAAAAAGATCTCGGTACGCCCTAGTGCATAAAAGGCTTAATATCTAGCAAATCCTCAGTGAAATGACAGAATTTTATTTTTATCGATAACAAGTAATTTATTTATAGTAATATGAGGAAAGTGGATCCACAGGGCATCTGTACATCCCCTTAAAACTTCTTAAAATATAGATTAAAGGAATTTTCAAACTAAATATTAAAAACATTGGATATGTCTTCCATAAAAGCGGTTCTAACGAGAACCCCAATATAAAAGAAAAACATTTCAATACTTACAACATAATTTAACTACTCGATTTAAGCTAGTCCAGAAAATTTAATTTTATAATTACAATAAAAAAAAACTAGATAACTTTAAAGATTAAACAGAGTAGCGTTAATTTATATTTGATTACATTTATTCAGTTTAAAACTTTCAAAAAATTATACAGGAATGACCAATCACCTCGTTTCAAAACTGATTTGAAGCAACTGGGTACAGGTATACACAACTACTCAAAATTTTATAAGATTTGTGTTTATCGTCGGCACATGTTGTTGTTGTTGCTTAACTTCTTTGGATTGAACATCAATTCAAATCAAGTCCTAGAGATAATTTCGATAGATAAGATTGCAAACTGTCTCCCCCTCATGCACTAGCTGCCTCACAGAGCCGCCAATACATGGCTTCATATATGTATTGAATATATAATATATAATGAAATTATTGCCGGCGTCCTAACATAGGAGTAGCATATCTTCCCCATGATCTGGGCTTCCCAGTTTCGAGTCCCGATTCGGGCATGATTGTTCTGTGTTCTATCTGTGAGATGTATGAATGTGGTCCCTTTAAAAAGGGGTTGTGCAAGCGAATGTGTGTGTCGCATTCATTTGAGCTAGAAGTCAGACTTCTGCCCTCTGGGCGCTCAGGGATCTTTACCCTCAGAAGCTACTACACCCCCTTTCCGTGGAAACGCGGGAGACGACATCATCATCATTATCAATGAAATCGTTTTATTATACAATTTTAGAATTGGCAAACTGTCTGCGTTTCACGGTAATACGGATTTTCGGAAAAATGCATTACTATTCAAAATTACCCGAATAATAATTTTGTTCTACTCTTAAGGATGGAAAAAACAAGACCGTATTCCACAAATGCGAGAGAAGACTCACATTCTATGCCAGTACAACTGATTTATGAACTCTGAAAGGATGGTAGAAACGAAAAAAGAATGCTAAACTAAACACCAAAATTCTTTTCGGTACTAAACTAAATACCAAAACCTAAAAAATGAGCACTTTGAAAATAAAAAGAAAGAAGGCATTATTCAGATTCCTTTTTTTCGATCGTTGTAGATGCTGAGAATTCTAACATTTACAATTAAGGCCAAGTTAAACAGACCAGAAACTTGTCTGTATTTTTAAAACAAATAATTAAGTATCATGTGATTGTACAACAGGACAACAAGTGTTCTGCCGGGGAGACCTAATTGTTCTATGATAATGGAGCCCTTCACTGGGCTACTTTTAGAATAAAGAAAATGTCGTAAAGCTTTGATATCCAGCTAAATTTAATACATGCTCACCACAAATGTTAAGAAAACGAACAAATGGTAATAAATTATAGTTGTTTATGTTAAAAATGAGCGCCATGTTACTAAAATTTGTATATGTAATCATTCGGAATATTACAGCATCAAATAATGCTGAATCCATTTGATTTTTGTATCTTTCTACAACAGATTTTGCTTGCTTAGTTAAGTTTAACGAATAGTTTTATATAGTTGGAAGAATACTCATGCATTTCAACTTGAAATTTTTATCTTCTTTGAGAAATAATACTCGCTAAATAAAGAAAATATTATGAAATTGAATTAAGTTAAAAAATCATACTCTTTCTTCATTTTCATTATTATTAATGTGTTAAATGTTAGATATTATTATTTAGACATGAATTAATGTGCCATGTAATTCTTTCTTATATTAAGCATGAAAAACTTCATTCATTCATTAATTTTTTTATAGTTGATGCCTCCATTTCTATATTTGCACCTGGGCTTCAAAATCTAAAAATCAGTGCATCGATTTGAAATGTAAACTAGAAATTTTTTAAGAAGTTTGTTGAAATTATTGAAACTAAATTAAAGGTATAACAAATGTTAGATGTGATTAGAGAGAAATGGTTCCTTTTATAACATAATTCTTATAAAGAAATCCCATCTCCTAAGGAATTAAGTAAACTTGGGATATATGAGGTTTCTAATTTAACTTCATTAAAAAATTATTACCGTATGCCTTATAATCAGTAATTTAAACTTGTAGAGTAATGTCTGTATTTAATATGTTTCTGATAAATCAGCTTTGTACTTTGTTATTTGATCATCGGACATTAAAAACTGTGTTTGTGCAACAACAAATTGTTTTGAGAATCGAATTCAAATTAATATAAGTTATTTTAAAACTTTTGCAATTTATAAATCCTCTCAAAAAGTTTGATAAAAAGTTTACAATTGTAGGAAGTTTTGACTTAGAGGTACAGCAACTTATTCTTGCTAGCGTTTTAACAAATTATTGTAATATATTAGTTTTAGAATTTTCAATGAAAAATGTGTTCATCGAAGACATAATTTATTATATTTCATATTGTTTTGCAGGTGCCACATCCATGCACATTGAAAATACGTACATATAATCAGTTGAAATTCTCTTAGACTGTATATTTATTACAGATGTCGATATCGGTATCCGTCTTATTTACAACTGCAATAAATGTGTTATCCTTTAACCACGAAACTAGCATTTAAATCTAGTTAAGTGTCAAAAGTATATCCATTGTACTAAAAAATATGAGATTTGGAACTGGTTGCTTGTAGCTATATATCTAAAAATTAATTTTTAGATTGAAATAAATGAATAGTCTCAAGAAGTTCTAAATGACAGTTTAAAATTCACCGAACATTTTGATGTTATAAGAAGAAAACTATAGCTAGTAGAAACATTTAAACTCAGAAATAATCTGTGATGTTGTAGCTAACTACTCCGTCTTGCTATTTTGATACTGTTCTTCATTGTCAGCGGACTTCTCTTTCATTAAGAAAATTACCTTCTTTATGTTTCATGAAATTCAGACTCTCAAAGAATGCTATGAATGAATTTTTATCATTATTTGATTAAACTGAAGGAACAACTTTTCAATATTCTCATTTTAAATCCGGAATTTCAAAGAATTTTCAGTTTACTTTTTTATATGTCATAAAATTAAGAATATCGGGGTTAGTTTGAATTTTTCAGATTTTTCCTTTACTATGTTTTGAATAACATTGAGAACATTCAAAAATTATCAAATGCATTAATCTTTTTTTACTTAAATATCCTTGTTTATATAGTTTGTTATATATAATCATAATAATATAAAGAAAAAAATTCTGTCCATTTTTTAGCTTCTAAACATTAAGCAATTGCATGAAAATTGTTACTTTTAAAGGACAATGCAAGGGGGAATGAGAAAATTTTCACAAGCTTCATCCTTAAGATTTTTGTGTTGTTCTTTTGCTAAGTGTTTGCGTTCCAAAATCAGGAACATGCTTAACCCTTAACTGGGGAGGTGAAATTTTAGGACTTAATTTGGAAGGTGAAATTTTAAGATTTAACTTGGAAAGTGATATTTTAAGACTTAACTTGGGAAGTGAAATTTTAGAACTTAACTTAGGAAGTCAGATTTTAGAACTTAACTGGGGGGGTGGGGTCTACGAGATCGCATTTAATCTACACTCTAAATAAATTTTCTAATGAATGTGTTGGTTTGAAAATCTATCAATATATTCAGCAGATATTTTTCTTGATATATAGATATGTTTTAAAATTTTTCAAAATATATTATCATTGAAAAAGTGAATGCGTTGGAACATACATTTTCTTCTCAAATTGCATATTACAATAATATTCTTGAAAAAAACATATTATATTTTACTCTTTCTATCATATTTATTTTTCCAGTTTTTAAAGATATATAGAAAACAATATAATGTAAAATTCAAAAATTATATGAAAAAAAAATTGACGTTGGGTAAAATTGACCCTTTTTTATTGGCTTGTGATTTTCGAAGCACGGCTTTCGATGGCATTTTAAGCATACAGGTTTAAGAATTAGTATGCAAATTAGCCTATAAATTCTGTATATATTTCTCTTGGCATATTAATATATTTTATAAATTTTTCGAAAATACATTATCACTTTAAAAATTAATTATGTTTTAACACATTATGTTGAACATATCAGAATCAGTAGAATGCGAGCTTCCATCGAAAATTTCTTCTGTACAATTATCATCATCACTAAAATCACTTTCTGCTTTATTTAAAAGTTATCTGAGCTCTGCTCCATAAGAAGATCAGTGAATTGGATGATATATCGAGGAGTAAATTTTAGAGCCATCTCCTAAGCCTTGTGCAATACTGGAACACAAAGGGAATTGCGGTCTTACAGACCTCACAAAAAGAGATAACTGAAATATTTAAAAAGTATTTGCTGAAAGTGGTTGAAAAAGTGTACGTGTAGTGACGGTCATGAAACATTAAGCTACAGAGTCAATACATTCAAATGAGTTAAAAATAGAATAGGGGTGACAGAAAGTCCATCATTAGCGGTCTCACAAAAAGCATCTCCCCAGTTAAAGCTTACTAGTCTCCAATAATTATCAATTATGTAAAAAATTCTAAAATTTTGCATACATGTTTAAAAAACTTCAATTTAATTCAACACAGCAATTCTGTTTCTAAATATTAGTCCGAAGTAGAAAATAGTAAACTTTTAAAATTTTGAATTTTTAAAAATAAAGTCGACACATATTTAAAAAGGAAATAACCTATAAATTTAAAAGCATGCAAAAATATTCACTAACTTATAAGTCTGCGCAATATTTTATGCATCTCAACTCAAACAATGCTAAGAATCCTGATTGAAATCTTATTGATTATTTCTGCACTATTATTCCAATAATGATCACTTGAACTGAAAACCACCACTCATTTCACAGTTTATACAGAGAACTTCAAAAGAACAGGGTATTCCTAAACTTCTGATAGATTAATTAATTTTGGGAAAAAAAAACAAATAAATATTTATGATCAGAAAACATTTATTGATATACTACTACACGGAATATCTCATCTTGCAAATGAATGATATCCATTTTTATTTATATATTGTATATTCCAAACTATTCTCTACTGTTTCCAACAACCATTATCTGGGAAAATTATTTTCATTACATTTCACTTATAGGTTTTTTAAAAATAATTTATTGTAATAAATATTGTGAATTCTTTAGAATTGGTTTTTCGGAAATTCGTTAACGCTCGAGTGGAACCAAAATTTAACTAAATTAATTGATGAACTGAAAATCTCAAAGTAATATATTGTCATCCAGAATACAAATGTTTTCAAAACTTCAAAGCTTTAGCACATCAGGAAATACAAACATGAAATAAGTCAAGTTCGATTATAGCACTTAAAAATAAACACCGAAAATAAGAATAATCATTCATATATGTTATAATAATAATGCATAAAAATTTACAATAATAATTTTACGAAGTTTAACTGAAATCAAATAAAAAATTAACAGAACTTACAAAATTATCAGTTTCTTACCAGAGCTTCCATATATTTGACTGCATTTCTTTTATTACTATATAAGAATGATAAAAAAAATTAGCTTTTAAGATTTCAATATCATAAGCAAAAAAATTGTCCCAGAATGACGTTCATTTATGATACCAATAAACAAAGAAGAATTTTTCATAGACTACGCTTTCAAAAAAAATCTCATTTTTAACAAACCTAGAGTAGAAATATTTTTCAGAGAAGGAAGTACTTCGAAATTACTTTGACGTTAAGGTAAGTAAGTAAAAAATCTTAAATTTGAAGAACTATTTTTACTACGATGGCGAGATAAAAACCCAGACAGCGCCATTTCATATCCTCCAGCTTTTTGATTTGTTTGTTTGTTTGTTTTGCAACTATACTGAATTAGAAAACATTCAGAAGTAATAATGTCGTGCCAGTAAATTGCATACCAGACGACTCCATGCTAAGCCATTATTGCTCACTAGATTTTATCTGTTATCGTTCCACAGATTGAAGTTATTTGTCGAAATTATAATTTGGAAAAACATATCTTTCACAATGAGACATAAAAATATTTCCAAGGCCAATATAATTTCCTTTTCGGCATGTCAAATTGGAAACAAAATATATTTTTTTAAGTATGAGGAATGAAACAAAATAACTTTTAAGGTCTTTCGACAAATTTTCCTTCACTGGCTCAAGAACAAATTAGATCATTAAGTTCCGCATTTAAATAACAGCACAACTGCCATATTTTAGTGCTTATAATGCCGCATTTTAATGATTATATATTATTTTATTATATAATCATTTCTAGTGTCAGTGCAAAAACTTTGAGCTGTAAATTACTTTAAACTGTTATTTATATTTATTGACTATTAGCTAATGTCAAATCAGAAATGCTGCGTTATTTTTAGTATTTTAGTACTGTATTTGGGTTTGAAAAATATATTGATGAAGCTTAATAGATAAGCCATTTTTTTATCATTGGTTGTTTCAACCTGCTATAACTGTTGGGTTAATAACGAATAGAGTACAATTTATAATAAAATTCTTGTTTATTGCCTTCAAAAACGATAAATCGAATTGAAGTTTAGATGCAGCAATCTGCCTAACAGTTTTGGCAGCTAGTCTTTTACCTTAGAAAATGCATCTTCCACGTTTAACTCTTACGAATAAACGAATAGCAATAAAAAAACATTCAAAATATCTTTTCTTTAATTCCCATTTTAAAATTCAATCGTAGCAAATGTTTGAAACTCATTTCAAATTCATTCTCATAGATCGAAATATTATGAAGAATATCCATGAAGTACCTTGTAATTTTGAATCGAAATCAAATGACGAAGACAACACCTGAGTGGCGCTTTCATTTTCCGAGCTTTCACACCACACTAGAGGGTGAACATTTGACCCCGACGGATTTTATGTGCACCGTACCCTCTTACACAGTGGTTCTAAAATCGAGTCTCGACCCTAAATCCATCTGGCTTCGATGCCGAGGCCTTATCACGAGGCCACCAATACCAGGATAACAGAGTAAAGCACTGATATTAGAGATAATAGTAACTAATGATGAGCTCGTAAATGCGTTTTTATGGAAATTTTTATGCATTTTATCGTTATATAATAAATTTAATACGATCTTTATATTATCAAGAGTTTTGAAACAAAATCTATTCTTTAGTGATTCATTTTATTATATTTAAGAAATGTCATCCTTTTTTTCTGACTTATAAGTGTAAAGTTTCAGTCACTTTCTTTTTTATATTTTATTTCCCATGCATTAAATCAGCACTCATGGAGGAACATATATTTTATAAAAGATATAACCTTCAAATAAAAAAATTGATATTTTTAATAAGTAGAATAATAAGCGAAGTAGAGAGAGTATTTTCCTTTCGACTTTCGTAAATGGTTAAGCAGTACTACGCGTTTTGTTTAAACTTAGATATAGATTTGAAAGTTTGGAATCCAGATAATAAACAAAATTTCTTTTATGTATGAATTTTTGAGCTATTTCATTCACACACACAGGCAAATATAACTCTACAAATGTTTCTTTTGAATTCAGGGAGATTCGTTAAATTATTGTAAGGACTTTATAGATGCAGCTTGTAATGAGCTTACAATTTAGTTATTTAAGATCACAAGTATTTCAGAATTCTAATTGCTGAAATTGATATTTTGATACATATTATGATTCCGATTTGAAAATATATTCAGTAGTGGCTCATCCATTCGGACTGAGGAGCTGCATTACATCTTATTATTTTTTATCGTTGGCTTTTCAATTTTTTTAATTATTTTAATTATTATTTTATAATAATAATAACAATATTTAATTTTTATTTAATTATTGATTGAGTTGAATGGAACAGGAATGTCTGGAATTCTGAAGGCTAATTTCTTACTAAAACACTATGCTCTCATTTTTTAAGTCGATGACGTCTCTCTTATGGTCCGTGCCAAATTTACAAACGATCGATGAATACTAATTTTAAGTTTTCCCAATACGTTGACATCCTCTTCGACTCAGCCTCCATTTTGCATTTTATTAACAAGCTAATTACAAAAGTCTACAGAAAATTTTTTTGGACATCGTTTAGGGTTTTAAAAATGAATTTTGCATTATATTTAATGCTGATTCCAAAAAATTTATTTATTTTTCTTTTTTAGAAATTACACAAGTATTTTCACAAAACGACTTCGTATTTTGTGGGGAACAAAAAATCAAACAATTTTGAAATTTTTTTGTTTTTGTTGTTTTATCACTTTATAAATGCATGCTTTATATTTATATTTTAGTTCAGTCCTGATTTAAAGGATAAATGAACTGATGAAAAATGCTACAAAGCATTAAACTGGCGACCTGGCCTAAGCGTAGAGCGCCTTTCCTATGATCTGGGAGTCCCGGGTTTGAGTCCCGGCTCGGGCATGGCTGTTCTTCCTGTTGTGGGGTGTGTGAAAAAGTTCCCCTTTAAAAAGTAGTTGTGCAAGCGATTATGTGAGTGTCATCCTCATTTGAGAAAGAAGTCAGACTTTTACCCTCCGGTACTCAGGGGCTTTTTCCTCAGAAACTACGGTACACTCGTCTTAAATCATTGGCAGTTTGTCAGAGGGCTTGTAAAAGTGCCATAAGTAACGACAAATCCTTAAATTAGCCTCTTCTCTTTCCCCCAGAACTCCTGTTTTTTGTTTAATCTTAGTGCATTTGACAGGAATCTTTTCAACATATGGCAGTAGCTAGCTATCATGTTGACAATTCGTCTTCCTTGATACCGTCTTTTCACTTTTTTAAGTCTTGATGAGATCTTCCATTTTGCTTCTTGCTGACTACTCATACATATTTTGGGAAATAAAATACAGACAGAGAAATCGAAATTTTGAATTCATATTACAGTGAAACCTCGTTGCAACAATATTTTAGGGACCAAATAAATATATTGTTGTAGAGAGGCATATTGTTATATCGAGGGTCCACATATTTTGAGCATTTAATAAGAGTTTTTTTTATTATTATTATTAGATTAAGGTGCATAACATACTACTTTTAAGTCTATATTTAGAAGAAATTAATTTGTAAAATACTAATAATAGTGGTTTAAATACTAAATAAATAAATAAATAGGATAAATTCAGAAAATAAGCACAGAAATATTCGTATACCTGAAAACATTTTTTATTGAAAATAATCCAATATTTTTGTTTGTTTATTCATTTTTTTAACTGTTAAGTTCACCAATACTGTATGCATTGAGTCTTCTGCACGAAAATGTTCTTCATTTGTCGACGGAAGGCTTGAAAAAAATGTCCGTAGAGAATTCATAGATTGAAGAGCTTCCTGGGATGACAATAAGGACTGCGATGGACCTGTATTATCTTCATCATCAATATCACCATCATCTTAATCATTGTTTCCTATCTCATCAGTAATTTCAGAGAGAATATCTTCATCAGTAACTCCTGCGAAAACCATAAGATCATCATCTGCTGTTAAATAGTCTTTTATACTAATTCCAAACTTTTTACCGCTTGTTTCTTCAAGTTGGGATACGGATTTTTTGAAGTGCAAAACACATTCTTGATCATCTGAGAGATCATTGTCTATGGAATTTTCATCATTATCAGATTTTTTATCTTCCATAACACAAAGACCAGTCTTTTTCCAGCAATTCCGAATGGTTTTTTCTGTTACTTCCCTTCAACTTCCACAATATCCACAATGAGTCTTAATAGACGGAAAAAATAACAAGAAAACGAAAAAAAAAAAGCATTTGAAAATCAAATATTATTATAAAGGGAGAAAATAATACTGAAATTTAGATTGAAAAAATCGTTTTACAGAGGTTTATTGTTTTAGAGAACATCGCAATATTGAGGGGAGATTAACATTAGTTTATATTCAAAATCACCGGGACCACAAAACATTATTGTAGTAGAGGGAGTTATTGTTGTATCGGGTATCGTTGTAGCGAGAGTTTACTGTATACTTTAAAATCCTGAAATTTTCAAACGTTGATTCAACAGTCGACTGAGTTTCTATGAAAGCTAGTTACTGCTAATCTGAAATATTTACAGTCTTTTCTTACGTAAGTTTCCATTTTAAGATAAATTTATCATTCTCCAAAGGTTTTCTAATGGAAGGGCCTAAAAATACTCTTTCTTTCAGCTGTGCTTCAGTTAAAGCCGGAAGCTCTTCATAATGGTAACATTCCTATTTTTCTTTCACTACTTTAAACTTTTTGCTAAAAGTATATAAAGGTATTTCCTAATGTCTAATTTTTCATCAGACAAAGGAAGTCAAATACTTTTTCGGATTAATCCAATTTTGGCTTTAAATATATTTGACATCATTCTCCAATATCTCCTTTTTTTAACAATCGTTGAAGACTGTGCTTTTAGATCAAGGCTAACACATTCATAAAGAAAATAGGAGTTTTCGTGTAACCATTCAGTGGAAACAACATAGATAAATTATTACAAATTAGATAAATTACCTTTAAATTATTACAAATTATTTGTTGGATTTTTAAGATGAAATTTAATTTAGTATAAATTCAATATTTTAATGATCTTTTTTTACATAAACTAAAAACGATATTGATAGTAGAATAGAAGAAATTGGTGGAAGCTGAAAGGGAATAATAACGGAAAGAATTAGCAAAATCAATACACCAATATGCTTCCATTTTAACTTGTTTATTCTGACTTTATAGGTGAAAATTTATCAGTTTAGAAGAAAATGCAAAATAAATAGTTATTCATTCTTCTCTGGTATAATTTGTGTAGCGCAACTTAATACTTAAAATTCACAATTATGTTTTAACCTTTTTTTCAAATAATATTATGTTGCTCTCAAATATACTAAATTCGTATATATGGGACTTTTTTGATAAAAATGAAAGCAAAGATTTTTTTAGTAATGAAGTAATGATTCCTGTTTTAGGAATTCGCATTCAAAAGGCTACTAAAATATAAGCCATTTCTTTAGACAATTTTTTCTGTTTTATCGCACATTAAAATCGAAAGATTATATCTCCCCATCAAAATGGTCTCTAGACTTATATATAATTTTTGTTTATTAATAAGGTCATCTTCACTATAAAATTCTTATGAATTTGATTTTTTAAATGGCAACATTCAAATTGGAAAGCAAATTCAAAATTTTCAATTTAAATTAGCTCGAACACATATAAAACTTTTCTGTTCCTATGAAACAGATGTTGAATAATTAACAGTTAAAATTCAGGTCATTTAATTTAAAATGAAATGTGCGTAGACATCCTGGTATAAGGGTAAAGCTTCTTCCCCGTGATTTGGGCACGGTTCAAGTGCTAGTTTGTGCGTGGTTGTTTTTTGCAATGTGTTCTAGTGGAAGGGGGTATGAAAGAGCCCGTATTAAGGGATTGTGCAAGTGAATATGCGAGTGTCATCTTCGTATGAGCTAGAAATCAGACTTCTGCCCTCAGGTGCTCAGGTTCTTTACCCCCAGAAGCTACTGCAACAAACTCAGCTTAAATCGCTGACTCAGTCAGCGGGTTTTTCTATGGCAAGTACCAGAAATAACAACAACAATAAAACGTACATTTTTCTGTTTATCTCTATGCATAATAGAGCTGTAACAATAATTCGGTTTTTTTTAACAAAATTTCATGCGAAAACAATTGAGCGTTTTTTCATTAAACTTTCATCTTAAAAAATATTGATTTGAAACACTTAGCACTTTTTGATGCACCAGTCAAAAAAAAAAAAAAAAAAAAAACAGTTACTGAAACAGTGTTGTTCAAAACTTCAGTAATTTTCATTCAGTAGCTCCGAAAATAACTTTCCTCTGCGAATAGCATTATTTTCTTTTTTCTCAAGGAATCATCATAATTTAACACATGCATTAGCTGCGGGTAAATGTCGCTAAAGTGAAACTGATAGTAAGGTAGATATTTTGGTATTACTTACGACAAATAATTAGGTATTAATAAAGTTAGTTGATGCTTTTTTTCTCCAAAACTGTTTTAATACGAAAAACCAAGAAGTACGGAATAATCAACAATAAATCGATCCAATTCATTAGCTTTTGAGCGAAGAGGCTTTTATGTTCAACATATAAGATAAAATGTTTGCTTAGAATTGCAAAAAGTTCAAGGAAATCCTTGATTTTTAAAATGATAATTATAATAAAAGAATGTTTTTGAAAAGTTGGTACAGTGAAATATGAAAAGATACAGTTGTAAAAATTTGAGAAAGTAAAGTAAAATAATCGAATTTATCGAACGGATTGATACAATCATTATATTTCAATTTAAATTCATTTCAAACATGAAATCGAAATTGGAAGCTGCATTCGTGATTTTTTCTCCAAAAAGTCATTAAATATGACTGTGATGTCCAATTTTTTTTCTACTAATATTAATTTTCTCTTGTCAAAATTCTCGTCTTGAAAAATAACATAAGATTGATAAAGAACTTTTTCGAGACAGTCATATACTTATAATTTTCAACTACATTAAAAATAGTTCTAAAGAAGTACATTTTATTCAAATCTTTTTTCCAATATATTATAATTTTGTTTTTAAAATTATTTAAAGAACAATATAATGAAATGTCGAATAATGCAATATTCAATTACATTATATAATTTATTCATAATATTGAATAATTAACTTATATTGAGAATAAGAAAGAAAACTTGAAATGCGTACATACACTACTTATAGATCAAGAAATGTAAAAAAAAAGTTTGTGTTAATACTATTCTCTTTATATATATATATATATATATTTCATAAATAGACTCTCAAATAGAATATGTAATTTTGGACTCATCATTAAACAAACCATTTGGTCTGTTTCACTTGTTGCACATTTTTTAAAACTATCAAAAGGTCAAGAATTAAACTATTGAAAACAATTAAAAAGTGCATAAGATTAAAGTAAAAATTAAGGAATGGCCTATTTTCCACATTTGAGTGCATTGAGATAATTCTTCAAATTTTTTTTCATAATGTATATCTCAGGTTTTTTCTGCCAAATTGCATAAAATTTCTGATCCGAGATATTTTCGATGTTAGGTATCATTCAAATAAAGAAAAATTGAAGATTGTAGTAATAAAATTTCAAAATGATCTAAATATCTATAAATATGAATAAGTGTACACTTCTTCATATTATATACACTTATTAAGTTAACTAATACACTTTACTAATTTATTATTTTACATTTTTTCAATGTATAAGAAGTGTTTTGACACTTTTTTATAGATCTATAAATTAGGACAGACAGAAAAAGAAATCAAATTTTTTCCCCACATTGCTATACCAAGGAAAATTGTGAGAAACACAATGAAAAAAATTAATACATTTAATTAAAATCTTCCGCTCCCACATACGGCTTAGAACTCGAGTAAAATTAGTGAAAACGATAGTTTCCAGTATTTTTTGGGGAGAGGGGGTTAAATTCCTTTCGTATCTGTTCATTGTAACATTAGGTATTAAGTATTTAAATTTTTAAGAGTAATTTTTTTTTTTCAAAATCTGTCTGTAATTTCAGGTTTTACATTTCCTGAAAAGTAGACAATAATAATGTGTAATTACTTCAGTATATAATTTTTAGTATATACTTATCAACATAATTGTCATACTTTAACATGTAGATGAATAACAATAGATTAATGTACATACATAAGAAAATGTTTATTAGGTCTAAAAAACATAATCTTCATTTATTTTTTATTTGTTTGTGGAAGGATATTACAAATCTAACAAATAAAAAATGACAAATAAACAAATAATAAATTTGTAACAAATAAAAAATGACAAGACATAATTTGGAAAAAAAATTCAGTTCTTTAACTATTAAAAAAATTTTCACGTTCTTAAAATTTTTTGTTTTCGAAAATATCTTACTCCATATTTCAGTTGCCATAAACCATCCACGATCTTGGCAAAATTTTACATTAATACTATTACAAAAAAATGCTGACCATAACTAATGCTGATAGGAGATAATTTTTGAATTTAAAAATTATCGAATATAAGTCGATTTACCATCTCTAACAATATTTTTTTTGTAAAAAACGACAAATACGTGCAAATTTTGATATTCAGTTGAAGCAATAATAAAGAACTCATTAATAGCCCGATTCCTTCAATATTTCTTAATATCTTGTGTTATTTGGATGAAGAAAATCTTTCTGAAACTACATTAGATTAGATTAACATTCCATTTTTCTAAATTTCAGAATTTGTTCTTTTTTATTTTAATTTAAGTGGATTGCATTAAAAAATTATGACAAATTTATCATACTTACAGAGCTTTATTATGCTTACAAATAAGCTTCTTTCACATATAGAAACTATATTTTCCGAAGCTTCAATTTTCATTTTTACTCTTGTGATTAACTGAGGAATTATCTGAAAAATATAATTGCCATATGATCCTTCGTTTATTACGTTTAATATTCAGTCTGTATTATTATTTTTGAAGTATAAAAGATAAATGGTATTAATTTTATTAAATACTTAAAAATTATGCAAGCATAAAAGGGTTCATAAAAGGTTTAAGGATATGTTAGTATAAATTACAAGGAGTTCAGTTTCATTTCAATAATTTAGTTCAATTTTATTTCTTTTTGCTTGTGTAATGTTATTTGTTCATCTCCTTTGAATTCGGGTTTCGCTTTCTCTGATGAAAAAACACTTTTACCCGAAAATTTTGTGCCGTACTTTTTTTTCTCCTGGTAAACTCTTGGTATAAAAATAACTTCAAATACTATGCTACTGAAGAACGCACCATCTCTTCTTTCAACAAGCTATTATGTAACCTTTGAAATCAGTTGGCACGTCCTGCACATTTTGAACGTTCGAGAAATGCTGAAGCCTTTTATGAGACTTTTATGAAGCCTTTTATTAAGTTCGTTTTTCTCGTAAAAATAAATAACGGAATAGACATTGTATAGTGAAGAGTTACAAGTCTCCCGAAAAACTTTTCTTGAAAATAATTTATTTCAGCATGTGTGTGTTCATGTTTTTGTGATGGCGTTTGGATCGAAATTAATATATGGAAAAGAAAATAATTTTTAAATAAAGTTTATAGTATTTTTTCTTATAAATTTACGAAGATAAAATTTAAATATACATAGCTTTAAACTATAGCTCATTTTTCAATTATTATATTAATTGTAATATGGTTTATTGAAGGGCATCCATTTAGTACTGCAATAGCTCTGAATAAAATTGTTCTATTTCATTCAGATGTATTAATAAAGATAGTATTGATATACAGACATACAATTTAATCATAGACATCAAAAGGATGCATGATATTTGCAATAGCAATGAATGTTTAGTAACAACATACCTAATGTACCTAATATCTTGATTATAAAAACCTAATATCTTGAAAACGGAACTTCGGATGAAGATATGCTGTATTCTCTGGAATATGCACAATTTTTTTATCTAGATATTTTTTGCCCATCTCTCAAAGTTGTCCATTGTCTCCGAGTTATTTAAATGTATTTTAATTTCGTAAATAGATCCAAACATATACGATCAAAATAATCCTGAAGTTGTTACAGTGTAAAGTCTTCGCATTGAGTACCCATTCACGGAGGGCCAGTACCAGTAGTTTGACTTTATATCATTCCCAGAATAAATTATTATAGTCTATCTGACCAAGATTGGTCAGCTGTTATTGTGTTCTCTCTTATATTGTCTACCATTTCAGGGTTGCGAATTTCGCTATAGTTCTTTCACATTAAGGCCTTATCACACGGCAAGATATCTTCGGCACTTTCCGTCAGCAAACGACAAGGAAAGTGACGTCACTTCAAAGTTTCACATGATTGGTTGAATTTCGTTTGCGGACAATATTTCCGATAACATTTTCGAACTGGTTCGATAAAGTTGTCGATTAGGAAACTCGCCTAACCGGTTTTTGAGGATAGAAACGGAAAAGGGCTGGCGAAATTTCACCGTGTGATAAGGCCTTTACTGGACTAAAACAATTAAGAAAATTAATTTTTTCCCTAGATCTAAATTTATAAAATAATTTATCTAACTAAATTGCTCTCTATTTTATCATCTCATCTCTTAGTTATATTTTTTATGTATGCGTGAATTACAGTAATTTTTAAAAAATATTTTTAATAGAGCTGAAAATTGCCTTTTGATATAAAACGATTAAAAAAATTATGGTTGTCAAAATATACATTGAGATATCACGAAAAATATGAAATTTTTTGAATTTTAAAACGTTTGCTCTATTTAAAGTTTTTTCTTGAATTACTTAGTTGCATTATAAAATCCCAAATCAAACAGTTTGTATGGTTTATACCTTTTTTATTAATAGAACGAACGTTTTGCAGGGATTTTAAATCAAAGAAAGGGATATTAAATAATCATTATAAGTTAGAACTTAAAAAAAACTTCAATGAAGAAATTTAAAAATATTTTTTGTCTAATCTGGAATCATTACACTAGTATAAATTTCACAGATGGATAAGACTTAATGCGTTGCATGTCGTGTGAGGCATAGGAAAGTTCACGGTGACGAAGAACAGTGGAATTTTTTGCCATGCAGCATTTTTCTGTCGCCGTTTCAGCATTACACAAGAAGACATCCATAAAAATGATCAGATCCACATGAATCTATGGTCCATTTCCTCCATATGGAATCTCACGGAATTATCTGAAAGAGTTTCTGGAATAATAACAAGTTCTATTTTATAGAACTTGGTTTAATGACTAATGATGATAAAAGTAAAACAATTGACGGAATGGAAATCAGAACAGAACGGTAAGAAAAGAAAAAAAAAAAAAGAAACAGAATTTTTAAGACAAAAAGGGTCTAATAATCGAAAACAGTGACTGTTTTTCAATGAAAGGAAAGATAATGCAAGTGATTTGTTAAAAAAGAAGAAAAACTAACCCTTCCAAAATGACTACAGATGACAATTTATAGAACTATCACTTATAGAAGAACCAAACTCAAAGATTTAGACCGTATAGTACTAACATGTGACACTGAAGAGACATAGCAATGAACTTGAGTTTTTACAATATAGTGCTACTGAATTTTACCTTGATCGGATCTGATGGAACCTTTATAATTAGTGAAATCAATTGAGATGTGATTTTGTTGCTGGGAAACTAAATACTGCAGTGGTCAACTTATTCGATAATAACGAAACACCTTTGTGTCATCTTTTCTTTTTATTTTGACGATGAGAAAACTAATGACTCAATGCGTTTAATGGAGAACAGAGTAAGTAACTAGGAAACTGCCGAGCTCCCCCTCTAGTATTTAACGTTATTATTTTTATTTTGCCAATTGGAAATGACTTTCTTTTTTAAAAAATGCAAATGATTTAAGTGTAGATCACAAGTATTAAATGGAAATGTGTATTGCTGTATTTAATGGAAAATGTTTGTTTAAGAGAAATCAATAAGCTAAAAAATGGAAAAACTATGGGAAATTTCCTAATCCCAAATGGCTTATATTAGCAAATAAAAAATACTTCAATTGCCTTTGGCAACTGATAACCCCACTAACAATCTTCAAACATTGATTTAGTTTTTGTATAAAACTTACGCTCTTGTATCATTTAAAGTTAAGTTAAAGTCTCCATTCGTGAATGGTTTTAAACACATTTGAAGCTTAATTCTTACTGTTTTTAACTACAAACCTTAAAGAAATAATAGACTCACTCATTAAAAGAAACAGACGCTTTTATAACTGATTATTTTATGAGATGAGCTCAAATGTTAAAGGGAACTTGGTTTATGCCGACTTCCGAAAGTAAGAATACAGAATGAGAAGGAATTAAAATATTCATAATTCCATAACTCAACTTTGACATTAATAATTGCATTGATATATTCATACTGCTTAGTACTTAATCACACAATTTTTAACGACAAAACACACTTCCACTGATTCCTTTAATCAATGCATTGGGAAAATATTAGTATTAAATGATGAGGGAAACTTATTCATTGGAGTTTCAACAAATCATTGAAAGTGCAGTTAAACCATTTACTGATAACTTTATTTGTTAATCACCTTAAAGATTTTTTTTATGTAAAAATTCTGTATCAAAAGATTATGCTAAAATTCTATGCAAAAAATCGCTCAATGTGGCAAAACAATCAAAAACAAGCATTTTCAGGTGTAAACTTTTTAAAATCTTATCAAGAATTTAAATGGCTGAAATAATTTGTTCTTATTATGCAAAAATTACGTACGTAAATTATTTACCTCATTATAATTTTAATTTAGTGCAATAAATCTTAACAAAGTATTATTAAGTCCCAGAAAAAGGCAAAGAATTTAACAAAAAGCTATTTTTTATTTTGCATAATATTGAGTGTGTTTTCTTTTAATCTTATAAGGCTTTCTGAATATTAATTGTATTTTCCTCTAAAAGATGTGTTCTAAACATTTGAAAATTACACAACTAAATTTTAACATTTTATTAATGCTTCAAAATTCTCAAATTAAACTTTTTTGGGTACGTTAAATGCTGTAATAGAGCAGTGAATTCTTTAAACAAAATTTCTGAATCTAAATGGCAGTATTTTACTTTTGTAAGAAGATCCAAAATGAAAAAAGGGACGGGGGAGGTGATTTACATTGCACAATAATGTGTATTTACAATCCAACATTTCAGTCAAAAATGCTTTTGGATGGAAAAGACACCTTTTTTTAATATATAATTTATATTTTCTGCATTATTGAAATCAATTCTTTCAATTTCATTCCAATGAATAAAAGAGTAAATTTACAGACAAAAGTCTGCATCCGTTTTTCGTACTCTCTGTTGACTACAAAAGTTATTCCTAACTTCTGAGGTGCTTAAATGTGATACCATAATTTAAAAGTTGGTATTTATTTCTGCAATAACATAATATTTTGTTTAATATAAAATTTCTTTCACATAATTTTTTGTCCTAACTTTGTTCCTTCCTATAAGGGCATGACAAGTACTTGAGAATTCCTAGTTCAAATTTTTATACAACGTAATTTTTACTAAATTTGTTTAAACTACTGAGGGGGCAGCGGTGGCCTGGTGGTAAGGTCTCGGCCTCGGAATCGGAGGGTTTCAGGTTCGAGACTCGATTTCATCTAAGAACCGTCGTGAGAGGGGGTCTCTTCCACGTTAAATCTATCAGGTCAAACGTCCTCCCGCTGGTGTGGTGTGGAGAGGGGGGTGTCAGTTCAAGTGTCGTCCTCGTGATCTGACCGTGGTTCAAAATTACGAGGTCCATCCCAAAATAGCCCTCTTGATGCTTTAAAACGGGAGGTTAATATAACTAAACTAAACTTAAACTACTGAGATGATTCAAGATCGTTTAAACCATTTTTAGATAATAAATACTAGGAATGTCTATACAATATATGGTACTTATATTAGAATACTGACATGTATTCATTCCACATCCACTAATTCAACATGGTTTTTCTGCAATTTAATAAAATTATAAAAGCTATTTCTTTTTAAGCCATCTTTAGGTTTTGAATAATAAACAGCGAGAAAGCTTTTGTGAAAGTATATAAAAGAAAAAATACCTACTGCATACTGTATTGATTCTATAAAGTCTAGGGGAAACTGTTTAACTTCGCCGAAAGGAAATAATCATGTATTTTTCCTCTTTTCAAAGAAACTCCTTCGTTGCAACAGGTGGTTTTGAATGAACATCTGTATTCTATCTAATTGACTTCTTTTAGTTATTTAGACCTAATTTTTCATCTCGTTTACTTGGGAACACAAGTAAATTCAGAGGAATCTCTTAATTATCATGATCAGTTAATTCCCAGTATTCATTAAAATCGTAACTTAAACGAAACTAAGGTATTTTGATAGCAAAATCTATATTTACTGCACAAAACACATTAAATTATATAGACAATTATATACTATTTCTGATAAATATGAAAAAATAATATTTCCTATAAATGTTCAAAATATGTTGCTGTCCATTTTTTATGTTGCCGCAAGAGTTGACATCGATATGCAATCATCTGTTCTCCCTCTAATGTTTTCAATTCACCCTTTTGAAAACACTGGAGTATAAGATACATCGGATTAAACTGCTGAACTTTTAACCATTATATATATGTTCTTATAATTAATTAATTAATTAAGTTCTTATAATTAATTAACCACTATATATATGTTCTTATAAAATACATTTTGTAATTACGATACTTCTTGATTTTCATAATTAAATAATCTTTGTTGATAATAAATATGATTGAATCAAGCGTCTTAATTTACATTTAAAAATTTACACAAGTACTTGCTTAAATACTTTTGAGAGAAATTAAAAATTTGTTGATTAAAAAAACATAAATATGATTTTCCTAATAAAATTGATTCTTGAGTCGAAATTTAATAAATAATTATTACTGCTTACATAATATTCAATGAGTCATAATTTTTTTTTATGTAGTTTTACTCTTTTAAAGTTGAGGAATTATTTTTACGAAATATAATATCTGAAGATAAGAATATGAAAAAGAGTACCGCAGTACAAAATGTTCCGGATTTATTTTTCTATTGTTGGAAAGCATGGATTCAGTTATATTTTTTCAAGTAGCCTTAGTGCAGCTAACGCCTATTATCTTACAGGAAAAAGGCCTAAACAGGTAAACTTTAAGAGCTTCAACAATAAAATTCCGGTTTTCATGTCGGGCTACGGTGGCCTGGTGGTAAGATTTCGGAATCGGAGGGTTTCAGGCTCACCCTTTTGCATTGAAGAACCGTCGTTTAACACATTGACAGCCGCAAACACGCCTGTGGGTTACAAATAATATGTAATTGTACCAAACCATCTATGTTATTAGATGACATCTTCTCTACTGCAGTTAAAAAATAGCAAAGAAGGGGCCATCTAATTAATTAGGTGGTCCTGATATCAGGCGTGGGTAGTGGAGTGAACGTGTTAAGCGGGTCTTGTGAACGTTAAATCGATCGAGCCCAAGCGTCCTCCGGATGGTGTTTTGTGGAGGTCTGGAGAAAGGATGCCTGCTCAAATGTGGTCCTCGTCACCTTCCCTAGGTTCAAAATTATGAGTTTCTTCGCAATGTTGCAAAAATTTTGCTTTAAATCTTAACATTAATATAACTAACCTAAGTAACTGGTTTTCATATCGTGGCAAGCTTCTCTTAAATAACCAATGATTATTACATTAGTACTGTCTCATAGGATCCAAAAGATAACATAAATCAATTTATGAAATAACATAATAAATGATGCATAAAAAAGTCGTGCAGTTTGTTAGATCAGAAATTAATAGAAAAATTGTTGCTCTGAACCACATCATTGTATCGAACTACCCCCGAAATGAGCATTGTACTTTATTTACCCAATAAAAGTAATACTAATACCAATTAGTTTTATTACATTTTTACAATTTTTATTTTTTGAGGATTTACATTAAGAGTTACAAAAGATAATTACGAAACATTATATCTCTTATAATTAGCAAATAGCGATCAAAGTTTCGTTCTTAAAAATATTTTTTCATTAAGGTACATTTCTTAAGAGTTTTATTTAAAGATATGTAGTTATATAAAACCAAAAGCGGAAATTTAAATAATAATTTATTATTAGTCGAAAACTTAGAAAGTCTTCTTTACAAAAATAAAAAAAATAAAAATAAAAACTGAAAATTACACATTTTTATAATCTTAAAAATAAACAGTACTGCAGAGGGCAACATTTATTACAAATTTCCAGAAGATTGGGTATAACACTATTAAATCTGTAACCTTCCAATACTTCTGAACTTTACAGTTATAAAACACAGGTGCAGAGCTTGAGTCAAGATGAGCAGCATCAAAAATTTGATGCTTTTTGCTCAGATGATGTAAGGGACAATCACAAAACCCAATTTAGTACAAGTACGCTGGCAAACAGTCATGGCCTGTAGTAAGGCGGAAAAGTGCCACAGCTGCACTTTTAGGAAAATCTGGGATCAACTATCCTCAAGCAGTGAGGCCCATGGCTAACTGGTGGAGTCACACAATGCTCTCTGCTTTATTCTGGAGGCATATTTACTTTTTATCAGGAGTTTCACTGAATGAGATGAAAAGCTTTTTAAAGGTCTCTAGAGAACTCTGGATATGAATTATCTTGAAACTGGATAACGATCCAAATTTTTTGAAATTCAGTTTCAGTGCGGGCGAAAAATTAGGCCTCAAACTTCAAGCCCTCATCATCGCAAATCTAATGTCATAACTGAGGACTGCGCTTAAATAGCCAAACTTAATTTTAAATGATTCAAGACAGAAGGCACATATTACAGATTACCTCTACTCAACTGGCATGAAAAATTTCTTATTAAAATTTACCTTTCTCAGGTCAAAGATTTTATGGACTTCTTAGTCTCTGTTTAATTTCTTGAAACTCAACTGAAAACAACACACAGAAATTGGATTAATACTTTGTTTCTTCTGCTTCATATGCTCTCCATTTTTACTTTGTTACTACTTCTGATGGAAATATTTTAAGATGAAATTTAGAAGTTATTAGCCGAACCAAAACTATTATTCTTTTCTGGGCATAAATTACAGTTTGCCTTGCCTCACTTCTCAGACTTTTCCTAAAACTCTTACAATAATTTAATTGTCCTACTGATTTTCTTTCTAATCTAATCTTCTTTTAATTCCCATGATGTTGCAGTAAATTCCAACTACAATGGGTTTACTATTAATCCAGTAACAATCCAATCTTTCGAATGGCTCTCTCTCTCTCTCTCTCCTAACAGGTTAAAGTATTACTAATTTATCGTTATTCGTTCATAAATTGAGATGCGGTTTTCAGAATTGATTTGTTTAAAAAAGGAAAGTGTAATAATTTTGTATAATGAGCTATGAGTCGCACCATTTGGCAGCATTGTCTAATATATCTGTCAGCAGCCAGTTGATTGTTTTATTTGAAAAGTGGTTCCAGTTCCAGCCTAACGTCTTCTCGTAGTTCCTCTTTACATTTTGATATCTCTTAAAGAGTTATCACAAGAGACAAGAATGAGAAACATCCCGTTCTCTTACCTTTGAATAAAGTAAAATGAAGGAAAGTAAATCTATCTTTAACACTAGGACTTCTTCACCCATGCCGCATCGAAGTAAGAGTGACCGAAAATGTACTGAAATGTTCTCCTTTGAAGAAAAACTTTGATATCTCTTGGAAGTTAATTAAAAGTTAGTTTGCAATTAATTTTTAAAGTGATTTAAAGGCATTAGGAAATGTCTTCTTTTTACATTTCCTTCTAATGAAGTAAAAGAACAACAACAACAGCAGCAAAATAATGTTTGACTAGCCATTCCCAAATTATGTCTTTTGGCAAGATAATGAGATTGAAATCTGAGGTAATAATTTTCTTTTTCTGGACTTAGTTACTATGTAAAATAACTCACTGAATGCAAGCTACTATCTGGAAACTGATTTTTCTTCTCCGCCGAATGGGGTCACGACAGCCTGATGGCAAGCTCTTGCCTACCAGCCCGGAGAATTACAAGTTTGAAATTCAAAGAATCAAAAGACCCTCCTTATACTTGGTTTAGCACACGTTTGATTGGATACCGAAAATCAAACGTCCGCAGCCTTGTATGGTGCGGAAAGTCTAGCAAAGGGCACAGGCTCTGATGTTCTTCTCGTCGCCTGATCATGGTTAAAAATTACCTTTACAGTAAAAAGGCATTGTTAATATTGAGTAAGTATGTTGTAAGTATAAAAGTACATTGTTAATTATTTAATAACAATTGAAAATTCAAACTTGCTATTTATTCTAATCATTGAAATGATAGTTGTGTGTGAAAATAGTTCCTTTATGATACCGTGTTACTATTTTAGGAATAATAATAATAGGAAATGATTCACAGGAGTTTCGGGAGATGAAAAGAATTTATGGAGATGTTTAAGATTTCATTCTATCCACCCTTAAAGTGATCTAACTGAATTCATTAACATAATCGGATTCTAGTATTATAAAAAAAGGAATAACTTAACAAATCATAGTTAATATACATGCTTAACAATTTCTAATGTGTTTTTTTTTTTTCCTTCCCAGGTCTAATGAAACTAAATACGATGCATTCCAAGACATGTCACAGGTTGAAAACCGATTCAGAAGCCATTCCATTCGGTCGTCAGAATTTCCGAAAGACATAGGACATCTTGCTTTCATAGATAAGATCCTTGAAGGTTACGATAAAAGAGCCTGGCCTACATATGGGACAAGTAAGTAACTTATGAATGAAGCAAACAACAAGGTGTCTCACAAAAATCCATTTTATTTTATCGTATTGAAAATTCGTTAAAATTTTTACTAACCATCAATTATTAACTAATTTTTGCCTCCAGCTTGCAAATCCAGAGTCGGACTTCTGCAACTTTTGAATCAATTTGATAATAGGATTTTAATTTATCATTCTACTTACCCTGTTTTAACTCATTGCTGAAATATTCCGTGTTGACATTTATTCAATGTGCGTATTCAGGGAAGAATTTCATCATTTTTTTAAACCCGAAATTGTACAGTGGTGCTTTACTTATTTCTTTCAATTTTTAAAAATTAATTTTGAATAACTCATTAATAAGAAATTAGTAATATTCTGGAATACATACATGTACAGCACTTTATGTTCAGACCACCAAATGAAATCCATCCGAATCTAATAGGATCTATTAATTTTTATTTTTATCACCTAACTATGAAGTTGCGAATTCATTTTGATAATGCTTGTTACATTTAATGAACACAGTTTAGATTCCCTCTTATAGTAATTATGTAGTTGCCCTGTCTTTCTTGTAAATTTCATCCTTTCTTAAAATATCTTTTGAGCTGCTAATTTTTTTTATCACTTTCTGTTCTAACCACTTTCAGAGACTGGGTTTCAATCCATTTATAAAAGAATTATGGTTTTAATTTTATTATTCATATGATAGAAAGAAATATTCATATCGTTGAGAAATAATGAGAAATTAATATTTCGGTTTATTAAATGTCATGAAGAATGTTCCTTAATATAGTAACACTATCATAAAACCTGCTAAAGTCTCCTTTCTTTTTGCCAATGACTCCATCGGGCATTTATGAATGCTAGGTGTAAAGATTACGGATTACAGACGAAGAGAATGTTTTTATAGAGAAAATAAGTTTTTATTAATAGATTCTGATGTTCATTCTAGTATTATCTAGTCTCGACTGTTAAAAAGCAAGGGTACATCATTTTTGGAATTCAGCAAATACTAACAGCAGACTTTTAGAAAAGAATAATTCTCTCTTTAGTTGGTGACCTGAATAAAATTTAAAGAAGAATAATGCAGACTTTTAGAATAGGTGGCCAGTATAATGCATTTATTTGGAAAACTCTGATAAATTTCGCAAATAAATTAATTTACTGTTCTTCTGTTCAATTACTGAATTTACTGAATGTCTGTTGTTCATCATACACTGATTATAATCCACCACAGAATGACAGAATTCATTTTTCTGTTATTCTGTCAAAAGGCATGATTGACAATGACAAAGATAAGCAGAACGATTTTCGGACTCTGACTATTGTAGTAGAACACAAATATTGTACAATATTCTATGACATTGATCAATATTCACAATATTGTTTAATATCATATAATACCGTACAATTTTGTACAATATAGTTCAAAGGATTATGCTACTTGGGTATAAATCTCTTCATAGGTTTGACTAATTTGCATAAGAAATTTTTAAAAAGTGCCATCAAAAAATTTCAATTATTTTTTTTAATTGTAGAAATTTTTTCCCCATTGTCCATACAACGTATATCCCAAGTTACATCAAAATTCGATTGGCAGAACAGATTCTAGAGCGATATGAATAGGGTCACTTTAATTTACTTTATTAAACTCTTATTTATTGCCATGGTTCTGACGACATGATCTTCGAAACTTTTTTGCACTGTTATTCCCATCATTATCTCTGGAAGCTAAACGTGGAAAATGGGAGTAGTTTTATACTCCCATTTAAAAGTTTATAATGTGAGGAGCAGAAGAATACGGCATTTGTAAAATATTCGCATAATCATTAGTTTTGATAAGGAAAAAAAAAGAGCTTTCTGACCGACAAACATGCATGATTACATGACATTTAAGGATATTCCTGGAAGGAAAATCATCTTTGGGAAAGGAATGTTCTCTGTAGTTTATGGATTATTGTCATATACGTTCATTCATCTTCACTATTTCTAGCACCCTATTCTTGGTTCAAAATTTGTTTTGGTAATCTATTTCTTTCAGCTTCTGCAAAACTGTGAACTTGTATTACTGCAAATGGAAATCTTCATTGAAAATGCATCTCATTGTGCAATTGCTGATTTGCAGTTTATATCTCGAAAAAATGGCAGTAACTTCGCAGCATAGAAATTCCTTCATAATAAAGCATTTAAGATAATATTGATGGCCCCTTTCACATTTTCTGCAAATATCGAATCTTTTTGTTACGTTAGTTTGTTTTCATTGTTTTCATCGAACAAAAATGATGAACCAAATATAAGACTAAGTGATGCGAGGCAATATAATTCCGTTAGATATTATATTTACTTCCGTCGATATTATATTAACTTCCGCTAAAAAATATCATTGAAAGGAAAGTTCCTAGTTAATTTGGCTTATCTCATAAAACAAATGGAATTGAGAGCAATGGCCCACTGCAATTCCGATTTCTTTCTGAATCTAATCTTAATGGCATTCATTGGAAATCTTGATATAATTTACCCTTTATTCATTGACTCCAAGTCAAACTCGGACATCAAAGCAAATATATTAAGATAATCAAATTTTTTAAATTAAAAATTATAGGAAACATAGTCAAACGAATTTTTAATAGTATATTTATTACAATTATACTATTATATTATTATATATTACAATATTTTACTAGTTATAGCAAAAAATGCATGCTTACTCAAATTTGCAAATACTCAATATGCTCCAAACCCTTTTCAATTATCCTGCCAACCTTTAAATAAAAATTATCAAAGGGTTATGAAGATTTCATGTATTTTTGCGGGACCCCCCCCCATTCAATATCGTGAAATGAAAAATGTTGCTAATTATAAAAAAAACTGTTGTTTATGTTTTATTTTATCTCTGTTTTCTTATTTGTTAACATTTTACTTCGTTTCTGTTTCAGATCAACCAACCTTAGTTACAGTAAATATTTACATCAATAGTTTAGGACCAGTTAGTGCAGCGAATATGGTAATTACACTTTAATAATGTTTTATCATATATTCTAATACTGTTAAAAATGCAGAATTAAAATCCTTCTGAATTTAAATTAAACTGTTTGAAAAAATTTTGTGATAGATATATCTGTTGTTTATGCATGATGTATTACTGATCCGTTTTTTTTTAATTCTTCTTTAAACTTAAATATCTAAAGCATTAACATTTATCTAGAGCATTGTGCTTATCGGTGTGTTTTTTTCACTTTTGCACCACTGATTGCTGTTTGCATTTTTATTTACATATGGTGTAAATATTTATAAATCTTTATTCTTTTCTGTTCTTTTTTTATGTGTTTTAATTTGCTTTGTGACTTGCGTTCTTTATGTGTTCTGATTAATTTGACTCTATAGATGGAGTCATTCTCTGTAGTGTGCTTATTTCAAATAAATAATACGTTAATTGTCATGATGCTTTAATTATAAGAAGTAATACACTTGCATATGATTTAAACTTTTTTTCCTGATAGAAAATGTGTTTCTAAGTAATGGTTATAAACGGATGTAACGGCTAAAATATCAGTATATCTATCTCAAAAAGGTTTATTTAGTTTCCTAGTAATGACTGAATTGCAACATATATTATTTTCTCTGTAAAATAATATTAGGATAACTTCTTCAGCAATGTTAAGCAACTTGTTTTCGCTCTAAATACTAAAATTAACAACCTCTACCGATGGTATCAAGAGCTCGTGAATAAGAGGTTGCCATATAAAAACAGGTTCTGCTTTCTTGGTAGTCATAGCAGTGCTGTGAAGTCGAGTTACGTACCACCTACTCGATGACTGAGCTGTTAAGGCCTTATCACACGTCTAAATATCGTCCGCACTTTTCGTTAGCAATTTCCTGTTTCTACCCTCAAGAACAGGTCAAGCAAGTTTTTCATCAGCGACAGCTTTTTTTAATCAGTTTGAAAATGTCGAGCGATAGGGACGGAAATATTGTCTTCAAACGAAATTGAATCCTCATATGAAATTTTGAAGTGACGTCACTTTCGTTGTCGTTTGCTGACGAAAAGTGCGGATGATATTTCGCTGTGTGATAAGGCCTTAAGATAGAATATATGACACTGAATGTCCTTAAGACTGGAACCTGACTTTTTCTCCTCCTGATGTCATGTCGAGGCTCATTCACTTTTTCTGAATGCTTTGCCATGACAGGCTAATGTTGGTATTGTTACTGAAGTGAATGAGAAAGGAACAAAATTCTTCGTTCCAAAATTTCTGCTTTTGTAAATCTTTTTTTTTAAGTGTTATGTTCTATACAGTTTTGATAGAATTTCTTGCCAAAATATTTTTTAGATAGTTAAATTGATTATGGAAAAAGAGATTACAAATATCATGGTTTAACACATAGTATAACATACAAAAGGGTGGTAAGAAGGATATCATTGAACCCTTTTTCAATAAAATCCTCAGAGGATTCGAGATTTTTATCCATACCACAGGACAAACTTCTTCCTTCTGTTTTGATAGAAATTCGGCCCGTTTAGTCACTTCTTGATAGTTGTATGCAGTTGGCAACCTCATTTCTGACAATATTCGCAATGCTTTTTTGTTTGAAGGTAACGGAAGTAAACGGTAGAAGCCAATATAAGGCTTTATGGGATATTGCATCATAACTTCCGCTTGAAACCGTGTCTCAAATACTGACTTTGGAGAGAACTAGGCCACCTGGCACGCATTGCCCCTCTACAAAATTCAAATGGGCAACATTATTTCGTGACATTTTTTTGGTTCATTGCATGATCAATACAAACTTCAACGATGCGATGTTAAATAAACATTTTCAGCGTATAAGAAGTGTATTAAACTTTAGATCTGCAGTTTTGTACTACTCATTTGCAAGTGTGCAATTTTCTAGTCATTTCAATTGCTAAAATTTATCTGAGATTCAATTAACTTTGCCAACAATACAGAAAAGTCATAGCAACTACACTAAAATAACTAAATTCATTGACTGGGTCTATAAAGAAAAAAGATGATTGTTTTGAAATAACATATATATAAGTGTAATCATTTTACCGATCGATCTTGGTAGTATCCATCAAAAAAGTATCCAGACTGTTGATATCGCTCTTAATCTATCAAAGTTAAATTCAAGGTTAAATTGTTATTCGGTGATGGTTGTCTTTAAAAATATGTAATTTGTGTTTGTATAATAGTCGATCTACTTATTTATCTAGGTACAGTCTGCAAATTTTCAAAATACAACCCCTAAAGTTAGCCTTAGTAGTCTCCAGATATAAAATTTTAAACAAATCCGCTTGAAAACGAGAATGTGAGAAATAAAGATTTCGGGCTGTTTCACTTCAAACGCAGCACTTCGGTCGTTCTATTAAAACTTCCCCTTATGAAATTTTCCTTTCAATAATTAATATGGTAACTTTGCTCTAAAAAGATATTTTTTTAATGTAGAATGTTATAAACAATGAAGCAAGACTAAATAACAATACGAAATGTATGCTTTTATTTTTTGCAAATAGATAATAGATAAATAGCATTTTCGAAGCATATTAATAACCCAAACGAGACACCCCATTTTTTCTGGATACCATCCCCACGCCTCGAGATTCCATGCTGAGTAATAATTGCAATTCAATATCACTGCACACAAGGTGTGCTATCCTTCTTCGGAAATTCTTAAACACACTGCAATCAATCCATCTCTGTCTTTAAATAATAAAAAAGTGTTGGATAAGTTTAGCAAT
This sequence comes from Argiope trifasciata, assembly GCA_026543055.1. Taxonomy (NCBI): domain Eukaryota; kingdom Metazoa; phylum Arthropoda; class Arachnida; order Araneae; family Araneidae; genus Argiope; species Argiope trifasciata. The sequence goes on from JAPMOQ010009429.1 coordinate 117,685, forward strand.
TAATATTAATAATATTAGCTTAAGTTAAAAGTTCTTGGAGCAACTGAAAAATAAAAGTCTTATGTTCATTTTCTAAAAAGCTCTTCTAGAAATGCAACTTAAATAACATTATACTATTCATTTGTATGCTGAAATTTCCACGAAATGATACTTTAACTCATTTTAAAGAATTTTTCTAACAATATCTTTTTTTCCAGAAAGCATAATCAATAATAAAGATAAAATATATTTCAAAAATAATTTTCAGAAGATTTATAAGCCTTTGTTTTACTTTTTTTTAAGTATTTTGTGAGAGTCTAGTGAAAATCTGCAGTCTATACTTTTCTTTTTCATTAAATGAAGATCTCTAAAATCATTTCTTCAAAAATAATCGATTCGTGTTTTCCTAAACGAAACTTCGCTTAAAATATCACTACCAGAGTAGAGTTTATTACATTTACATTATATATCAGTTTCCCTCCCCTTATCGTAGTATTTATATTAAAAAGAAAAAATTATTTTAATCTAAAATAACTTGAAAGACATGCTTTATTTTACCATCCATTTACCAATTTTTTTATATCTTTTTATAAGAATAAGATTTGAAAAAAAAGAAAAGTCAAGAAAAAAAATGCAAAATTCATGCTATTCTGAAAGATGTTGATTATTGCTACATAACTTAAGATCTATTTGGCGGAAATGGATAAAAATTAAAACAGTGATATTTTAGGTTTCAATCCATTGACTGGCATCAAAAGTTTTTTTATTTTCAATTCAAACAATTTTAAATTGTGAATTTAAGAATTAATTAAAAATATAATATATATTTTTATCTTTTTAAAATGCGTAACTTTAATCTTGCTTTCTAAGTTTTTTAAAATTTGAATCAAGAAGTATTGCCACAGAGTTCTTATACATTAAAAGTTAACATTAGGAACTCAAATTTTCAATTGCTTTTAACTCTTCAACAGTTAACTCAAAACTTCAAAATATTTGAGCTATTGTAATCTAGAAAATGCAGGTATGTATTCCTATTTGGGAGTTGCTATTTGAAAAAATTAGGTTTCAGTAAATCTAAATACAGAGAGGATTCCTTATTTGAAAGAAGTATTTCAAATAGTTATATAGAACATACTCCTACAGCGATAAGCATTTGCAGCTTTACAGTGCAGTAATTAGTTTCGAATAAAGAGCAGTTTCTGGATACTTTTTAGACTGACTATACCAAGTTTATGAATATTTTTCTTGAAAATGTTTCGCACGTTTAAACAATATTTTAAAAAAATTTAAAAATTGTATTTGAACACAACAAAACTATTCAAAATGAAGAAAAATTCTCCGATATTTAAAGTCTTGTGCAAATTAACAGTTGATGCTGACACAACAGATTAGAATCATTTATAGTAAAATCTAAATAAATATAGATTAAAAATCATCTCAAACTTCAAAAAATGTATGAGATATCTAAATAACTAACCAAGATAATTTTTGTTTTTTGATTTAAATTACAGGATTTCGGAATGGATATTTATTTAAGACAGTCTTGGGTAGACCCTAGATTGCAGTTTAGAAAGTATGGAATGAATGAAACAGTCACTCTCAATGGACAAGATCTTATTGATAAAATTTGGAAGCCAGACATTTTCTTCAGGAATTTAAAATCAGGAAGTTTTCATTCTATGACTGTGCCAAATAAACTGATAAAATTATCTCCTGATGGCCGGATACTTTTCAGTATGAGGTACTATTCCTTTAATAGTTGGAATGCATATTTTTACCACAGTTTAATTTTTTTGATTGAATAAGAATGTATGAGTGTATTAAAGTTATTTTGAAGATCAGAAAAGAATTATTGTATAATAAAGATAAAAAAGCATTAGGAATAATTCCCTTGAAATATACAAACGCTTAAAAAAATTTCAATCAATTTCTGCTGCCACTTTCGTGTATATTTAAAAATGATCAAGACTTTTTATCTTTTATTCTTTGTAAATAAATTGGTTTTTAATGCACATAAAATTTCTTATAATAGTGATTTCATAGAGTAAGGAACAAAATTTTATTTTTGTAAATGAATTCCAATTTCAAAATCCTTCCAAATGAAAGACTATTACAATTAAACCTCTTATTAAAGGCACCCTACAATTAAAACTGTCCAACAAATTGATCCAAAAGTGAGGTATGAACTAACTATGAGTCAAATGCCTAACGCTATCATAAAACAAAGTTCATGGAATATAATAATAAAGCAGTTGTTATGCGTGTGTAGGGCGATATAGTAGGTATCCATTGTAGCCAGAGTCGTACATCACATTTGCATCATCTGCTGTTTGCAAAGCATTCGATGTTTTTTATTCCTGAAGTGATACGCATTTTAAATTTTTCTTGATATTAAATCTAAATGCTTATCAATCATGTTCTCAAATTTTGAAATTCTTGTTTTATGTAGTGTGGTCTTTTCCCACATGCAGTTTCCCGTTCTGTGCTACACATTGCTGCTTAGAGGATAATTTTTCGATTTTTTGGGCGGAAGATTCTTTAGAATATCTGATTTATATTTTGTACATAAATTATGGTTCAATCCGCTAACCGGTTTCAACGGCAGGTTGTTTTTGAAAAGTCTTTGGGGGTGAATTATTAAAAACACGTTCTTTAAATGGTTCAACTAATGCAGATAATTTTTTGTATATCACACGAAATAAAATAAAGGGTTCCTGGACTCAAGGTGATCAAAGGTAAAAGATTATGATGACAGAATAATGTATGAATAGTTATAAATTATCTTTGTCCTATGAGGACAATTGCCCAAGTTTCTTTCTCGGGTAATGAAATTCAGTATGGCTATAATTAAATTATTTAAGGATGTCCAAAATATTATTGATCCTAAGAAATATACAGGGTAAGTTTGCCCTGATCTGTCAAACGAAATAGGGTAATAGAAGAGCCCATGTGAATTATAAAACACTATAACAACAGTAGCCTATCACTTGTTGTCTGTAAATTATAACGGATAAAATGAGCATGCTACCAACTGAAAAAAAAATTAAGCCTTGTTTGACTAATCTACATGTAAAATAAGTATACTTATTTTGAAAGAACAGAAAAAATTCTTTAAGATGACACTATTTTGATTGGGATGCTTGAATTTAAAGCCGAGCTAAAGCGACATAACATTGGTGTATTGCAAAATTGTATTGTCTCCAAATGTTTTCAAAAATTGAATACTGCAATGATACTGAATACTGTAAAACTAAATACCAATCTAGTAACAATCCATCAAATTTACTAAAAACTTGTCCATTTCATGAGCTTTCGAATAAGCCTGCAATGAACTGCATCATTTCCGACGAAATTCAGCCTGTCGTTTACGACATATCACTAAAATTGGGTTAGGTAAAAAAAAATTCGCTCAGAGTTTTAATTTCCTATTCAGAGAAAATTCTACAGTAAAAAAAGTAGCATTTTTATCAAGTTACAAGCACAAAGGAAACAAATAGACGGACTTCATTTCCGGAAATATTTATTTGGCAGATTTTCATGCATTCCATTTATTCATCATCCTTGCATTTGCGACTCTTCAACGAATATATATTTATAGAACGACGATTTCAGTAATGTATTGCAAATGAGAGACTAAATTCCAGCCAAACTATGACATTGATATTGTTTATTATGAATCTTTCGGAAGTTGATATAATATATAAGTTTTTGGTAAATTTGTCGTACTGCAGTTAGAAAAGTAGTTTGGGTATTCAACATTAAAGATTTTGTCAACAATTCGCTTTTGCATTTCGTCAATATTACGACACTTGTGAGTAGGCGCTTTATATGTAGGTATCCTGATAAAAATAGTGCAATCTTGTAGAATTTTCTTTTTTCTTGAAATATACCTGCTTGTTTTATAAGTAAGTCTGACAGAAACTTTTTAAATAAGTATTTTTTTTCCAATTGCTAGCATATATATTTTATCCACCATAATTTGCAAACGGTAAGAGAGAGAACAGGGTTGCTGTTGTATTTTGCGGTCCACATGAGCTCTCCTAGTACTTTGTTTCCTTTTATAGATAAAGTCAAACTCTCCCTGATTATGATACATTTAAAATAACATTCCATAGTTACATTTAAAGTGTCATTAAATCGATTGTTCAGAAACACAAAACTTCGAAATCATTCAGGCTGCGAGTTTTTTGTTGTCCAGCTACATTTTAAAGAAGTCATAAGTAAATGAAGTCCAAGGGCATTTTCTAGAGGATTTTCTAGATCCGATGATCAGAGAAGGTCTTAGTCGGTGGATCGGTCTGAAAAAAATAGCATTGGAGAAAAAACTTAGTATGGAAAGAAGGAGCAATATCTTACCCACTTCCATGATTAATCACGCTTTATTCATCCCTTTTTGATACTTTACATAATAATCTGGTAGATCATCCATTTGAACAAAATCAGCTATCTCATGCCTTGCAATAAGCACTCGACATAGTGACTTCAGACCTATCATATCTTTATCGAAAGTACTATATTAAACAGCTGATGAGATACTCTCCCAAGTTCACCCACCTTTAAATATTTATTTTATGAAATATGGATGTACATTTTTCATACAGAAATAGTTTTGCAATAAAGATTATTAATTTAAGGATGAAGATAAAGTGATAACATCCTGTTAAATTTGATCAAAATTCAAAACAATATGTATTGCCTTGGTTTGAATGTAAGTAAACTACGGTATGAAATAGTAAGGGCTGTTGTACCCTGCTCCTGCATGTTTGATATCAAATGAAATATATCAAAATACTCTATTAATCGTTTTCATGTATTATCTTAGTGTAGTCATGTGTTCTGTCATCTATTAATAAATAAAATTGTTTGAGTCTTTATTTTTTTTTTTTTTTGGATGCATAGCAAATGACAAATTATTTAGAACTCTAATGAATCTACTTGCATTACATTTGTGAATAGGTTTTTACCTTTTAATAAATACACGTCATCGTAAACTTCGTACTCTAGCGATGTGGTATTCTGTGACTTTTCACTTATTTCCACAGTTAAAACCGATTTACTTAAATTCTGGTATTAAAACTGTTCTGATATTTAAAAAATTCTACTGTAAATTCTAAATTCAAGACAAGGATTTTTAAACGTATTGGTATAAGTATATTGTAGCTGGAAAGGATTTGTTTTGAAAGTCATGCAATAATTACTTATTAATAAAATTGAATTTTAATGCCTAAGGGAATCCCTCTCAGTACTTTTTATCTTAATATTATTTCTATTTATTTATTAAAGTCATTTCATTCATTATGTATCAGTTAAGTTATATAAATCTCTATATAAGCTTTTCCTGCAGCAAAGATTCTACTTACCTTTTGTTTAGCTATGACTTAGAAGTTACTAGTACGTTTTCCAAAAGACTTCGCTCATTTATTTTTCGGATATTTCTAATTCACATTTATTATAGGTTAACACTTCGTCTATCATGTCATATGTCATTTCGACTTTATCCTTTGGATGCTCAGAGATGCTGGGTCGTTCTCGGATCATGTAAGCATTTATGTGACAATCTTATAGTATTATTTTATGAGTAGTTGAAAAAGTAAAGATATATAGTAATAATTATTATTATTATTAGATGCCATGACAACAGACCAAGTTCAAATTCAGTGGAAAGAAGATACTCCAATAACTATTGAAAAAGAAATCGAAGTTCCTGAATTCTATGTCGTTCTACAAGAACCAGGGACCTTCCTTAGAGATATAGACACAGGTAGGACTTCCTCGGCTTTTCATGACACTTTAATTCAATCTGAAATGCTTCATAATCGCAACTCTTGATGAAAACATACAAATGTTTTTGTCGATATTATTCATATCAAAATATTTTTTAAATAATTCAGATCTTTCACCTTACCAAAAAATTCTCCTTA
>JAPMOQ010009429.1:133584-149193 GCA_026543055.1 Argiope trifasciata
ATATATATATATATATATATATTCTTTAAAATTCGACAGCTCTGTTATTTCTAGTTCACAAAATTTTGTTCTAAAATCTAAAAAGCTTTTTTTTAAATATGATTTTTTTTCTTTTAAGATCTCAATACAGAGATGCAAATCTACTGAATTAAGTATTCATAAAAGATATTGATATTTTCTATTACATAGGTTCCCTTTAGTGAATTCCTTATATGATGAATGTTTTTACAAGATCTGGACAAGAAATCTTTCAAGTCAAATTTAGTTTCGATATAAAATTCCTAAATTCTTGAAAATCACTCTCCAGTCGCACACAGACATACCTATGATCGCTCAGATATTCCAAATTCAATACAAACCAGAACTATATTTAATTATAAAAGGCACTAGAAATCAAAGTCATGCCAAGAAACCCTGGACCATTACTTGAAGAAAATGCTCGACTCTTATCTGGATGATTGCAAATAGTTAAATTCCTGGCTTATAATACAGATGATTTTATCACGATTATCTTCGAAATCATAGCCCAAAATTTTGGATCTGGCATTGAAGTTTCCAAGAGTAAATAAAAAGTTCCCGAAGGGCTCAATGCACGATAATCACTACATCAAATTATCATTATTATCATATGGTTGGAAATAAAAATTGACAAATTAATTTGCAGGTTTTTAAAATAGATAATAATACTCACGTTATTTTTGTGCTATGTTTAAAAAAATTATAATTGGAATTTAAAGAGCATTTAATGTCTTTTAGAAAAACACTTGGGATCCCCAGTAATATCTCAAATGATGAGACTATTTGTTAAATGCAGATCATGTAATCACATAAAGTTGAAGTCCAAATCGTGCTGTGAGAAGCCCGGCTAAAAACTTTTTTTGTAGAAAAAACTTTCATTATACACTCTTTGTCAGCGTCATTTCTTATACTAGGCAGGATAAACCACTTCTTTCCCCTTATCGACTTTGAAATTTCAAAAGTTTGTCTAATCTTTAGACAACTCTGCCTCTAGGACCCTCAAACTGACATCCGATGGAACTTATTTTACTAAATTGACTCGACAGACTTTGGTTATTCTAGTGATTTTGGTTTACAGAATTTCTCTTTATTAAAGCATGTTTCAATTTCCTTCTATTTCCCTCCGAAGCCCATTCTTTTTTTTTTTAATTGAGAAGCTCGGTTATTAGATTCATAAATGTTCGCCTATGAACCTCGGGCAATGACGGTCGACATGCTTTTCAAGAGAGCTCATTCGATTTACTCATTCGAACTCTTTAATTCTCTGGTTTTCGCTAATAAAATATTGGCGAAATTCCTAATTTCATTCTTCATAGTGTTAAAATTCACGCTTTTAGTTGCAATGATCCTTGAAGGAAGAGGAGTGATTCGCAAGTTCTTTAATTTTCGATATGTATTTGCTCTCATTTAAACTTACTGGTACAATATCGTATTAAACTTTGAATCATACGGATAAGTTTTTTTATCAACTCCTATACCACTTGCTTCGACTCCGGTTGACATTTATTCATAGGTTTACCCACGTTTTTCCTTGTATTTGTCCTGTAGATGCTGCAATTTTGTGTTGATGAATTCAAGAAGCCTATCTTCATCTCATAGTTGATAAACTGTATCATGTGTACAGAAGTATTATTAGCAGAATGCAATTTTGTATTAGTGTTAAAAATACTCATTTTGAAAAAGTTTTTTTCTGAAGTATTTCACTTAATTATTTCTTTAACAATTTTTCAAAACTGAATGAAAGTTAATAATGTTAAATAAAATTACTAACAACTTTATGGCTCCATCCTTTTAACAACTTTTTATTATGAGTATATTATTCCAAAAAAGCCTATGAAAAGTTCGCTCAAGCATCATTCTAAGGTATAGAAAAATGGTGTAAATCAATAAATTTTCCTTTTAAAGTCTCAGAAAATTTCACAAATAGAAACAAAACTTAGTGTGCCCTTTAGATTAGTGTGAGAGAAACATTTTATTGTCTGATAGTTTTTTGTTGTGGGAGCAGAGAAAAAACATCAGTTTTGCAACCTTTTATTCTTAACCTCTACAGAAACCAAAATACTTTCACACATTTCAATAGCTCATTTGATGAAACTTTGCCACTGGAATTATATGCCTAAGGAAACAAAAGCTTGTTCCTTTTTTTCTTTTTTTTTTGCTGGGGGGATATACCCTGTATATAACGGTATTGTAGTTATATGTAAAGGTAAATATAATTTGTTCTTGAATTATGTATAACTTTTACATTTAAAAATACCACTAATATAAGAATACGTGGTTACATTTATCTCTTCACCTCCAAAACAAAATATATATCGTTTAATGCCACGAAAATACTGTTAGAGTAATTTAAGTAAAAAGGAGATTCTTTGAAATGTTCAAACTAAGATTTTTTTTTTCATAGAAACCTTATTTATATCAGCTCTACGAATATAAAAATGGAAGTGTGTGTTGCGTGCTGGTGTTTGTGTGTGCATGATGACCGGCGCTCTACAGGCTAGACTTTTGCTTTTTTGCTACAAAATTTAATATTGTTACAAACCTGTCATTTTGCTTCTCAGCACAAATATTATCATCGTAGGAAAGAGTGATTTGCAGTCATCTGTATTGGATGCTATCGGGTGTCGCACTAGTGATCCCAGAGCTTAGCAACCATTTGGCGTCAAAATGGATAATGCTGGAAACATCGATTATTTTCAAGATCCATCCAAAAGGAACCGAGATACGTCCAGATACACCTTGATTGTCCCAGAAACTTCTTGTTCCGCCTACTTGGAACTATAAAAGTCCGGCACTCTCAAGCTGCCAGTCGTGGTCAATTGAACTAACTACTAGTCTTGTGTGAAGCAGGAAGTCGGCAGCTAAAGCGAAACGAAACAGGCGAGAGTCTGGAAGGATCGTAGAGCGGAACTCCGAGGATCCCCTCTCCTGCTGAATTCTATCTGGGCGCTTTGTGAGCTGTGGACATTGTTACTACCGAATTTCTACTTGTGGGCTACTGTTGTTATTTTGTACTGCTATGTGTTCATCTTGGTTGTAAATATTTGTCGTCTTTGTGCTGTCCTGTCTTCGTGTAAATAAACGTCGTCGCAGTTTTCTTCTGAGACCAGCTGATTGTGTTCTCACACTATACATTCATCACACAAGAACGAACTCGACAGATCGGAAATCAGTAACAATATACAGATATATTTTGGAAGAAGGGAATGTGCACCTCGGAGCCAGTTTTTGAAAATTTTAATTAATTAAAAATTAAGCAAAATTTTAATGTTTTCCCACGATAACTTCTGAAAATATAATAGCAGAAACATAAATGTTTTAAAACTTTTTCTAATGTCTTTGATGGAACCAATTTGATTGTCAGGCAACTTTTTTCTGAAATTTAATGGTTTTTTTTTAATATTTTTTACCTAATTCATAACTATAAATAGCACTGTTGCCCCTCAATTCAAACTGTTTTCATTAATTCATCGAATTTTGAATTGTGAGACTTTCTTCCATTGTTGAAAGATAAAGATAGAGGATCCTGTTTAATATCAGTGTAGTTTACAAATATAAAAGTGAAGTTACAATACCGAGAAATTTATAAGACAGATTAAACGGATATTTATATTTTTAATAGCGCTCTGATTTTATATGACAATTTCCATTAGGAACGTTCTGTACACGATAAATAAAATTTAAGATAGTTCAAACAAAATTTCATTATCGTCAAAAAGTGTGGCGAAATTATGAACATAAAGCTATATCCAAACAATTTAAAATCAAATATAAAAAACATTCCCGGCGAATCAAATGATCTCCTGAGACGACTAATTATAAATACACTACAAGAAGTCCATGATTTTATGTTATTCCCATGTTTATTTATTTAGAGGGAGAGGTGACAAAAATTATATCTTAATAATCTGGATATAAGTTAGAGAACGGAGCTGTTTAAATTGGAAAAAAACTCAAGGTTATAATTTTATTACTTAAATCACTTCATTTAGGGTTCAATCTGAGTATCCCAAAATTTCCTCCTCGAAGAGGTGAGGTTTGACTGAAAAAATGGGGTTAACTGAATCATTTCTTTCTTGGTTACCAAGATTACTAGTAAATAAGACATTCATTCTAACATGATATGTGTAATTGCTGGAAAGCATAAAAATCTACGTCAAATGAATACTAATATAACATATCTACTTTATGGCAGAAATACAAGTACTTACTCTCATTGAAATCCAAATATTTTTCCGATTTTGAAAAAAAAAAAAAAAAAAATGTATTTCTTCCGAAAGACAAAGCAAAAGAAGAAATCTTAACAAAAAGTGTATCCAAAAATATTTATTTTTACATACATTTATGTATTTAAGTGTACCAAGACGAGCACACTAGCGTGCTGCAAAGTTTGGATATTTCGTTCCACTGATAGGGAGCTTTTGCAGATTTTCGCCGCGTTCTATTAAACTGATCCCTGTTCAGGGTCGTGTGGCCTATACCAAAATATTTTCCATGGATCATCTAAACGGAACATTAATCAGACTATTCTAAACAAAAATTTAATATTGTTTTTCAACTTGGATAGAAAGAAAGAAAGGGTAAAGTATAAAGAAACTTGAAATGAAACTAAATATTATAATTGTATATCAAGCATATACAAAACAAGACAAAACATGTAAGGGAAAAATCTAAGAAAACAAGCAGGAGTCGTCGTTCCGAAGATTTAAATCCATTATGAAAATTAGTAATGAAGAAATTTTTCTGTAGCCCGAATTTTTTTCTGCTTCTTCACTTGCATTTACTAAGTTTTATAATTGTATTTTAAGTATGATCAAATTAAGAAACTGTGAGATAAAGAAAAGTGATATAAATCTAACTGGGAAAATCAGTAATCTTTTTTAATTATCATACAATCAAGAACGATAAATTGATAGCGTCATTTAACTGTCCATTTCTTCATCGTATCTGGATCTTTAGTTTTCTTATTCAGTAAAAGCATTTGTTTATTGATGTGAAATTTATCTTTTGTAGTAATCTTTACAAAATTTTAGGAACAGCCTTAGTGCATGAATCCATTTCCTTACACCATGAGTGTTTGATCCCTATTTTCTGAAACAGTGGGCATCTATACTTTTTGACTCATTTGCAGAATACGTTTATTGAAAGAAATTATCTAGGAAGCTCTTCGGAGACGGTAATTTGATTTAGTCCTTAATCAGTGATTCAATAACAACAGTTCATCTACTTACATACTCACATCTGAACCCACCGGTATATTTATTGCCGGGTATAACTTCCAGCATTGGTGACAATGAAGTCAAATGAAATTGATTTTCCTAAGTGATTAGGCAAATAAGCAGAATCTTGAACCATTAGAGATATTGGTATACTTTCCCTCATACTGTACGAACATTGACTTTAGATCTGCATACACTTAATTGTGCTACTGGGCGGATTTGTTTTTGAAAATTTGAGTAATTCAGCCAGATATATCATTGCAAATGATTAATTTAATACATTTCTTGACTAAAAATAAGAAGTTTGACCATAATCCCTGATAGCTAAACAAAATATAAGAGTTTTATTCCTGCTCTGAGAATATTTCAAATGACTGTTAGAGAAGTTCAGTGAATTTCTTTTTCCTGGTTTCAAGAAAAATGTTTGCAGACGGTAAAGTTTATGCAATGAATATTGCGATGAAACACGTGTCTTCCTCTACTAGCCATTAGCATTAGCGATAATCCAGTATTCAGCATATTTCATAATTTATTTAACCAAAGAGCAATCGTCTCCAAGTCAGGGGTGGCTTTTTTTGCTGTTTTTGTTGTAACCATTCTAATGGAATTCAGTTTTAATCAAAGTCACTGCCATCAACTAACGACCGATACAGTGTGCCATCTTAAGGTGTCTAAGCGTTCGGCTCTTTTGTTATTTTCAGTCCTAGATTTTATTGGTTTCCATTAACAATGGCAGCAGTATATTATTAATAGGAACACATATTTTTTAAGAATACAACTAAAGCTGTATCAATTTTCGATATATCGAAAGAAGTCGTTTTTACATAATAGATGTTAGGATTCGATTTCTTTAGATATGAATTTTTACAAAACAAAAAAAAAAATTGATTTATCGATATCGTGACGGTGGAGAATCGTCATTGGCCATGAATAATGGCCAATGACGCTCTATGATCCAATGAGTCAATGCGCCTGATTAATTTTAATTTTTAATGTTTAACAAATATTTATTCGATATCTTATCATTGGTGAATTTGCAAAGTTTCTACAAATTGATTGCTTTATTTTTCCGTTACCCTTCTAAAAATCCTTTTAATTTAATTATCCTTAATGAAACTACTCAAAATTATACTTTTGTTTTTCAAAAAATAAAAACATGATCAGATTTGAAAACCAATCAAATTTAGATTCGTAACCTGTAGTACAGGCAGTTACAATTACTACACGGGGAAACATTTCTTTGAATACCTGAAAATTATCCTAAATAAAATGGAAGATGAGGATAGCTTTGTAATTAATAATAACAAAAATATTTTGAAATTTTTAAATGGTAACAAAATTTATAAAATTAATGCTTATGACTTCGAAAATTTATATACCAGCCTACCCCTTGAAAAATTAATAAATGTCTATACTCTTATATGTGATGAATATTTAAATGAAAATATCATTAATAAAAAAAACTGGTTGGTTTTATGCAATTTTAATATCACCGAAAATTATATTTTCAATTGTATTAATTTTTATAAACAAGTTAAGGGTATTCTAATGGGTACAGCTTTGTGAAGTGCTTTAGCTAATATATTCCTGCATTATTAGGAGAAAAAAAATTATTAAAAATTACTTAATAAATGGATGGAGATGATTTGATGATTTAATTTTGATTAACTTAGAGAATATCAATATTGTTATAAATTGCTATCCTAAAGAATTAATTTGAACAGAAGTAAATAAAAATCATCTTGAAGCTACTTATCTGGACTTAAGAATCTATATTGCTAATGATAAAACAATAGCCGGTATTTATGATAAAAGAGACGAATTCAGCTTTAAAATAATTAAACTCAGTAATAATCACTCTAATTTTAACTCTAAAATTTTCAAAATTTTAATTTTTCCACAATTTAATAAAATTAAAACAATTTGTAATAACAAAATTTTATAAATACTACAAATAGTTTTATTAAAAATTTAAACAATAATGATTTTCCCAAAAACTACTGCAAAATTAATATTTTAATAAAAAAGGAATGATGAAATATTAATTATTATCTTAAGAATAAAATAAAATGGATGGCTCATAGAAACTCCATTTATCTTTTTTTCTCTGCTTGACACCGTATTCAAATTTGAATAGCGGTTAGGGTGGCATGGTGAGATTTCTTCGCCTGTTGCTGGTATGTTCTTTCCCTTTTTGTTTTCTTAATTATTAGGTGGAATTTTTTAATTTTTGGTTGAATATTCTTATGTTGTTATATTTTATACATTTTTGCATTATTTAATGATGATTTTTAATGTTGCTTTGTTTTTGTATTTTTGCTGTTAAAATTGGTATGTCTCTTTTGCCTTAATTTTCGGGGGATTTTCGGGTCACTAAGAGTCAATACTGTTGAACACTGTCCGATTTCCTCACAGAAAAAATCCCTTATTTTGAATCCTTGCCTGAAAAAGTCTTCAGACCGAGTTCCTTTTCTATTTGTTGTAATTTTCCTTATGTTGTATTCCTTCATATTTAGCTCATTTTATGTACATATATAATGTATATACATAATGCAATTTCATAACAAATAAAAATACATAATGCAATTTAATAACAAAAACACACAGCTAAAGTAAAAACAATTTATTTACATTATATACACAACATAAAACAAAACAGCAAATCAAGTCCGGTCAAATCCATTTTATTTATGAATCGAGATTAAGATAGCTATAACAGTATTATAAGCATAATTTTTAAACGTTTAACTTAAATGAAAACACAGTTGTCGAAAATCGCACTCGAACTTCCAATGCCAGTTGGCGTAACTCACATGTCTGACTTTCCTACGCCAGTTGGTGTAACGCAATGCAGATTAGAAATTTTTTATTTCCTTTATTCTGTTTTCTTTTCATTTAAAAGTAAACAGAACCGTTTGAAATAATCTGTCGAAATTCTTCTAAGCCTAATCTAAACTCAGTTGGGGGAAAAAAATCCTGGAGCCTTACTTATCTTTGAATGGGATTTGGCCTCAGCTTTTTGGTTCAAAAGTTAGTTTTTAATTAATTAAAAAATTAATATTCATCTAACCGAAATAAAAAGTACCCTATGTTCTATACCTGACTATAATCTATCTTTGAGCTAAATCTCATCCGATTCCGTTCAGCTGTTCTGGCGTGACTGAGTAACAAACACCCATCCATCCACACTTTCACATTTATAATATTAGTATAGATCAGGGTTTCTTAACCTGGGGTTCATGGACCCCCTAGGGGTCCATGTGTCATATTTTGAGGGTCCGCCGACTGTTCCTAATTTTTAAAATGTTTGCATCAATATTTAAAAAAAAAACTTTTTTTGTCACGGGTAACCTCTATAAGCAGTCTGTCTGCCATTTCCCAATAATAGGGACCTCCACAATACGAGGAAAAAAACATTCGCAAACCATATAAAATTTGAAATTTTTAGAAACACAAAGTAGCCTTTGAATTTTTCTTCACTTGGAAATAAAGTGACGTTAAAATCAGTTCAGCAAAGTTCTTGCAAATTTTTAAAACAAAATATTTGTTTTACTTTTTCATAAACTGTAATTAAAGTATTTTTTTTTTCAAGTGTTTTTTTTGTGTCTTAATGTTTGATCTTAATATTTAATTTGATTATTTGATACTTTTTTGTAGCCCAAAATGTCCAAAAAACGGAAGTATGATGTAAAATATGGATTCTGCTGCATGAAGGAATCGGGCGGTGTTGAAAAGCCACAATGCTTTCTGTGTGGGAAAGTATTGTCAATAGTTATTAAAACTGTGAATTTTATTAGAAGTAGAGCTCTTAATCATTGTCTTTTTAAAACACTGTGTCACGAAATGAACGCTTCTGTACCACACGAGGTAGGGATGACGAATATTTTCAGAGCGGTTATTTCGAAACCAATATCAGAAAGTCACAAATACCAGTGATCAATACTTTTCGAAGAAGGGTGTGATTCAAATCATTCTTAAAAGTTTCAACTACAGCTCTTGTAATCACGATAGAAAGTTACAATAGATACGATCTGTCCAATGGAAGTTCTCAAACAAAAACGGAGTCATTCATAGGGATAGGGAAAGTCCCTTACACAATGATGCATGTTCTTGGAATAGACCTCCCACAAATAGTTCTGGCGGGGCGGGCAACGGAGCCTATTGATCACATGCAGGCAGTTTCTCATTTCACAAAAAGTCATAGTTCCGAGCTGTTCCGGCCTTATCTTAAGATAATGCCTATTGCTGGTTGCAATTGCACTGCTTGTCTTATTGTACGAAAACAAGATTTCTTTCGCACTCAAGTCTCCGCATAAATATATATATTTAAAAAAAACAAGTTTCTGCAGGTATTCAACACTCAGAATAAATTTCATTTTTGATATTCTTAAATGGATATAAATACCATGCTTATTATTTTTCCCAAGATTGAAACGATTTAATTTTCGCATAATTAAATTTTCTGTGCCTAATTAGTATGAGAATTGCGTTGCTCTGAATGATTGTAGAATTTTTTAAAAACAGATTTAGGACTTATTTTCAAGCTCTTTTTAAATTTAAAGGGATATTTGAAATCAATTACCAATGATAAATGATTGACTTCATGGATTTTTAAAAACATCTTGGGCGATGTACAGAAATTCATTCAAATGTAAATATTTGTTTAATGTATGACAGACACTCTAAGTGTTGGCATCACGTATATATCAATACTTTTGTTTACATAACATCAAGATTATACTTAGCAAAGAAAAAAATGCTTCATTTATTAAAATTTCATGGATTTCGGAAATGAACAGGAAGAAATTATAATGTTCACATTAAAAATATTTCTTTGTTTACTTTTGCAATAAATTGATTTTCTTTGTGATATTTTTAATTTACTAAAGTTAAATAAATTACCAATTTAACATTAAATTTCTTTTGCTTTTTCCCTCCTTCTATAAAGTGGTCTAGAAGCACTTAAAAAAGAACGTTAATCATTGTAATTGAAAATAAAATCTTATAAATTTGCAACAAAAAAATCAAGAAAGTACCAGTAATGTTTAGTGAGTCTCAATCAATTTAAACCAAAGTTTTTAAAAATCGAATAAAAATTTCTGAAAATAAAGGAATATAAATTGCTGCAAAAGAGTTACAACCAGCTTTTCGATTGTCAGTCATGTGTATTGTATTATCTACATATTATTTTTATTCAAACTGTATTTCATTTTTTCTATGCAAACAGTATTAAAAAACCATAAAACTAAATTAATTATAAAACAATTATTATCAAAACTAAAATACATTCAAATTAACATTCTTAAATATTAAAACAAATTCTGCATTTAAAAAAAATGTTTATTGTAAATTTTTTAGCCATGTTTCGTATAAAACGTTAAAAAAATCGATATCATGTACAATAAATACGGTGCATGTGTTTTGCAATATTATATACTTTTAGGAAATGAAAAAATAACAGTAAAATTAATACATTATTTCACTAATATAAATATAATTATAAAGCTTTTAAAGACCTCAATTTATGAAAGCCACCTCTTATATTTGTGTATTTTACCCTTTAACAAGGTAATAAAATTGAAAGTAATCCCTGAATCTCAGTGCATAATAAATTTCCATAAAACATTTTACATTAAACTACATAATTAAAAAAAACATTTGTGTTACGTAGAATTTTTTAAAAAATAAATCAGTCAATAATGTAATTTAATTTAAATTGACAAAAAAAGAGTATCATCAAAAATATTCCTACCTTTCAAATATCCGATTTAATCAGCGTCAATAAATGATTAATAAAAAATTAATAGAAAAAAAGGATTTTTTTTCATTTTTTTAATTAAAAAAAGTTAAAAATCTTTTTTATATCTTAAACACAAAATATGTTCTTTCCCGATAGATGTCATAAAAAGGACAAAATATCGAATTAGTTTTTTTCTTATTGGTAAATGTTTAATCTCATTGGCTGAATGTTTTTCAACTTCAAACATTCTGAGTTCCAAAAAAAGTTTCATTGTAAATTTGCATATTAATTAATAAAAATTTTAAAAGATTAAAAACCGAACAGTGGCTTTGAAATTTTTTTATGATAAAATAGATTCACAAAAATACTAATTTAAATATGACAACCATTTTGTTCACGCACGTATGTATTGTGTGTAATTCTTAGCTTCCTTATATGTACAAGCATTTCCGTTCTAAATTATTGTCTGCACATAAAATTGTTTGGAGAAAAACTTAAATTTCTTTTTAAATCAAATAAATTTTATTTTTGGTGAATTAATGACTTCTTAAATGATATAGAAAGAAATACATTTTTAAATCAATTTCCCCTAAAACGTCAATTTCTCTACAAGAATTAAGATTTAAAATGTGAAAGCATTAGAAAAGTATTATTTCAAATAAAAATTCATCCTAACAGTTTACTTTTTTTTTTTTTTGAAGTGTGTTAAATGTGAAAACGATTCAAAATGCTTGCTAATTGAAGTCGGCGTGTGGCTAAAAGATTTACAGAAAATCAGCAGATGTTTTGAATTTGGAAGGTCCGTACTTCATTCCCCCTTTCCCTGGGTTCTTTTGCCCTTCATCACCTTTTTGACTTGACTTCTGGGAAAAAACACTATCTGAAAAGGGAGATCAATATCTTTCGTTTAAATAGACACTTACTAAACACATGTGGAGAATTGAATATGTTTTTCCAACACCACTTTTTCTGGTACTTGCAATCTTATTTTATTTTCGACTTCTTGCATCTTTTATAGCTTTAGTTTTAGATTAAAAAAAAATGTAATCAGAATAATTTTATTTTATTGCTCACAAAACTTGAAATTGATAATTTTTTAAGAATGTCTTAAAAACTGCTGGCGGATATATTTGATTCACAAATCTTGATTGTGATTATTTTAGATTTAAATTTAAAATGTTCTTAAAATATAACTTAGATGACTTAGTGTAAAAAAAAAATGAAACTAAAATGCGAGATTTATGGAGACTATACGATTTTATGCAAAAAAGAGAGTTAATAAAGCAGTCTTAAAAATGTATTTAAATGACAGTTGGATGGATACTTATTAATAATATTATTTGTTGCTTCATAATAATAGTATTTGTTGCTTGATATATTTGTTGCTTCATAATAATAGTATTTGTTGCTTGAAATATGATGCCATTGCGTATATTCTAGAATTTCCGATTGAATGTTGCCTCAAATATTTTCAAATGCTTTAAATCACACTAGAAAGATTACTTATAGCAAATGTCTACACATTAAAACTGGGAATTTAACCTATAGAAAAAATTGTGAAAAAGCTAAACTCCTAAGTGCTTCTACAGTAAATTTGTAGAATAAAGTTGTAGAATAAGGTTATTAATGAAAAATAGTTGAAACATTTAATAAGGTAAAATTCTTATTTCAATGAAGAAGCAAACATACTATTCGTAGCATTTTAGTAAATATTATAAAACAATGTGGTTAGTAAAAATTAATTAAAATGCAAAGCAAATAATTAATATTTTAATTCATTAACGGTTATAAAATATTCTAACAATGCTATTTTTTCGGTACTATGAAATTAAATCCGCTCTATTTACTCTTAAAAATGTACACACAGACACACAAAACAACTGATAGAAATTTTTAATAGTAGTGCAAAACATCATATCAAACCATATACAAAATTATACAAATATATACACATCTTTTGTTTGTTTATTTGTTTCAAGATTTAAATCTTTACCCCTAATTTCGGGGAATAATTTTTAGAATCCAATGTCATAACAATGCTTTAATTCGTTTAAATATTTTTAAAAAAATTCCCGAGATTGGGCACAATTATTAACAACCCGAACCGTATCAAGCAAAAATTATATATACCTCTGGGCGGCTAAATAATCTGAGTATGGCTTTTCTAAAAATTATCTCTGTTCCTCAAAAGATTACTTAAAAAATAGTACTTTAAAAAAAGAAATGGAATTTTGTCACTCTCCTTTCTTCCCAGCTGTGGGGGGGTTAATCACCTAGCGGGGGGGGGAAAATGCGTTTCTAAACAATTTCGTTATCTTAGCTTCCTCACTTACAACGTCTCCCCCCCGTTCTTTTCTCCCCAGCTTTCTTATGATAGTAATATGTTGTTTTAAGCTAAACCCTAGTCCGAAAAAAGAATAATAAAAGAAAGAAAGAATCTCTAATTCGAAAAAAAAGAGAAAAACCAAACGAAAGATCTAAAGGCCTTATCACACGGCAAAATACCGTCAGACTTTCCGTGAGCAAGCTGCCTTTTCTACCCTCAAGAACTGGTCAAGCAAGTTTTTGATGATCGACAAATTTTTCGAACATGTCCGAAATCACTGTCGAAATTTTGGATTCTGACGAAATTCAACCAATCATGTGGAACTTCAATAGTGACGTAGTGCGCCAAGAACGCCGCGATTGACGCCAACTTCTTTGTAAACAAAATAGTAATTAGCAAATTCCATCCTTATCAATGTTTTTTTTTATCAAATTCCTCCGTCTTTGGAGTGAAAAGTAGTTTGATTATTTCTGCCACTTTTTACCTCAATGAATTCAATTAATCAACATCGTGTTTTTAGTGCTCTTAAAATTTAAAAATGGCAAAAAGATGTGTTTGGTCAGCTGAGAAAGAGTCGGCTCTCATTGATCTTGTTCATGAGAAGCCGGCTCTATGGGATCCATATTATATGAAAAAAACTTTTAAAAGGACTTAGTACGATTTAATACGAATCGAGACGATTCGAAGATGGCCCGAGGATGAGGACCTCTTAACATCAGGCAGGCGAAATATTCTGTTTCTGGGTATAATGTGATCAAAAAATGTTTTATGTGAATTCATTTTATGATATGTAGAAAGACGGCATTTAATAAAATTTTTAAAATCTTGTTAAATTATGTACAAAAAATTCTTGATACATTTTTTTGTTTATATATGTAAAACATATTATAAATATTAATATCTTTTGTTGAATTATTTTATCTTCCATTTCTTTTAATCCCAGATGAAATAAGAAACACATAAAGAAGTTCATTAATTGTTTTAAATGTTGGGATGCAATTTATTAACTATATTGAGCCATGTATAGGTTATATAATTGTGTTATTCATTAAATTAAACAAGATGGTTAATGTGGCGAGTTAGCTCTTAACTTATGACTTTCTTTTTCCTTATTAATTTCCATTTGTGATTGTTTTTCACTTACTTAATTGTGTATTAACATGCAGTATTATTTTCTTACCAGTATAGCCAATATATTCATGAAACTAAAATCAAAATTTTTAACAATTTATTCTATATTCATTTACAAATCAAATTATACAAAATTAAATTTTGTATTGTGATTTTTTGTTTTTGTATTACTGATATTTTCTACGTTAAGTGACATCATTATAATGCATACACTTACATATTTATATAATGAAGTATATGTATTTAATACTAAATTCTTTTTTGCTCCAGAAATACTTCGTAAGAAATTCTGCTAGATATTGCATCAAAATGGGTGCATTATCAAAGACTCCTGTTCCTGCGAGGCACCATCGAAGTGGCTCGTCCGAATCCAATTTGAATGAGTCCTTCACAAATAAAATTGGATGTTTTGAACCAATGGTATATTTTACAAAAATGTTTTTAATTCTTATATTATGCTTTTATTTAGTTGGTTATAACTTATATGTTATTAGTTATATTTATATTAGTTTTATTAGCTATGAATAACTTATATGTATATTTAGTTATAATTAGGCTTAATCTTTTACTTTACATTTTTAAAACTGAATGATAAAAAAGCTGGTCAAGAGGTGAATTGAAATAAAATGTATAACTAAATAACACCTAATGTAATTGAATTTTATTAAATACATCATTGGTGATCATATCATTGATTCACCATATACCATTCATTCAATCATTATTTGAGAAGGGTCTCTTGAAGGAGCTGCGTAGTACTTTTATTCTTAGTATGGGCATTTTTATGCCTATTTAAATGTATTCTTTGATTAATACTTCAATGCATAGTGAAAATATTATTCTTTATAGATTTCTGTGAAAGAGGAAAGCTTCCAGATTGATGAAAGCTTCTGGACGGAGGATATGGATGTGGAATGTATTCCAGAGGCTCCCTTAAGCACACAACTGAAAAGGTCTGCAACACCAGGAACTTCTAATCAAGGTCCTCCTCCCAAAAGACGCCGTCAGACTAATGTGGGGGAAGAGGTATTGAAAATGGTGTCGGTGGAATTGAAAGAAAAAAAAAGTGAAGCTTCAGAATCTGTTTCCCTTATTGTGGGACAACTTGTTGTCTGCACTTTAAAAAAACTGGCACCATTGTATGGGGAACAGTTCATACGAAGAATATTCGAACA
>JAPMOQ010009429.1:159193-201095 GCA_026543055.1 Argiope trifasciata
TTTAAAATTTAAAAGGCAATCATAGTATTTAGTGTGCGCGAATGCAGCTACTACTAAAATACTGATGAATCACATAAATTAGCAATATAAGAGAAAACGAAACTAATTATGGAAACTTAACTTAAAACTATCTCGGACTCGAACAAGACCAAAATTTAAATTTAAAATTTAAAAGGCAATCATAGTATTTAGTGTGCGCGAATGCAGCTACTACTAAAATACTGATGAATCACATAAATTAGCAATATAAGAGAAAACGAAACTAATTATGGAAACTTAACTTAAAACTATCTCGGACTCGAACAAGACCAAAATTTAAATTTAAAATTTAAAAGGCAATCATAGTATTTAGTGTGCGCGAATGCAGTTACTACTAAAATACTGATGAATCACATAAATTAGCAATATAAGAGAAAACGAAACCAACTATGGAAACTGAATCAAATACTTCGAATTCGAACAAGACCAAAATTTAAATTTAAAATTTAAAAAGAATCCGGCCTGAAGACTTTCTCAAGGGTCCCCCTCAGGCAAGGATTCA
Source organism: Argiope trifasciata (assembly GCA_026543055.1). Taxonomy (NCBI): domain Eukaryota; kingdom Metazoa; phylum Arthropoda; class Arachnida; order Araneae; family Araneidae; genus Argiope; species Argiope trifasciata. The sequence goes on from JAPMOQ010009429.1 coordinate 159,735, forward strand.
AAATAAGGGATTTTTTCTGTGAGGTATCGGTGGACAATGGTCAAAAGTAAGTGACACCTCGTGACCCGAAAATCCCCCGGAAATTAAGGCAAAAGAGAAACATCAATTTAATAGCAAAGACACAAAATAACATTAAAATCATCATCAAATGAAGTAAGAATATATACAAAAATATATGAAATAAACTTACATAAGAAAATACAACCAACAATTAAAAAGGATAGAACACACCAGCAACAGGCGAAGAAATTCCAACTATGCTATCCCATCCGCTAACCGTTATCCGATTTGATTATTGTGAAAATAATAATAATAATAAATGGAGGTTTTGAGCGCCATCTATTGATTTATTATCCGAAAGTCTATTTTATTTTTAAGCTAAAGAATTAATATTTAAGCATTTCAATTTTTAAATTTATATATATATATATATATATATATATAAAATTTGTCCAGTATTTTAAAGGTCTTCAAAAAATATAAAGTAGGTTTTTGAATTAAACCAGCCCTGTATGCTCCTTTCTATTAAAAAAAAAAGCAGTGCATTGAAGATCCAAATAATTGTGATTGACATTAAAAAATATGTTAGTCACTGCTAAAACATGATTTTTGCATTCTTTCTACTTTGTATTATCATGTTTTACTGTAATTGATTTCAGCTTTTTAAGTACAGAATGCATAATTTGTGTAAATTTATTTATGGTATTCTTGAAACAAAATTATTTGTTTTCATCAAATATACAATCCAAGAAAAAAAGTATGCAAGATTACAAGTTGTCATAAACATTTATATTAAGATTTAATATTAAGAGTGTTTGTAACTTTTTTAAAAGTTTGTAAAAGTTTCCTGCAGTTAAATCTTTTACTTTTATCAATAATATTTTAAAGCTGAATAGAGGGGAAAAAACAAGCATTAATATAAATTTGAAGTAATAATTATTCATTTTTAACATTATAAGTTAAATATAAATTTAAGACAGCAAAATGAATATAATAAAACAGATAAAAATTAAATGAACATTTTTGTTTTTAATAACCTGATTATTTAAAAACTCTGGAGAATGGGCATTTTATAAATTGAATATGAAAGTTATGAAGTCAAGATAAAAATATATATATATATAAATTTGTTAAATGTAGATTTGAATTAATTCAAAGCAAATATTATTAATTTTTAATGCATTTTATTAGTTAACCTTTGAGTAATTTTTTAAATGCATAACGTTACTGATCATGCAAGTTAATATAATGTGTGATCGTGATCTGCGTTTATTTCAAACAGATGTTTTGCAGCATATTTTCCAATAAACTCTTTCTTAATTCTGAAATTAGATAACAGATGGCAGTTTGACTTTGAATCCTGATTGGCTAATAACATTTTGGGCGTGTAACGTGTGTTTGTCCATCTAATCGTTCGTTACATGGTAACGTTTATTCCTCCCCTCTCTTTAAAACGTTCTTACCTCCGAAAAGTACTGTTTGCAATGGAATCACCCGTCCCATAGGGATAAGGATGGGTAATGAGATGCTACAACTTGCATGGGAGATGGAAGTAGTGCTGTTTTATCGTATTAATGCCAAGCTTGACTGTTTATAAGGGATAGGGGTAATCATCTAATAATTAACTTAATTATGTCATTTCCAGTTGTCTGTTTTAAAAAAAAGTGCTGTCAACTATTCTTGGGTCTTGTAAAGTAGTTTCTTAAGAATAAAGGGGGGGGGGGGAGGTTGTAACATTATTTTGAATAGAATGTTTCGTTCATATTATCTACGTAATACGCAATGTTTATGGTTTATAGCAATAATTATTTTAGTTGCCGTCAGTTTTTATTATTTTCGATAGTAATATTTTATTTTATTTTTGCCAGTGAAAATTTCTTTTTTAGTATTAGCACTTTTAAAATATATTCGGTTAATATGAAATAAATCATTTTTGTATTTTGTACCAATTTTAAATATAAAGTTTTTTAACACATGCCTTTTATTTTTAAATTGTGCTTTTTAAACAAATCACTGTTAATGATTTATATTCAAATTATATGAATTATTTACTTAATAAAATTTTTACTATTTATGCTTTGCTGCATCTTTGAACTATTTCCTGGTCTTTTTCAGCAGCAGTCAGATGATAATTAAAATAGTGTCTAGAATTCAGTTTACAAGCGTATTCCATTCACTTGTAAAAATTCAAATACGAAATGCACATTTTTTTTTATTGGATAAATAAAATGACTGATATATGCCTCTTTGGTTTAAATGAAAAATTCATTAAAAATTTTTCATCGTTTCAAAACAAATTCTTTATATTATAAGAACAATAAATGCAAATCCTTGTGCCTTTTAATTGCCATTTGAAATAGTGTACATTTACAATAGTTTTGATGAAATGAAACAAGCTTGATATGAATTTTGTGTATCTATATTTCCATTGATGCATGGGGCATATAACTTTTAACCTTTTATTTTGTATATGTGTGGTTATAAGTCCATCATAAAAATTTACCTAAAAATTCTTATTGATTAATTACAACTAGATTGACATGAATATAATAGTTAAATGTATCTTTTAGTTTTAGACAAATTCTGTTGAATGTAATACCATGCACTGTTTTTTGCCTTATGTTTGTAATAGCTGTACTTTTGAATTGTGTGTTAGTGTGTCCATATCTGTGTTTTTTTATAAATAAAATCTTCTGTTTACAATTAATCTATGGGGTAAATATCAAAGAACTTACTGTGGGTTAAAATTTAGAGAAATTATCTCATATTTTGCATATATGTTGGAAAACATTTCTTCTATAAAAATAAGCAATGTAAGGCTCAACATAACAAAAGTGCATTTCTTCCAAATATAATTTCATAATGGAAGATTTTTAATAATAATTCAAAGACAATATTAGTTGATAATATGTGCTTAAGAAATCGTCGCAGAATGTTACTGCTTAAAAGAGGCAGAACTTAAACTTAACGGATATGTTAATTATAATTTTAATAAATATATTATTTGAATTTCTTGCATTTTATGATTTTATTGTAGAATATATTAAATATTTAATTGGAGCAAATTGAATGTTTTTATTAGAAATATTTTTATTTTCACACATTTCTTTCTGTTTATATTATTCTTACTACCTTATTATCATTATTTACAAGAGATATTTATTTACATTTATTTACAGAGGTTTGATTCATTTTCATTGCCTGCACGGACCATGACTAATACTTGATTTAAAAGATATAAAATGCGAGTTGTGCTAAGCAGATAATTCCACGAAAATCGAATTTGAAAAATTCAGTTATGCTTATTAACTTTATTGATTTTATTTTTTCTACATAGCCTTTACCCAAGTAGATTAGCATGAGGTCTCAAAATTGTGGTATGTTTTTGTAGGCAACTTTATTGAATTTCTTGAATAAATATGTTGTGCTTTTGCAAGTGGTTAATACTGAGTAATATTATGAAAAGAAAATCATTTTTTATTTTATTTTCATGATCTTTCTCCAATAAAATTGCCTGAAATTTGTTGAAGTGATTGCTGATCCTCCATGTTGTAATATAGCATGTATTATAGCAATAATGTCTTAACAGCCTGTTAGCTCAATAATTCAGTTAAAAAAGTGATAGGATGTTATGGTTTTTAAAAAAAGAGAGCTAATGAAAAAGCAAACTTACCACCATCAAGATTGATTTCAGAGACTTCATGCTTATTTAATGCTCCCTAAGCTGCATAGAAAAATTGAAATATACAGAGTTGGAAACTCAGTCTGAAACTTGTCTGCATAGCATATCTTATAAATTAGATATGTTTTAGTCGTAGTCTGCACAGTTGATGAAAATGAAGGGAGTCGGTAATTAAATAGATAAATTACCCCTGAGCTTTTAATGTTTGATTTAAATATTTTTTTAATGTTATGTGTTGTGAATTTTTTTTAAAGCAAATAATGAGATTAATTCCTTCTAAATGTCAAATTAATATATTTTATTAAATAAAATCTTTGGGTGATACTCCTTGGTAAATTTAAACACTTTTAGTTCCCAAAATATTCATTTGAATCAAAAGCTCTTATTTCCTAAGAGAGAGGGAGAGATAGAAAAGCTGTTGATAACAAAATTGAACAACCATATCTTTGCCACCAAACGATGTGTATAGTTAAAAATTCTGTTGCAGAACAATTAATATAAAATAACAGTTGTGTGACTGTTTAAAAATTTTCATGTCTTTTATATATTTTATATTAAATATTCTGTTCAAAAAAATTATGTAGAATGTATCCATTCTGAATTTTGATGTTTTTGATTTAAAATCTGATGTAAAGTAGTAAACCTGTAAGTGATTAGTAAGTAAACCTATGAAATCTTCATTTTGTATACTTTCAGATTGAGGGGGGAGGGGGCACAACAAAACGTAGAAAATATTTTAGCAAGAAAACTTGTTTGAAATGAAAAGTTATTTTATTTCCTACATCTAATTAAGGCTAAAATCTAAATGCTATGGATTTTTGCATTAATTAGATGTAGGAATATAAGATGCCAGTGATGTTTGTACTTTTAAGATTTACTTGTCAGAATTTCATTCATACTTTGTTTTCATTCCATATTATATTTAATTGAGCAGATAATTATAAATAAATACTTGTGGATATGACTAGTTTTTATTTAGTTATTTCTAGTTTTGTTTAAATTGAAATTTTCTTCTTGTTCTCAATAAAATTATAGTTGATGAATGAAAAGTTTATTAAATTTTTGCTCTATTAATAGTATACAAATACGAACCTTTATTTGTATGCTCAGAATTCATTATGATAGTAAATAAATATCTTGATTTAAACTAATTAATGATTAAAGATTATTGTTTTGTTTGATTATAAATTTTATTGCAGTTAACAGGAAAATTTGTTTTTAAAGACAAAACACAATGGATTTCGAAAGCCCTGATGTAGCTAAAGAATTTCCAGGGTTATATGCTTCTGATAGTGTGAAAAGGAGCCAGTCTCGTGACAGTGATTGTATGTTTTGACTTACATTTTGATTTTCCTTTTTAACCACAATGTTTTGCAAAATGTTTTTTTAAATTAGTTTGATTGAAAACGATATGTTTCTAATATTCATACAAATATATTCTGAATTTCTTTCTCTTAAATTGTATTAAAATAAAAATATTTATATTTCTTTCTCCTTTTGCCTTTTTAAAAAAATGTGCAAATAACAAAATTTCTGTCATCTATACTTATAATAAAGCTCAATGTGTGTGTGTGTGTGTGTTGGGGCTCTACAGGTCAGACCGTTGGACCTACAGCTACCAAATTTGGTACATGTATACCTTGAAGGTTGGGAATGTGCACCTCAGAGCCCTTTTTTCGAAATTTTAGTTAGAATTTGAATTAATTAAAATTTAAGCGAAATTTCGACGTTTTTCCGCTATAACTTCCGAAAATATTATTGCACAAGCATGATTTTTATATCCATTTAAAGATTAAAAAAATTAGCTTTCTAACGGTATCAGATTTTTTAATTTATAACGTAGGCTTCTATTTTTAACGAATTTTTAAAGAAATATTTTAACCATGTTTTGAACACGTGACTTGATAAAATAAAAGAATGCCGGAAGTTCAAATAAAAAAAACTATCATCGTAAAATAAATCTAAAGAAATGATACTTTTAGCACGTGACTGGATAAAATAAAAAAAATAAAAAATGTGATATTTTCGAAAAAAATAAATGCAACGCAAAGGTTTCTATAATCTTTTGCAATATCTAAATCATTTTATTCAACAAATCTTCTTTATTTATGGTAAACCTGATTGAATTTAGACAGGATATGCATTGAAATCCCGACTTAATGGCATATTTCTATAATCGTTTACAATATCTGTATCATTAATTCAATAATTTTTTTTCTTTTTCGCTTTCTTTAAAAAAACATGTTTAATATTTTGGCAGCATCACGGAAAAAACATTTTTAATTTCAGGCCAATCAATGCCCGTAATTGCTTCAAGGCTAATGAATATGTGACTTAATTGAAAATTTTAGAACACATTACTCATGGCGAACCAACTGGTCGCCAAAGGCGGCTAGTAAGTAATAAACTAATGCAAAAATATGAGTTTGTTAAGCTGAAGTTTTAATTACCTTTTCTGTTCATTTCTGTCAAATTTATAATCTTATTATTTCTTGTCTTGTATGCATCTACCCTGACTCTTAACAATAAATTCAATGGCAGTTGCCAAAACAATAGTATCATTGCTAATTATATGTCAAGTTTATTAATAGATGAGATTTTAAAAAATATTAGCACGGTTTTAATAAAGGAACAACTAAAAAGAAAATTTCATGTACTTAAATTCTTAATTGTTGCTGATGACAACAGTCATTGTTATTTAATGTTAAAAAATAATTCATAACGACCAGGTTAACTAGATAAAATTACTAGTAATTCACATGAATTTGGGAATGAATTTACTAACAGATCATAAAAACTAGATTTTCCTCATTTCCTTTTCCCTATAATTAATTTTTTTTTTTCATGATGTTGATGCATTACATTCTTCAGATCTTATTTCTGCCTTAATTTATTTCTTATTGAGAAATTATATCTGAATGTCAATTTATTGTTTTGTAATCCTTAATTATTTGATAAGAGCATGTAAGAAATCTTAAGTAATATGTTGCCAAACATTAAACTTCATTGCCCCCAAGGAAAAGAATCATTATTTGTATTAAATATGGCAAGCTTGAAGGTGTGTGTGGGGGGGATCTTAGCTGATGTTTGTGTGAACGTTTTAAATATTGTCTTACTGTGTATTCTTTGACAACATTTTTATCAAGAATCAAACTGATATGTCTATTCCCTTTTGGTTGCAAATTCAAAAGCTTATGGCAGATTATTATATGATAAAATTATATTTGATAATGTGGTATTGTTTGCTTGATTATACAATTTGTGATTTTATTTATTTTATATTTATCTTAACTTGATTAATACAAGAAGGGAAAAAAAAAAACTGACTCACAGGCTCTCTATTACCTTGCTTCTTGTTAAAAATAGTTAACGGTCATTTTTTAGAAAAGGAAAAATTTCTGAATTTTGTAAAAATATAAATAAAAGTTCCTACACAATTTTTACTTTCTTGTATAACTTTCCAGTGTTAATTGTGATTCTTTTTTATCAATTCGGTATTAAGCACAATTTATATTTATCCTTCTTAGAAAACCTAAAGATAGTCTGTGTGACATCAATAGCCTTGCATGAAACTAGAGAGAAATTGGTACTGTGATGTGACAGTGCATAATCAAAAGCTTTAGTGTAGGATGATTTCTGAAAAACCAGATTTTTATATAAGTTTTTCATTCCCACTTAAAATAGCAGGAATGGTCGTCCCAAAATTTTGCTCTTCAATTGACAAAACTATATTCCAAATTTTGTTCTTTAGCTATATATATATACTTTGGTTATGATGTTTGCTTGCATTTTCAGACAAACAAACTTCCTATTTATCGTTTTTGTGTAAAATTTGATGGATATTTACAAATTTGATGTAAAAATCAGGTTCTGAAATGAGAAAATTTATCAAATACCAGGATAAAATTTTATGATGACTTTATGCTTAGTTCATGTATGAGAGAATAAAAAGGATAGGAAATGTGTCACAATTCATTTATACGAAACTACTCCAAATATTCTTAAAGATAGAATGTAACCATTGAATGAAAGAAAACATAAGAACTGAGCTGTAGATTTTAATGATCTTTTCATTGAATATTTTTGACTAATGATAGGATTTTTGAACTTTAATATATCAATTTGAAGATTCCCAACGAATGAAAAATGTAAAAAATTTCAAAGTACAGAAAAAATATTTTTTTTAAAACTTTTTTTACTATAAAAATTATACAGTTAATTTAGTGATAGTTAAAGAAGTCTTAAAAGAATTAAGCTATTATGGATACTTCTTTTAACAATATTATGATATTATTGGGAAAAATAACTACATTTCTACTACTAATAACTACTAATAAATACATTTCAGTGTCTGATGGATCATATAATAAACTTTTATTTACTTTGAGTGTAGCATACATAAAAAGTAGAAACACAGCAATAATAAAATGACAACCACTGATAATTATTTTCAAATAGGAAGCAAAAGCACTGAGGATTTTAATGAGACATCCAGTAGAAATCACCGATAAGAAAGCTAAACTTTTTTAACATGACAAAATTGTCCATAATATAAAGTATGTGATTTGTAATTACAAATACATTAAGTATGTTTATTAAAACAAAATAAGTTTTTCTTCATTTTTCGACAGTTTGGTCTATTATTTTCTTGAGCATGCTGTTTTGCTATTGCTGTTCTAAAACATTCGCTTTTATTCAGAGGGATGAAAATTTCTTCATGAATGTCAGGAATGGAGCTCTGTTGGACAATTTAGATTGCTTCCATTACTTGCAATCTTGATGATTTTTCAGATAATTCATCATCATTATCTGGTTCATTCTGATTGTTGGGGTAATCATCCACAATTAATTCCTCATAGAATATTTTTTGAATGGAATGCTCAGATGTATTTTTCTTTATGAATTGAGTTTTTCCCCTGCCTTTAAAAAAATAATTTTGGTGTCTATTAGTTTTCATTTTCTGTTTGTTCTGATTTTTTTCAGTAGTTTCTTCTACAAAACCAAGAATGATCTTTAAAGGAACACTTTTTTTAAAAGTAAAGCATTACTTTCTCATTTTGTAGCTATTGTGCTTGTATGTAGTCGATTTAAGAATTTTCTGAAAATTTGTCGTTTTCAAATGCATTTGAGATTTTTTTTTTTTCGTTGATGAGCCTTCAAGGTTTTAATTTCTTTATGATCTGTATGTTATTAGTTAGCTGTCACATGAGGCAAAAAGAAAACAACTGAGTGTTTGTCAGTTTTTGTAAAAATGAATTAGGATGGCCTGAGTAATTATTCACAAAGAAAGTGTTGATCAAAGCTAGATATTTATTTCTCCGTGACTATATGTTAAAATCATAACCAACATGAAGTGATTTCATAGCTTTAAAACAATGAAAATGTTGGCATTTTTCTATCACAATACATTTTAATTTTCTCTTTACCATTCATGTTCAGGCATTTAAAAACTGTGATCAATTTATGTTAGATTTTCTCTAACATGTATCCCCAGTAAAAGTAAAAATTTTTTAAGCAGTGGAAAAGGCTTCTCTTTTACCCTACTGAACACATTATCAGGCTCCCACCCCCACCCCCAATTGGTTGTTGGAGAAGTGTTTTGTTATTGATCATTTTTGTGCATCAAAAAATATGGACACTTTCACCTGATATTGCTTTTCTTTGGATGTCATGTTGCTGTTTGAATTTATTTTGATACCCGGTTGGAAATTTTTGAATTAGCATGCAGGACATTCTGAAGCTTTATTCTTAATGAGCAGCCATTCATACACATTTTCTTACCTCTCATCATTTTTTACTAATTTCAGTACTGATTCATCTACTTTGTAAAAATGCTAGAATTTAAATAAATTCAAATAATATTCAACATTGTCAATTAAAAAAATTGAATCATAATTTTTCAAAATTGTTGATAAAATACGTCAAAATTTTGTACTTTTTAACTGCTTTTTAAGTTAAGTTTCTTTTCTATGCTTAAATATTTCTGTTTGGGTGCAACATTCACTAGAAGCTATTGAACTATTATTCACTATTGCTTAACTGAATTTAAAGCAATTTCTAGTTCATAGTTGGAGTGGACCTTGCAATATTATATATTCCCAAAATTTCGATATTTTTTATATATTTCATAGTAATTCTGTGTATTTTGTGTTTCTATTAATTTACAAGACTCATGTATTCTAATTTATTCAAATTAAAATCATGTTTTAAATATTCAAACATTATTCAATATTCTTAATTTTATTTTACAAGTTTTTTCTGTTAACAAATTCTAAAAGAAAATGCTACTCTATAATTCAATAAATAATTGATTCTGTAATTAAATACCAATTAGATAGTATTTCATTTTTTTAAAAAATTAGAATCTTGAGTTTTTTTTTATCTGTAAAATACTGGAGCCTACTCTCTTAAATGGAATTCATAATTAAATGCTCTGTCAGTTTATTAGAACTTGATATTTAAAATTTCTTATATGGAGAATTAAAACCAACAAAAAGTATCTGGCGTTTGAAGTTTAAAAGGGAAGCGGGGGCTTCCCAAACTGCATTGCTTTAAGAGCCTTTGGAGAAAGTCTTGCATTGTTTTTAGTTTAAAAAGGAGTTTGTAGATCAAAATCTAAGAATTCTCTGACTCACCAAGTGTTTATTTCTCTTTTATAATTAATTTCTGGTCTTAATTATTATTCTAACAAGAAATGGTAAAGAAGTTGATATTCTCCTACAATTTAATATTCCTGCCTTGCAAGTAAAATCAATGGTTGCTTTTCAACAGCAATTAGATTTCAAATTTTTTATCCAAAACTTTTTGTTCCAAATATAGAAACTACATTTTAGATCTAGAAATTGTTTTTCTATTAAAAATCTAAATTTCCTGGAAAAAAGAAAGTTGAGATTTTCAATATATATCTATATATATATAATTGTTTTTGTGGTAAAATTGTCATCTTTGTATTTACTTTGAGTAGTTTAAAATATTTATAAATTTTTGATTATAGATAGTGATGAAGAAAAAGCATCCAAAAAAGATTTACTTGGTAAAAAGAAAGATAAAAAAGAATCTAAGAAGGATAAAGGCTATGTAGTTTTTGAAGGTGAGAGCTCAGGTGAAGACTTTGATGAAGCAAGGTTAGTGAACAGTTTTTATTTTGAGTGAGAATTAAATTATTTGCTCTATATTTTACTTACAGTGTTTTAACAGGCATTTTCATTGGATGAGAGATGTATATCTTTGGTGTTAATAAGGTCTTATGTAATCAAAACTTGAATTAGAGTTTGAGGCTGTTAAAGAAAACCCTAGCAAAATAAGAAACTATGCATATTCTATTAATTTATTCGATGAATATTGCTGTACTCATAATAAACATAAATAACATATTTTATCACAAACTTACACAATTACCTGAAAGTCTGACAGCCTTTAAAGTGGATAAATTATTCAGGTTAGAGAAGGTAGTTTCTTATGAAAATAGTTTCAACATCTAAAGTTTAGATTTGCATTAAATTTTGAACCAAATCTATGTAAAGATTTACCGTCTGAATATTGGCCTGTACATTCTCATGCATATTAACTGGATACTTCAAAAATGCAATGATTTAGAGAAATAAAATTTAATATATGATCTTGTTTCTGAAGTTGTATTTGTGTGTCAAATGTTCATTCATTTGGTTGAAAATAGGTGTTTGAAATGTTTCTTTGGTTTTCTTCATTGTACTGTACAGCACAAAAAACTTTTGAGCCTGACTTTGAAAGCAAAAATCTGCGGATGGGAAGGGGGATTAGGCCATCCTTTAAAGAAACGTGTGAGAAAGTTTTGGAAGTGTACACCCTCTGATTTCTCCTTCAAACGTCTAGTGAATAGTTATTTCTATTATGAAAACGAAAGCATAGATTATGTGTTAGATAATATTCAAAGTTATTTTAAACTAGATAAAAAATTATTGCCCACCATATTAAAACCTGGGATCAATTATTTATTAATTTTATTTAAGAATTGGTTTTCTCCATTAATATTTTTTACTTGAATTAAGAAGTATCATTGTTATTTTTTTTGTTTATATGGCCTTTTTTTCTCTAAGTATTGAGAAAGGGCCGCGGTGGCCTGGTGGTAAGGTCTCGGCTTCGGAACTGGAGGGTTTCAGGTTCGAGACTCGATTCCACCGAAGAACCATCATGTGAAGTGGTCTCTTGCACGTTAAATCCGTCAGGCCAAACGTCCTCCCGCTGGTGTGGTGTGGAGAGGGGGTTGCCAGTTCAGGTGTCGTCCTCGTCATCTGATCATGGTTCAAAATTACGTGTCCGTCCCAAAATAGGCCTCGTGTTGCTTTACAGCGGGACGTTAACTAAACTAAACTGAGTATTGAGAAACAATATGAATCTTTTGCTAAATTGCGTGAACTTCAAACTATCGTGAGAGCTTTATTGCCAATATTTTCTTCTATTTATTATTATTTTTATTTTATGTACCTTTAAAATTCTTCCTAGTGGAAGCAAAATGCTTCTAAAACTAAAATAGTACTAAATACAATTATTTAAATGTTATTTGATACAATGTACCCATAGAAATTTCTCCTGTACTTACGATTTTTTTGAAAAATAAAATAAGAGAGAAGTTATATTTTTCTAATACGATTTCATAGTTTCAGAAACCTGATAATATTATTGTTTGACAATTTTATCCTGCTTAGATGATACACTGAATAATATAAGAACATTTCTTTAATTCTTTGTTAAGTCTTTTGTTCCATTAAATACGTTTTTACTTTATGCGTTTTATGCAATACTTTTTTTCTCGTTCGTCATTTTAATCTGCATTATTTTAATTAGTGTATTATTTATTTCGTTAATTCGATTTTGAAAATTGTCCATTGTTGCTAACTTTCTAATTCCACTGATAATTGGAGTATACAATTTTCTTAATATTCTTAAGTATAATGTAAATTCCCTTTTTCCATTCATTCTCATTTCATCCTAATTTTTGTAAAAAAAACGCTTTCTGATACTAGCACGGAGGGTTTCGGTAGCTAAAAATATCTGAAACGAAGCCAGATAAAAATTTATGAAATGTATTCATTTTTTCTTTTTTTAAAAACAAAATATGCAATTAAAAAATTTGCCGATAAAAATCTTTTTGCATTTTGTTATGGGTTAAACATTCTTCAAATGTGCATGTAATTTTTTATAATGTTTGCCGAGCTACAAGTGATGTAATTTTGCTCTAACTAAATAACATCTTTTACTTTGATACAGTAACACTTTTTTTAGTTTAATATAGCATAAATTTATTGCAAATATTTTCTTTCTGCTAGTTTTCATTTTGTATTCATAAATAATCATAAATAAAATGGAATTATTAGTCTTGATTTGGGTGTTGGTGAAACTAAAGAGGGAAGTTCCTATTAGAAAGAATAGATGATTTATTTCTTAACACTTAGCATTGTATTTCTGTGATTTTATATTACTTCTTATATGAGTAAATCTATGATAATCAGTATGAGCAAAGCTTATATAAACGTGTTCACATCTTCAACTATATTGTATATGTAAACATAAACTGATTAATAAATATTGAATATATCTGAAATCTTAGGAGATCATTGGATGGGTGGCAAATTTTTGTTTTTAGGATAGAATGATCATAGTTTTGCTATTCAGTATCACTTAAGATTTGGATTGCATGTCGAGTAAATTAAATTTTACAAATTGTGTACAAACATTTTTTACCTGAGGCGTCATTAAAGTTATGAGAATGGATGCTTACATCTGAGCTGTTATTGGCATGTAATTTTTGAGAATTCATATGTAAGTTCCTCATTGTATGTAGTAATAAAGTGGACTTTAATTCAAAAAATCATTTGGCTGGAATAATGCACGGGTTTATTTCAAAATCACTTGCAATCATTACTTTCTTAGATTAAAATGAAATATAAAATTCTGATTTGTTATGGCTGGTTTAAGATCTAAAAAAAGGGATGGGGCATATTCATTTGCTAAGCTTCAGGTGATCCAAATTTGTATTTTATTCATTCTCCTACAGAAGAGTTTTTCTTTCTGTTCATACACAAGCATTTTGTTGCATGCATTTATGTACGCACACACATGTTTCTTGAATTATAATTTTTAATGTTGAATTTCTTCTTAATCAGGAGCCCTGGTAAAGGCAAAAAGAATAAGTCCTCTGCTTTCAAATTTCCTGGTAAAGATAAGAAAGATAAACACAGCAAATCTAAAGATTCTAAAGAGAAAAAGGAAGAAAAGGAAAAGGTATGCAAAAAGGAAAGTAAAGAAGGAAAAAAAGATTTTAAAGAGCCTGAGAAGATTAAAATCAAGAAAAAGAAAGAAAGCAAACTTTTAAGAATAAAGGATAAAAAAAAGAAAAGCATTGATCAAGAAGTTAAAGGTAGTTAAACATATACAGTCTTATTTCCTTGGATTCTTTTTTACAGATTTTTATTCCCATTATATTATTTTAACTGTTCTTAGCCTTCTGTAATTTGTTTTTAAAAAGGGAGGAGGGCATATTCATTTGCTTGTGTAAATTCGTTTTAAATTTTAATTTGATATTCGCATTTCTTCTGAAATTTAAGGAAATTTAGTTTAGTATTTGTATTTCTCAAAGAATAATATATAGAAGTAAAGCATTATGGAAAATGTATATTGAATGATTGCAATTAAATTTGACCATTTCAAAGCACTCTGTCACTGTAACTAAAATGCATATTAATTCGAAAATTTATAGATATTCAGTTTTAAAAATGCTCTGAAAAATCCCATAAAAAAATTGCCACGATGTGTATTACTGTCATCATATTTGAAAAGACATGCAATAAATATGTGGGCTGTTTTAATATTTTCAGGCATTTTGACTGTGCAAAAAGTAATTATGGTGTGTCAAATGAGTAAAAAATCTGACTTGCATAAAATGGATTTAACATGAGTCCTGACTATAAAGAGGTGGAGTTAAATTAGTAGCATTATTTCAGTTTTTATAGCTATTACTTTACTCATTTATTAGGCTGTTTGATGTTGAAAATGATGATTATTTTTATTATAATCTACTATTTTGTCAAACCACAATCCGTATACATCTTATTAACTATTGCTAATTAAAACAACAAATAGAAAAATTAATGTTATTTTAAATCAAATTTCATCGCCAATATTTCTTTCATCATTCATACTCATAAGAAACATTTTTAGTAACGTTTGTATGTGAAACTTTAATAGCGTTAATTATTTTTGTTGCAACTATACTTTTTTCATAAATAATGCTTTATAAGTTACAAATTCAGTAATACATGGAGATAGATTTTAAAAAGGGAAAATTAACTTAAAAGCCAAAGACTTGTAAAATTTTATATCTTAAATTTAGATTATTTGAATGTTGAATAGGTTATTGCGTTTGTAGTTAATTTTTACCGTCTTTTGAAAAACATTCTAATGTGCTCTCTACATGATATATTTTGTTATTTGAAGTAACACTTTTAATATTTTCCATAAATATAAAGTTCCTGTTGAATTATAGAGGACAAGCCAATATTTGGAGTGCCACTAGCAGTTGCTGTAGAAAGAAGCAAGAGTCATGATGGTATTGAATTGCCCGTGATAGTTCGGGAATGCATTGACTATATTGAAGAACATGGTATAGTTTCGTTATTTGTTTACTTGTGTTTATTTCTGCTGCATAACTGTTGAACATTATCATTCATTCTAATATGTCAGTCTGTATTTTTTATTTTAGGATTAGCTTGTGAAGGCATTTATAAAATCTCAGGATTGAAATCCAAAGTTCGAAAATTAAAAGATCAGTATAATAGAAGAGAGAAAGTATATTTGTATGAACATGAACCCCATATTGTGGCTAGTCTTCTAAAACAATTTTTACGTGATCTACCTGAACCAATTCTTACTGCTGCTCTTGCATCAAAGTTTGAAGAAGCTGCTGGTAAGATCCTTTTTCCATTGTACTTGCAAAATATTTTTCTCTTCATTTATATCAGAAAATTTTTCAACAAGAATACAAAGATATGTAAGAATTCTTGTAACATATGAAACCTTTCATGAAGGATAGTACAAAACAAAAGAATTCTGGAAGAACACCAAATTTATTGTTAAGAATGCAGGCATGGATGTTTTGTTTGTGTTTTACCATCCTTCTTACAATCGATATTAATACAAAAGAAGTTATGAAATTTGCAAAATAGCGAAACTTATGTCCTTAACACAAGTCATAATTGACAAAGCAGATTTCAAGAGTCCAGCAATGGGAGAAGTATCAGTTTAAAAAAATCCCGTTATTATGAAGATAAGTGCTAAATTTTACATTGCTTTAGATTGCAAATGAGGCTGCTATGTTAAAAGGCTAGAAATAAAAGAATGGTCATTTTTTTGCGAAATTTGGGAGAACTGACAGAAAATAAAAGATTGCATAGTAAAATGTAGGGAACGGCGTGAGGTTCTAAAATAGTATGACTTATATATCTATAGAAACTTGAATTTAAAAATTATATTGTTTGAAGAAGCTATTAAAGCAAAGTTGCATGAAATATTTAATTGAAAATTTTAATTTTCATTAATCCCAGCGAACCAGCTTGTCGCCGAAAGTGGCTAGTATGTAATAAATCTACAATATTCTTAATATCTCAAGTACTTTTTAGTAAAATTTATGCATTTTATTGTTCAGTTGACCATACTTATTTTACTTCTTTTTGTATGGTACAATTCATTATTGCATGGAGTTCAACTTTTTTCTCTCAGATTCATGTATGAATAAATCTTTTTTTTTTTTTTTTTTTTTTTTAAATCTGAAAACCTTAATCATGTTGATTTGATTTTTAGTTTTAAAGAATGAACAGAAGAAAGTTGAAGCACTACAAAAGTTGGTTAATGAGCTTCCTAAATGCAATCGTCTCCTTTTGTCGTGGATATTTATTCACATGAAACATGTTATGGCATTGGTAATTCCATTTTGTATTTTATAACATAATTTTTTAATAGTAATTTAAATGTGCAATACATTAACTATCAATATTATATTAAAACTATTTTATAACATTAAAACATCATATTTCATTTATTTTATAAAGTTAATTTATTAGTATTTAATATAAAATTGATTTTGCACTAATGATATATGTCCTTCGATTGTTACTCTTTTGTTTATTGTTCTGTATCATGCAATGTTTATTAATATTGTGGGTTATATGAATCTTCAGAAATTCATGTGTTAAAAGCCCTGAAGTTTTCTGAATATAGGAAAGGTTTTGATGTGGAAAATAAGTACACTAAACTGGCAGTACATTTTTCATTTATGGAAAAAAAAGTTTTCAATTTTGACATAATTGCAGTTTTTTGGGTCTTGATCACTTTCTGCTACTATATTACTAAAAAAACATTTGCTTTATCTGAAATTGTATTTTAAAATTATCATAATGTAAATAGTTTAATATAAAGATTGTCAGCTCTAAACATAACCCATGCTTCCATTTAGAAAAATTCTTTAAATGGCATACAGAATTATATTTAATTCATTTATATTTGTATATACATGAATTCTTCTACCATTTCTCATTTATGTTTAGTAAAATATTCTTAGCAGCTAATATTTTAAACAAAAAGTTTCTTTCTTTTATGAATAGTAAATGGAAAAATTCAGTTTTGACTTTTGACATTTTTATTCCTCTCCCTGTACCGAATGCCATAAATGGTCCTATATGTGGTGGTGAATTTTGATATCATTTTATAGATGCAAAATTACTTTGAACCACTTCTTACGAAATATCACTTTATGATAAAATTGTTTTGAAAATGGACGTATCTTTATTTTTCAGTTTATACTTAGATTTTAATGATATTATTATTTCAAAATTTATTTTTATATTATTAATTACTAGATCTCTAACATTTATTTCAGCTCGTTTTTACTAAAAATATACTTTCTTGGTGACAGTATTACTGTACTATTTTTATTATATATATATATATAATGATAGAACAACTTTGTAAGCAGTTCCCCACTTTTTTTTTTGTTGTTGATATAAAATAATAATGTAGCAGTGATTTTTTTTTGTTTTAGCATCTATCTGGACGGTTTGAATATAATAATACAAAAGCACACGAGTATTTTATTTAAAAATTAATAAAGAATCCTTGATATATAATCAGAGGACTATTAAATGAACATTTTATATTCTTTCTAGATTTGAGCTGGAATAAACAACTCTTTTTTCTTTAAGGAGGCTCTATTAGTAATATGGGCTAGAAGAAGGAACATAAAATTATACCTCCAAAAAATTTTGAAATTAACATAACACTGAGAAATAATTTTAAATAATCCTTTAAAAATTATTATCTAACTGAAATGTTAAAAACATTAAAAGTGTTTCTACCTACTGTATTCTGAAAATTTCTGCTCTTGTGAAATTGAGTAAATTTCGGTGAAAAACAGACCAAATTATTGAACAGACCAAAAAGAGCGAGTTTTAAATATAACAGTAATGAAAACTCTGTTAAAATATTTAGAAATCTTAAATTCTGTTTATTCTCATATACCTGACCTTGTAATCCTCCCCTGCTCTCTCCCTCTTTATATATATATATATAAATATATATATATATATATATATATATAATATAGTTCTGGTGTTATTCACGTATTTTCTTACTTAGAAAGTGAAAACAAATGGTCATATTCTCAAATGATGATAAAAGAAATTATAATGTTAAGTAATAGTAAAAGTTAAACTTTGTATGGGGAAAATTATTAAAATACTACCTTTGAAATGTACTACAAGAGAAATCGGAGACAGATTTTATGAATGCCAGAACAGATTACGAAATAAGAATATTCATTTTTTCTTGCTTGTAATTTGAAACACTTATGTGTATAACTTTTTCATATATAGGGGGTAAAGGTTAAATACGTGTCATTTAAGGAAAAAGTCGCATTGCATTTATATTATTTGTTGATAATACCTATAACCAGTCAAAATCTCTCAAAGAGATTTGAAATGTGATGAAAATTCTTCATGTAAACTATATTACACAAATTTGCCTAAATTTTGCATTATTTATTACATATAAGGCTATTTTTATGCCAAAATTTTACTAAAATTTAATTTTGTTTTGTAGAATGGGTATATTAAAAACAAGGTTTGAATTAGAAACAATTTTTTTCTGTAGTGTTCCACAAATATGTATATTTTGATTCTGTTGCCAAATTTGTGGTATTAGAAACAATTTTATTAGTTTTTTAACTTACAATAATTGAAACGCTAAATCATTGATTAGCAGACCTTTCAACTTGTAGTTTTATTAAATACCATATTGCATCAAACTTGCTCGTTGAGATTCCCTATGACTTACTTCAGGGTGTTTTTAAAATTTTTTTATTAATTAATTTTTTAACATAAAACCCGAGTAAAAATTTACACAACATTAGAAATATCTATGTAACACATTTAAACATGCAGAAATATACACAAGCTTTAAAAGCTCTAATAGAGTTATTAATTCTAAATCCAAATCTCTGAAATACTCTGTTACCGTTATTTCGTATCTATCTTCTAAAGTTGTTTTTATATAATTAAGCAATAAATAATGATAAGAATTATTCATTATTTATAAATAATGATAAAAGTTGTAGTTTAATAAAGTTTATAAATAACAATGGACTTATTTCAGAATTTATTTCAACATTTCCTATTTTTGTTTTCATGCCTTTGAATTTCTTTTTAAAGAAAAAGACAAAAAAAGTTTCTTTTGAAACATCGATTACTCTTGGGAAAGGTTTCAATGTCATAAATGTTCGCCAGTGATGAGCTAACCATTTTTTGAATGTGTAGTTAAGAAAATTTTAGGCCACTTCAATGTCTTAAAGAAAATCATCCAATCAGCGTGCGTGCTCACACACACGGTGTCCACTCTAATCGCATTTCTATAGTTAATATCTAAACCATTCGAGGTATAGGTATATAATTCTTATTAGAAAAGTTCTCTCTCTCTCTCTCTCTCTTTGTGTGTGTGTGTGTGTGTGTGTAAAAATAAATAAATGAAATACACAGCCGCTTCAACGAAACTCGGACATCAAAGACAAGATTTTAATATAGTCAGAATTTTTACACCAAGAAGGATAAGAAACCTGATTAAATGATTTCAAATAACATATTTATTGTCGTTATAAAAACAAGTAACAAAAATTACAAATTAATTCATTTGAATCAGAAATTATGACAAGAAAGAAAACAAAAAAGATGTACTACCCAAACTCGGACGGATAAAAAGATTTTAAAAACTAGTACATATTTCCAATGAATTGATACTTTTATGCAAACCCTTGTTTTTTATAATCATTTTAAGACGTTTAGGCATAGATTGCATCAATAAGCTTTGTATTTTCTCATTCCTGCAACAATAGTCTTTTCAAATCATCTATATTGGAAATGGTATGTTCTCGGACTTTATCATAAGATATTCCCATGACTTTTCTATGGAATTTATGTATATCTGGTCTTTGGGGTGGAGTGACCTTGACGGGAGAACAATTATTTAAGAGCCAGGAACGTATCCTGTAAACTTTTTGTTTCGGGTCATTATCCTAATAAAATTCAATTTTTTTTTCTTTAAAATGTCGATGTTTACCCTCTGATCCATTCTCCTATCAATAAAATGGAATATTCCTGAGCCAATAGTTGCCCCCTCCCTCCCCGACCCTTACTGATCAGCCGTCATGCTTCATAATTTTTTGCGTGCAATTCCTTGTTCAATTTTCTCCAAATATAAGGAATGCTATCCGATCCAAAAAGATCGAATTTTCTCTCATCAGTAAGTGAAACATTTTCCCAATAAGAAATGCCCTTGTTTTCTCATTCCTTGCGAATTTAAGTCAATCTTTTGCGAAATTAAGTCTTAGATCTGATTTTGCTAATTTATGAAATGATTTTGTCCGCCTGTTCATCCATTGAGACCTGCTTAATGGAGCATATTTCTTATTGTTGATGGGATGACTTTTAATCGTAATACCGTTTCCGCGGTAATAGCTAGCTTTGGTGTGTTAAAGAAAGGATTTGCTTCCATTTTTTTAAAATTAAATATTACAGATCTGCTTCAGTAAAAGTTTTAAGTGGGGCTGTCTTGGGCATATTTACCTCGGTTAATGGTTCTGAAGCATTATATGGTGCTTTGAACTATTGAATGACTTTGGTCAACAAGCTCTGATATTTTTGGTACAGACTTTCCATCTTCAGCACACTTAATAATCAATTTTCTTAACACAAGGCTCGTTTGTGCTGTTTGCCATCACATTTTAATTAAACCATTGTTTACTTTCGCAATAAAGGAAAATAACACTATTGGGAAATCTCTTTTGAGTTACTAGAATGTTAAGCATAGTAAAATTAGCAGTGATTTTCACTCAGAGTTGCAATTATTACATACTGAGTTTTGAGGTATCCGAGTTCGGTTTGCGGTTGTTTTTTTATAAATTTTACTTTTATGCCGAAATCGGTAATTATGATTAATGTGTTGGGGTTATTTGGTTCTTTTAAAAATAAATTCGTTGTTAAAAATCTTTTAGCCTTTTTCTAATTGATTTTAATTCAAATATTTTGGCAGAACAAGTTTTTCCGAATGGTGTCTGAGTTTGTGGCGACTGTATATTTACACACAGACAGACACACAATTGAAGCAGTGCTCTGGAGTTTTGGCCGCCAATTAACAGGACAATGTTAAAATGGTTAATACAATCTAAAGAACATTTTTCTATGTTGTGCAAGTGCTGTTAACTCTATCTCGTAGATAATTTATATTGGCAAGAGCTGTGATACTAAAATAGTTAACAATAAGAAATTATGTTCTGATTGTGTTAGAATATAATAACAATGGAATCAGAATGTTATATTATATATGAAGTGACAAATGTGTTTTTCAATTAAAAGTTTAAAACTCAACATAAATAAGGGGTGGATATGCTTAGTTTGCTTGTAATAACTTAATCCTTTCTCTTATTTTAGGAAAGAAGAAATAAAATGAATCTTCAAAATGTATCCATTGTGCTCAGTCCTACCATGCAAATTAGCCACAATGTTTTGCAGTCCTTTTTTACTCATATAGATGTTCTTTTTAAGGGTGTAGAGTTGAAAAAGTAATGTATGACATATTTTATGTTCTTGAATTCGGTTCTAAGATTTTTAAAAAAATATTTTAATTGAAAAAGATTTTTATTTTTTAAAAAGATATGTCCCACCTATTGAACTTGATAGCACACGATTGTCTCTGGAGTTGCCAGATTCACCTTCTGCTATTGCTGATGAACTTTCAAGACAAGAAAATGTACTTAATACTCTTCATGCTGAATTAAATACTGGTTTGCGGGATCAGCAAAAGGAAGAAAAGCTATGGGAAATTCAACGAGTTGTGACACAACTTAAAAGAAAGGTATAATTATATTTTGAACTACGAAACATTTTTGAAATTGATACAAAATAGTATCAAAAAAATATGCCTTATCCATCTATGTCAAATATAAAAAGATAAGTTGAAAAGTAGCAATCAGACTGAATTTTTAAAGAGATTTGTTAGTTTGTTTATAGTTCGAAAAAGTATTTTCTAAATGTCAATTAAAAATGTATTATAAATGCTAATTAAATAAGTGGAACCAAGAATACGTTTTTATATGGGTTATAGCTTTGAAATTCGATTCAATCTAGCGTTTTTATAGGCCTAGTACAGATTAAATCTGTTGGTTTTTTTTAAAAAGTTATCTGTCGAAGTTCAATAAGAGGATTGATGGCTCATTTGTCATCTGACTATTATTCAGAATTATTATTTCATTCCGTTTTCAAATAATCCTTGAGTGATTTGGAAACAAGTTAATAATATCCTCAATCAATAACAAGTATATTTTTTTAAAATTTTCAGCTTTTGAATTATACATACATATATGTATATTTATCTGCTGAATCTATTTTGTGAGTTTAGTTTTCCCCAACTGCATTTTCAATAATTAGATATCTCGCAAATCATTTCCTATTTGTCCCCAACAAAACGTCGCTTGAAATGTAATCGGTGTGAGTCTGGTGCAAACGCCGATTTTCCCCTTCACCTTAGCGTTTATTTATTTATTTATTTATTATTTTTTTTAAAACCCTGCCTTAATCTAAAGCAATGTTGAAAGCCTTACTTTGTTTTCCTTTTTCTTTCAGCCATTCCTCCCCCCCCGCTATCTAGATTTTCTCAATAGAATCTATTTGTAAAATTGATTTATCCTTCCCCTAAAAATTGCGAAAATCGCGCTATTTTGAAAGTTAGCGCGATTACTACATAGTAGCGGTTATTTCTACATAACTATAAAACAATTTGATAAAAATGGAAAAAATTCGAAATAACAATTTTTTTTAGGTTTTGCACCTTCGATCGGTATTCGGGATTTTCATCAATTTATCTTCAAAAATATTTGAATTGTAAATTTAAAAATTAATTAAAATATAAGAAGTATTTTTAAATACATTTATTTTGTCTTGTTTATTAAATATTTTAATGCATAATAATAATTATTTTCAAAGATTGTATCGTGAAGTATATTGGGGGAAAAAATCCCAGGTACTTTCATTTAACATTACGAATTAAAATTTTCTATTAGTTTTAACTCATCAATCCTTTACTCAGATTTACAAAATGTTATAAGTATTCAAACTATTTTAATTTAGTAACTTCGAACAAATATTCAAAATTGAATGTTGCTGTTTAAAGGAAGTTGAGCATAACTGAATCTAAACATGGAGATATTCCCTTACATAATATATATATTTTTATTTATATATATATTTCTATGGCGGCGGGCATTTCAATTATATTTTGCGGTAATTAGTTTCAAAAGGGAGTAATTTCAAATACTTTTTATGATTAATTATCTAGTGAAGCTTAGTAAAAAGTTAGTGTGAAAAAGTTGTATTTTTTACCCTTTCTCTTTATTCCCTAGACTTCACTAGGAGATGCATAATTCTGGATGTAAATGCGTAATTTTTACTAATGTTTCATTTGGTTGAATTCTTTGAAACTATTTAAATGTTTGTTTAGCAATTTCTTTAAAAAAAAAAATATTAGCTTGTACTGTTTTATTTGCCCATGAAATTTGAGTGACTATATAAGACATTTTATAGTACCTCTAATGAACTATTTAATAATTAAGTCCATTTTGCATCTTTGCAGCTTAGATTTTTAAGACAAATTCAAAATACTTCTAATTCAAGATCTGAAGAAGCTGAAATGAAATGTAAAGGAGATGAAGCAGATGAAGGTGAAAACTTAAATACTGTTATTCAGCCGTTTCCCACATCTGGCATCTCTGTATCAAAAGATACTGCTATAACACATGAAAAAATTGAAGGCCTTAGAATGGAGTGTTCTTCAGCTGTAAATGAAAGCATTGCAGAGATAAAGCCCTGTGTGGAGGAAACAGTCAGGAAAATGGAAAAACTTAACATTGAAGACATTCAGCAGGAAAATGATTTGAAAGGCAGTGGTGACATGATCACTGAAATCAAAGTAAGGTGTTTGTGTGTGTTATTAGATATGCAATTTAATATATATTCTAGTGATAAATGGAATAAATGTTGTTATTGTCCTTCTTATAGTATCCAAAAGTTGGCTTTGAAGTATATAATTTTTAGAACAATTTATTATCTTTTTTCTTTTAATCCTTTTTGGAAGGATTTTGAATAAAATGCCCCTACAGCTTTTCTCATTAGCTTAAAATCAATTTATAATGAAAAAGATATATCTGTGACAAGACTTTTGTATAACTGTGTAGATTTTAGATTTCCATATTTTTCATTAGATTGTAATCTTTAATTTTGTTTAACAATTCAGCTATACAAGATTTGAATAAATTTCTTTAAATCATTTTTTTTTCTCATTCAAGATTTAAAAAAAATAAAAATTGCATAAAAGGACAACACATTTTGGAAACACTTTTCTCTTTCACCACATTTAGAAGAATTATTTATAAAACATGTTTTATAATATATGTGTGTGTGTGTGTGTCTAATTTAAATCCTAGTTAATTTCCAAAGTTTAATCTTAATTCAGCCCATATTAACTTCATTCTAAAATATTCTCCTATTTCCTGATCCCATCCCACTTTTTCCATTTAACTAATTCAACTGGAGTTTTGTAAAAAATAATTAGGTCGGCGGTTCACACGCTCCGAGTGAAGGGATAAAAGATTGTCAAAAGATCAAAATTCTTTTCAAAAAAATCCACACGATTCCCTGCTTGATTTGACATAGTTAAAGAAATCCCTATCAGAATCTCATAGTATATAACAATTTGTCTCTTGCCCCTTTTTTACATTCTGCTTTTGTGTCGCACTTTGAATAGGCATGTTTTGTCTGAGTTTCTTGTATATAAATCATGCCTGTCTCACGGGATGAAATAAAACGAAGTTGAAAATTCAAAGTATATTCTCTCTGTCTTTAACCATGATTCTGCATCAAAAATTATATTTACAAACATATACACACACACACACACACACACACACACTGATATATCGTAGAATTGATTTTTCCTGTTTTCTCCTCTTTAATGAGCTCCCAGAATTGTTTATAGCTGTCTAATTTTTTATTTATAATTTTACTTAAGATTCCTGATATTTCTCTAAAATGAGTGCATCATTTTCAACCTGATATTTTATTATCTTATAAAAATGTACCAACCTATTTATAATATAATTACTCATTATTGCTGTATAGTAGTTAAGTGTTTGCATATTTAAGATTGTTGTCTACACATCATCTACAATTTTTAAGCATGTTATTTGTTGGAATCAGTAAATTGGTCTTTTATACGTTTAATAAAGTCTTTTATCTTGAATCTTTTAAGAATATAGAAGAGAAATATGCATGTATAACAATTAAATTATTCTTTATATTTTAATATGTACTTTTTCTTCAGTCTGGTGTACCTGTATTGTTTGTTTTGGGGCAAACTTTCTTATTTCAGGGAGAATTGGAAAGCAGATTTCTTCTGAATATAGTTAATTAAACAAAAGTATTGTTTTAAATTTTTTACTATAAACATAAGTAATATGGATAAATATTTTCAAGCAATTGAGAATGTTAAGTGGTCTTAACTAATCTGGGACATTTAATCCCTTAACACCTAAGATATAACAGTGACCATATTCTACAGTGGTGTGTAAAACTTAAGCAACAATGTAAATTTTATGCAGGTAACCATGAAATTACAGAAAAAGGTTATGCGAGAAGTACAATGAACAGATTCAGTAGAAAGGTGATGCATATGCTGATGCTAGTAACAAAACATCATAGGTGCAGTGATTGCATGCAAAACGCTTCAGTCGGCGTGCGCACTTGAAAACTACAAAGAAAAGAACGGAGGCACAATTAAAGACATTCGCTGCAGGTGCAAGTAAGTTCTTTCGTGAAATATAGTTAGAAATCACCTGGACGACTTCACACATGAAAGAATTATCAGAAATCTGGAGGAGAGGCACAATTTGACTAGTGTAGCTGAAGAGTTCGCAATCAACAAAAGTGTCGTTTCGCGCGTTTGGAAAACTTTGCAAACCATAGGTATAGTTGTTAGACATGTTGGTGGTGGCTTCCCGAAGATGACTGATATATCGTCTTGCAGGCGAAAAGAACCTGATATAGTCAGCAACTGTGAATTGCACCAGGGTTACAAGTGGCATGATTTACCTGGCTAGATACCTTCACAAAAATGGCCAATTTGCCCGCCGGCTTGAACACTGCATCCTTTTGAACGTTGACCATCGGTGGCACTGTTAAGAGTAGTGCAAAAAGCACAAAAATTGGACATCTCATTCATCAATAGAGTCGTGTCCTCTTTACGGATGAGAGTCAGTTCACTGCCACAAATAATTATCAATGCCAGTTGACTTGGAGAGAAGTTAGGACAAGGTTTCAAACCTGTAACATCATGGAAAGGAGATTTTTACGGTAATGCTGAACGGGCCGATTGAGCTAAACCTTTTCGACAGAGGTTCTTTAACCGGAGATAGTTATTGTAAGGAGGTTATCCTTTCCCTTGTGCGTTTGTTCCGAGGTACTACTGCACCACACTTCGTTTTAATGGATGACAGTGCACGGTCACACCAGATTGCTGATGTGAAACTATTGGAAATTGAAGATATAACTCGAATGGATTGGCCAGTACTCTCTTGATTTAAATCCCATTTGACTGATTTTCCCTTAAAATATACGCGCGTTCTACTGATTTAAATCCCACAGAACATGTGTGCATTCTCCTGATTTAAATCCCATAGAATATAGCTTTGGGAAGACGACTGCGGTCCGATAACATCCTCTGGGGAACACCCAACTACTGAAACGGATGCTGATTGAGGAATGAGCACCCTTATCTCAAGAACTGCTGGACAATTTGGTACTGAGTATGGAGAGACGGTGCGAAGCAATCATTGCAGCGAAGGGAGGCTACATCCCGTACTAAGGAACATCTACTTGCTTTTCTTCCTCTTGGACAGACAATCATGTGTACTATGAGTTTAACAAAGACTTTTTAAAAAAAAATTCCATACTATTTGCATGGTATTCATTTCTGCGCAACTATGCTTTCGTCAGCGTTTAAGTTCAAAATGCTGTCTCTCAGATGATTTCTTGTGGAGTTATGACAAAAAAGCTCCAGATGCTTAAGCTTTGCACACCAGTGTACACTGTAGTAAAATATGGATATAAGAAATCTTCAAAAGCCAACTCTTTTAAAATTGAAACAAATGATTCTGATTTACTTTTTAAAAATCACCCATTCGCAGTTAAGTAAAAATTGCGACATTTATTTAATAATTGGCAAATACAAGATATACATCGTGGCTATAAAATAACCTTTCTTGTTTGGAGGCACCTACGGTTAAAACGAATAAACAAAATTTCTTATGGAAGTCATGGGAAGATGAATTCTGTAGGGAAAAAATTGGGCGCTGCTGTCAAGTACGAACGAAGGGCTTTGTATATCGAGATGGATTATGTGAAATTTCTATTGCGTATGTAACAGCAGCGCCATGAGTATTCCTTGTGAAAAGAGATGAGCAAACGACCTGTTAGCCGTTCTTTCTTGACTGTTGATGTGTGCCTTATATCAGCCCAACCTTACCTCAGTATGCTTTACTGATAAAACTGTTTTAAACTGGGCATTGTAATGCCTTTGTTACTGTTAAGTAAATTTGTATATCTTGTAACAGAAAATGAGATTGGGTGCGAGGAGCATTGAAACTGACAGTTTACATGCTGTGATGAAGAACGTCATACGCCGTATATAATATCTTGTACACATGGAAAGTCAGAATATTGGAAATGTTGCATGGCGTTCTGGGGACCTTAATATTGATGAATAAAAGATTATTTCCTGTGACTTCTATGAATTCATTCATAATTGTACTCCTATAGAGTCGGTATTTCCCCTATCTGTAACTTTTGGTACTAATATATATATCCCTATGGAATTCATCTTCCCATGTCTTTCACAGTTTATAAATTAAATGTTTCATTTCGTTCATTCGTTTTAGCTGCAGATGCCGCTAATCGGGGGAAATGATTTTATGGCCAGCCTGTATTTTTATTCTGAAACTGCTATAACGATTCCAGAGCATCTTGTTATTTCAACTACAGACTCCGAACTTTTGAAAATTCCAGTGCAGACATTTCGAAATCCTGGTATGCAATCCAAGGCAGAGAATTGGGGCAGAAGTGAGTGATGGAAAAGAATCTGGGTTATTTGCTTAATCAAAAAATTATATGAACAAATATTGAAAAGTGAAGCGATTAATAGTTTAAAAATCCGCTCTAAAGACCCTCCCCCCCCCAAAAAAAACCCCTGAATACTATATTTTTCTATTGTTTTCTCTGCCGGCTGGTGCATCATTCTATCGGTTATATTGGAGTGAGCCGCTCTTTTACTGTTTAAGTTGGATGAAGTATTCTTTAGAAGCTTATTTTGTGAACCAATAAATTTTTTTAACCTTTAGGTTTCGGGGACCAAATTAAAAACTTTCTCTGTATGCGGACTTTTAGTGAAAAATCCTCGAAGATGCTTGCCCATTCTATAACCACTTTCGTTGAAAACACCTCTTTATTTCTGATCACCCGTACCGTTAATGGGTTGTCTCTTCCCTCCATAGTCATTAGGCGGGGTTATTATCCTCGAAGTGGTTCTGTAATCACAATTTCATTTCATTTTATTAAAATGGTGAATCACTGATTTTGTAGAAGACGCTTTTAAATAAAACATTGCATCATTGAATAGATTGTATAAAATTTTCTGCTGTACAGATTTCTTTTGGTATATTAAACTAAAGTTCGCCAATTATTTAATAATTTTTTATAAATAATATGAATAATAACATGTACTATGATTATTTCGGCATTTGAAAATTAATTTAAATGTAATACGTTTCTGATAGGTTGCTGGACTATGCATTTAGTTCTTTTAAAGCTTAGGCATTGCAATGTGAACATTTTACTTTTATATTTTTAGAAGCACAATTTTTTATAAACCAGGTAGCGATTTATTTATAAAAGGATTCTACCTTATATTAATTGCAAGATACCAGATTATTGTATTTCCTATTTCAAGATGCCGACTTCTTTCTTTGTGTATCACAGGTTCCACTGTTCTTTTCCACAGTTTAAAAGCATGATTGAATGTCTTAACATAAATGCACTGTATACAAAATCAACTATATATATTTGTAGATCGAAACTTTTCCGAAGTAAATAAATGTATTTCTTTATATATTCTGAACTGCTAGAATGCCGATTGACGATTTCATTTTTTGGGGGGGAATTTCAATTGTTCTTTACATGCGTCTCATTTTTGAAATATGTGTTTAGTTTTGTAAATAAGCGATATCTAAATTATAACTAAAATAAGTGTATACGTCCCAAAATTTTTCTAGAATGCAAGTAATTATGATTTTTCAAAATTGTAACTCTACAAAGTTAAAATTAGTATATATTTTTTAAATTCGATATACAGGTATTAATTATCACTTATGCCTTAATTCATGTTTGTAAGTCGATATAATCAATAATTTGTTTATAATTACTATTTTTATATATAGTTAACTATTTCAACTATATATAAATGTGATATTATTCTGAAAAGTAAATGCCTTGAAACAAATGTCTACTTGCCTGCTCACCACATTTCGATTCTTTGTAGAACAGTATATTTCTTTTCAAAAAGAATTTAAATACTTGCTCTGAGCATCTGTATAGTTCATTGTTTAAGGCCCAGTTGACGGTTTCAAACTAAAGAGTGTCAGGTTGTGAAAAAATGTTAACCCTCCTCCCCCATAATCGAAATAAATATACATTTGCTTTTCCCTTTAATTCGCAGCATACTCTTTAAGGACCAGGAACTATTTCATAATTAACTATCTTTATTTTTCAATAAAGCACTCAAAATTGGCTTCATCAATGTTTTACTATTCCTCCAAAGCTATTTTACTGCTGCACATCCAATGCCATTTTAACCCTACTTCATAATGGACCACTTTCATTGACTGTAGCATCTGCTACTGTAGATAGGAGCCTTAAGAAAACACTTGTGATGTTTATTTTTATGTTCATAAAAAGTAGGAAATATGTAATGTGTTTGTATATCCGTTTTTGTTTACAATATTTTACTTAGGAAAATGCTCCTGATGCTTCTTTGCATGTTAACGAAGAAGAAGCCCTTGAAGAACAATGTATGCAAGAAAATGACGGTACAGATTTTTAAATTGAAATTTATACCTGCTCTTATTTACTTCAAACTCAAAAAAAATTATCTTTCTTTTCCCCACATTGCAGGCTCTATTCCAAAACATTCAACATCTGTCAAACAAGATGATGAGGATGAAAATATATATGCCTTAATCCTTGAAGAAAAGATGATGAAAATACAATACGATGAGTTGATACTTTTAGGTGATGAACTAAAACGAAAAATCAATTCTGAAAAATTAGAAATTGACAGATTAAAAATGGAAATTAATGAATACCAGCAACTTTATAAGTAAGTATGACACTCTTAGATATTTCAGTTTGATAATTATTTTAAATATCTTAAGTTACTAAGTACAATGTTTCTTTTGACTCTCCTGTTAAGTCTCTTTAAAATTTGTGCTTAGTTTTTTTATGAGTTCCTAGTATTCATTTTGAAAAATAAGTTTAAACTTGGAATCTCGGTAACGTATTTACTCGATTGTCGCATAGCCTAGATTTTAGAATTTAACCAGCTTGACATGAGAGTTGTGCGATGTCACACAAGTATATTTTGATAAGTTATGTGGTAACTGTTACCAGATTTTGCTGCAGTTTTCTTCTTTGTGAAACCAAACTCGATAAAAACATTTTTGCTGACTTTTCTTCAGAAACTATAACTGTACTATGTAAAAAAATTGTAAAAATTAGTGTGATATATTTTGCATATTTTAAATATTTAGCAGAAAAATCTTTCTACATGTTGCATTAAAATTTCTCTTTTTATATTTAACCTCCTCTTCCCCCAAAATGTGGGTAATGATATACACAGCATTGAAATTTAAATAAAAATTTCTTTAATTACAGGTTTTTATGGATAATCAAAAAGTTGTGAGTGAACTTTAAAAAATAATTAGTTTAATCATTTTTATTTGTGCTTCAACAAATACTTATGAATCCTACCCAGTAAAATATTGATAAATTTTTCAGTTGGTTATGAAACTCAATTGTTTGTTATCTCAAATAGATTTTTAGTGTCTACTAAAAGTTAATCACATGCAAAGTAAGCAACTGCTTAGATAACCCAGAGCTTTTGGGACCTTGATATTTTTATGGTAAATTAATTATATGCTTTCATTTGATTTTTTTAGGTTAATACATGTACTCATTTAATAATTTTAAAAAATTCAAATTAAATTAAATATTCATATATACTTTCATATATATTTGCAAATCAGTGTGGTCTTTTTTTAGAAGTTGGCTGTCTCTTTTCCTAGTCAACATCTCTGCCAACATATGTTTATAATGGGTTATAATTTTGTAATTTTCTTACAGTGTTTTAAATTATTGTGAATTTTTATTCTTGGTATGCAGAATACTGAATATTCTCTTGCTGTTCTGGTGTGGAAATTTGGAGAGGAGGCTATCGCCCTCGTGATCACACCGTGATTCAACATTACGGTGACCGTCCCAAAATAGCTTAGTGTTGCTTTAAAACGGGGCGTTAAGTTAGCTAAGCAAAAATTGGTGTGTGTTTTATTAAGATTGTTGTTATAACTTTCAAAGTTGGTATATTAAGTTGTGTATTTCCTAGAAAAGGAACATATTTCTTATTATAAAAGTATCATTATCAAAACGTGCATATTAAAACCGTGCACGTGTTTCTCAATACATAATGATCAGGATGAATGAGCGGTTGTAAATGCTTCGACAGCCATCGTCACGGGACTTCAATACGCATATTATTTCTTAAATTTAATGTCTTGTAGGGATGAAAAAACAGGGCCATGTCCAGGACACATCAATAGCTTCTAAATAAATAGGACGAAAAAATATGTATCAGATGCCTGTTACCTTCATTATGCTGCTACCCTTCTAGATATATTAAAATTTGCACATTTTGAATAAAATAAGCGAACATATCTTATAAATAGTTTGGGAATTTAGGACACATTTATTCTATTAATTATAAATTGTTATATTAATCATTTATTACATTCTGATGTTTTATGAGATTTTCTTTCAGAAACTGTTTTCTTGATTATATAGTTAATACAAAGTTTTATATGCTTTAATTTTTTTAAAAAAAATAGACTACTTATTTTAAAAGAAACTTAGAATATATATTTGTGATTAACAGTTTGTATGATTTCTGTATCCTAAATATAATCCGTTCTTCTTGATTAACTTTTTAATTCATTTTGTGAAGCAATTGCTATGGATTTTGTTGTGAATCCAGTGAATATTTTTTTAACAAAGTATTTTGGATTTTTAGGTACAAGCGATATGCATTTGATTCTACTGAAAATAGTTCATCTGATAGTGATGACAGCAGTGCCTCTGTATCCTTTGAAAGTAATTGTTCTCTATAAAATATTGTTATATCAAATACTTTTCAAAGGATTGAAATATCAACTCTCAATAAAAATATTTAACTTTGTTTTTGTTTCCTTTAATAAAAGTTTTATTATCTTAAATGATTTAAAATATTTTTATAAGCATTAAATTTTGTGTATTCAAAAAATTTATTTATAAATTTACA
This sequence comes from Argiope trifasciata, assembly GCA_026543055.1. Classification (NCBI taxonomy): domain Eukaryota; kingdom Metazoa; phylum Arthropoda; class Arachnida; order Araneae; family Araneidae; genus Argiope; species Argiope trifasciata. The sequence goes on from JAPMOQ010009429.1 coordinate 192,697, forward strand.
TGGCAAATATATTTGGAAAAATAATCTCCAATGATTCAAATATTTAAATATTCGGAAAATTTTAAAAATATTTAAATAGGAAATTTTTGAAAGGTTTCAATTCCTTATTATTAAAGAGTTGATTTGATTTTAAAAAAAGGTTGAAAATTATGATTGCATGTAAATTAGTATATAATTGATATCTTCCTAGTGAGGTTATTGGAAAAATTAGCCTGTATTTATACTATGCATGAGCCTCTGTTTTATGACGATAATATCTAAAATATATAAAAATCTTCCTTTATCTGTCAAATTCTTTATATTTATATGTTAAATAATATTACAATACTACAAATGGGCGAATTCCACTTCTGAGTGACTAGTTTTCTCATTCATGCTTTAACCCATCAGCTAAAGATCGCTATTTTAGTTTTAAAATGTATGAGGAATGTGCACAATTCTTTTAAATGAATTGCTATTTTTTAAATCGAAAATAACTTTATTTTCTATGGATTCTGATTAAAGTTATTGTGCTAATTCAAAAATTCCGAAAATTCCTTTTTGTCGGCCTTTTGAGTATTATTATAGAAAGAATGTTGCCAATGCATATACGAGTGATAATTTACTTTACTTAATAGCAGATTAATCTGTAATTATTGATGTTTAATTTTTGTGGTATGTTTTTAAATCTTTTATTATTTACTTTTTGGCGATTCGAATCTCTCAGCAGATTCTGAAAAATACTTAGAATTCTATCTCCAATGTGTATGTGAAATAACAAATATTAAATGAAATATTTGGACGTTTCTAGGATCTGAAATAATTTAATACTGGTCTGCTGATCACGAATTTTGCTCTGAATTTAGCAGATGCTTTCAAGTGGAGAGAATTTTCTGAGGGGGTGATTTAGATAATTATAAACATTCTTAAAATTGTGAAAACGAAGTTATACAAGAAAAATTTCATTGTTTTGTGAATTTCATATTATATCTAAAAGAAATATGTAGTTATTGAATTATATAAAATTATTTCATCAGAAATGTTCGACCTTCAATACCATAATCTTGATTAATATGCAATACCTTCCCTCCTCCCGAAGGCTACTAAGCAAAAAAAAAAAATAATGAGTTTTTATTTAATAAATTGATATTTTAAAAAGTACATGCTTTGATTTTCTCAACAATTTGGAAATGTGCTAGAATATTTATTTCTATGTTTATTGATCACCAAGAAATGTCATTTGCAAATAACATATTTATGTCAATTGCAGTATTAATTCGTTGGTTTTAATTATGTAAGTTTTATATTTTCCAATAACATGATATATTTCTCTTCTAAATGCCTAATCATAATATAAACCAAATCCAGACATTTCATATTTTTATGGAAGCGCGGATTAGCGTTTTCGGAATCGAATTTTATCATTCTTGAGGCCTATTATTTTCTTTTATCTAATAATTCTACGACATTTTTTAATACTTTAAACACTTTTTGTATGCATGCATTCATTATATTAATCAATTAATATGATCTATTTTATTTCTCATTGTTTATATTTGACACGGTTCATTATTTCACGAACTGCATTTTGTTCTTTCAGTCTGCGTTATGCCTGTAATATTGTAGCTTCTTAAAATCTTTCAAACAATAAAACAAAATACATTATATTAAACTCTTTTTGTGATGATTAAGATTATTCATATGCATGGCTGTTTCAGAATGATGTGAAAGAATAGGCGCGTATCTCCTATGAATTTCAAATTTTAGAAAGAACACATCAAATAAGCGATTAGAAATTTTATCACTCTAAAGCTATAATCGATCGAACTAAATCAAAAAGACCTGTTCTAGTGGAAAAGAGATTTATCAAACATATTTACGAGCACACTGTTTATACCTAAAAAAAGTTCACTTAAATGTAAGGTGAAAATGCGTAGTTAGGATATGTAATGACTATTTTGAATTCTTTTTATTACTGTGCTATATTTTTTCCTGTGTCATCTGTGTTTACGTAATTAGAACAAAAATGTATGGGCAAGAAAAAAAATACAGCATTCATAGTTGGAATAAGATATTTACATATTTATTAGATTACTTTCCTCTAGTAATCACAATTTACTTTTTAATATAATACTACCTGGAATTGGCATTTTCCCTGAACACAGTTTTCAGTTCAAGTTAGATCATAACATACTTTTAAATGTAGAATTGTTTGATAATTTAACCTTGATTGCTAGGTTAATTAATCAAAAATTATTTAAAATTTTGCATGTCAATATGAAAATTGCCTGACTCATAATGATAAGACAAGCTGTTAAAACCTTCAGGAGGGATATTCAATTATATTACATTAAAATTACTTCTTTTTTTTAATTGATTGTTACTTCACATATTTATCAAATTTGTATGTTAGAGTTTAAACTCATTTAGTAATTGTTCATGATCAAACTATTTATATTGATTGAAGCTTTATGCATGCTGCAAATTTACTTTTGCATCATTTTATCGAGTTTTATAGTTTCCACTGAATAAATAAAGTTAATTGAATTTTATTAATCAAGCCAGTTTCGTTTCTTAATATATAAATTAGGATTATGATGACGAAGAGGAAGATTTAACTACAGTTCTCGAAGATTTAATGAAGAAAAACAAGCTTTTAGAAGTATGTATATACAATTATTTTCCTTTCTGTATTTTCATCTTCCCCTATTGCGAGTTAATAAGAAAACATTGTCAGTAATAGTTTTCATTTGATGCTATTAACTACTAGGGTAATAATTATTGTTGACGTTGAATTCTCCATTGCTTTAAAATGCTTCAAAATAGATTTCATTTTGAAGGGTCATTGCTTTATCTAAACTTACAGTCTTAGAAGATGGATGCATTCACCTTTATGAAATCTACTGTCAGTCTAATGTTTTAGTTAATTGAACCGTGCATCCATGTTTTAGAGTACCAACCTTAGTGTGAATTATTTGTCAGTCCTTTTCTTTAAATGAAACTTTATTATTATTATTGTTGTTGAAATTCACCAAAATAGGAATACATAAGCAACAGAACTTCATATTATGTACCTTGTAACAGTTTTAGAAAATTGGGCATGTATTTACATTTTGAAAAGTAGTTTCTCATTTTATTGTTCTTAAATGGACTCATTAGAAAAATATGGGTCAATGTTTCAAAATAAATCAATGTTTTTTCAACTCATTTGATAGGATGACAAATAAGTTTTTCTGTTAAATTTTATTATTTTTGTTTTGCATTCAATTTTAGGTTTGTAAATTCTAATCAATTGTGATGCCGAAAATTTTCACACTGCTGAATTTTTCTCAATCTAAGAAATATTCAACGTGTCATCTTTAATGGCCAAACTTAAAGTTAAAATTAATGATTGAGACTTAGGTAGCAACTAAGCCTTCTGTCGGATATATTGCCTAATCGGAAGCAATTTGAGATAGATGATAATAAATCCAGCCAACTTGCACAAAAGTTACAATCTTTGCGAAAATCTATCAAAAAAGTAATAAAAACGATTTTGAAGAGTACTGAACTTTATTGGCAAGCTGAAATTTTTTTAATTTTAATTATTTCTAGTGTAATTATCTTTACATTGTTTTAGAATTCAATGGAAATGAGTGAAAAATCTTTTTTTTTTTCTGTCATCCAAAATTGCTGTCATACAAAAAAAATATTGATGTTTAAAAAACTGGTTTAAAATTCAGCTTAAACGGAATTTCCATTTAATTATGTCCACTGTGTTATTATTATTATGTGTTATCGTGTGTACCACATTTATTATATGTTATTTATAAACGATGAACAATAACGAAAACTACAACAACAGTAAAAAAAACTTATTCCTCTTATATACATTTGCGGTACCTTAATTTTATTCTAAATATCGGCTAGGGTAATTTAATTCTCGGTATATTTGCAAAACTTTCTTTTATATATTAAATCAAATTGTCTTTTTATGAGCAGATAATGCATCAAATTATTGTATAGTAATGAAATCAATTGTACTTGGTAATTTTGAACCTGACGGGAGTGCAATAAAATTTATTTGAAATATTTAAATTAAGATAAATTTTATTTAAAGTTGAGTAAGATTGGAGAAGATAAAAATTGCAAGGAAATATTTATCCTTAATACTGAAATTTAATAAATGATGCATAACAGATAAATAAATAGCATTACATTTTTCTAAATAAAATAGTTACTTTTGATGAGATATTTATTTGAAAATAAATTCAAAATTTTTCGAAAGTAAGAACTTTTTTTGTTGCCTGTTTGATTGTAATTAAAATTATTTGATTAAGGGTCTAAAAATTTATTCATGATCACTGATGGCACTACAACTTTGGTCAAAAATAAGTCAGAAACTTACATTTTTTGGTCTTATTTTCAAATTCGCAATATAGCTGGTATATCATTTATGCTAATAGGAATTGCAAGGTATTAGCCGCTCGAATCAGTCACATTTTTCTAATTATGATAGCAATTAATTATGAGCAATCTTAATAGTAATTATAATTTTAACTTATCTTTCTAATCAGGTTTTGAGCAGAAGGATTATAATTTGCACCTACGTCTCGTCATTTTTAGGATTATTGAAAAGTGATCCTACATTTTCCCTCTTAATTTCGTATATATTTAACTTCTGTGGTAGAGTGAGAATTTATTGGAATTTAAGAGCTTCTGTGATGATAACTGTATTTCTCGACTATCAGTCTAGGAAGATAAGACTGCACAATATCCCTTTTTTACTGATTAAACATATCTGAAGGCATAATTGAATTACTTGATTCCAATTAATATGTGTTTTAAGAATAAAAAAGAAAGAAACTATGATGTTATTCCAGTCTCTCTATATTTCTCTGCAGTTACCAATAATTTTTACCAATTTTTTGTTAGAAAAATTCTGGTATTTCGCGTAAGCGAAAGAATGCTTCCAAAAGTATCTAGATAGTCTCTTTTAACACAAAATACCACTTCTGCGATGTTTGGTGCTTAGAAAGACTGAATTCCAAATTCTCCTAATTGTTTTGTCTTTTAAAATAAAGTGCACATTTTTTTAAAAAGCTATTTCGTTTAGACTTTGAAAGGCATCTTTGGTAAAATAAGGCTAAGTAGAGTATTTAAAATATTTAACTAAATTGTATTTATTTACTTTTTGAAGTTTTACAGCTGAGTTATTTCTTTATTGGATGCACTTTACTAAGTAAAAAAGAATTTGTCATTTAAAAGAATTCATATTTCACTGGTATATTTATGTACAATATATTATTACAGAAAAACAACACTAGATGTAAATTTTAACCTAATGTAATAATGTGCGAAATAATTATTGAACAATATTTATGAAAAATCAGAATTGTAACTTGATAACCGTTGGTATGACATAACTGTTTTACTTTTTGGCTTTTTCGTATTTTATTGAAACGTTTTTTAGATTCATTCAATCAGGAATGATCTATCATTTAAAATATCTAATCGCTCATATCCTACTTAACCTGATATATTATTTAGCACAGTGTCCAAAATCGAAATGGGTTTATTATCTGACTTTCATTTTCCTTTTTATCCGACTTAAATTGTCAAAAAAGTAGTTAATTCAAAACTGCAATTACCACATGATAAGTCCTGATTTAAGTTCTGCTGCCGCCAGAAGCCCTGATTTAAGGGGAGGTACACAAAAATAAGAAACAAATTTTTATCTGTATAACTAAGATTAAAGCAATTTTTTTTTAATAAAAAAAGCGTAACTTATATTCATTTCGAACTTTCATTTCAATCTTCAATACAAAGTTTGTTACATAATAATAATGTTGTATCATAATTAGAGAAATTCTGATTCATAGTCCCTTTATTCATTTTCTAAGCCATCACATTTGAAATCAAATAATTTTTAACTCTCTTAATGCCAAATATATAACAAATATTATCATAGGTGAAAAAAAAATTGATCACCACCTAATAGATGACAAATTTAATGAAATCATCTGTAAAATTTACGGTGAAAATTATGTTTCCGGATATGCTTCGTTTTTGCGATTTTAACAACAACAAAGTTAATAGCAACATGCACTAAGGGCTGTAAAAACTTTTGATTGATGTGCTGCGTACTTGAGCTGTCACAAGTCAAACATTGTTATTTCCCCATTTTTCTTCCAAGGGAAGTTAAATATATTAGACGGCAAAAGACGAGTCCTTTGTTTTGTTGAGAACAACCGCTTTCAGCGAGTCCTTCCACCTTCGTATATACACTCTTTGCGCGCCCAACAATTTATCAGGATAAGTATATTAATGATGAATATATGTATTAAATATATTAGAAAACGTACATTAAATAATCCGATTCTATGTTGAAAAAAGAAATAGTCTTTTAAAGAAATATCTTCATCGTGTTTAACAGTAAATCCTACTGTATATTATAAAGCAACGTTTTTCATTGATTTGATGTAATTAATAGAAAATCTGTTAATATAATTTTAATTGAAGAGAAGTTGTGAGGTCGAGAAATTAGAAAATATTGAAAATAGCCCTAAATATTAAACAGGAACTAAAAATACTGATGTTGTAAACGTTTGGATTAAAGTATTAATTCTAAAAGATGATGCAAATGACAAAATCTAGTCTTGACAAACCTAGCTAAACCTGTTTGGCATTCTTTCAAGGCTCATTTCTGAAAATCTAATTATTTGAGCAATATTGTGTTAAATGATTAACATTTTTGAGAATGGGAAGTCTATATGTTGTGACTGTAAAATGTTACTTATTTCCTTTAAACAAAAAATCCATGTAAAGTTTTGGGTCAGAAATATCAACAAAACTCAAAAGGTCAAGATTTTTTGAAAAATTTATTGTATCTTATCATAAATTTAGAATAATTCTCTTTAAATTAATCTCTGGTTTGAATTCCCCACCCATGTCTATTAATATGAATTCTTTTACAAATATAGATTTTAATATTTCATTGGTATACAATGTATTGTAAAAGCCAAATCGTTGATAAAAGCGTCGAAGTGATCTAACTTTGTAACAGATATCGACCCTAATGAAGAAACAAAAGGCTTTAAGGGAGATGTGGAAAAAACTTTGCTGTCCCCACGGCAGAAATTTTAAAGCATTTCTTCTGTTGTTTCTTATCAAAAGTTGCAAATAAAATAAAATAAAAACCATTATTGTATTATACAACTTACTAACCAGTAATAAAAAATCCTTTTAATCAGTGTTTGTATCACTTTTATCTTTAATAAATACGATATTTAAGGGTTAAAGGTCTATATTCTTTTTGTAGACTAACATGTTTTCCCATTTATTGCTAATTTTGCGAATAGCGATTAATATTGTAATCCTTACATTCAGCAAGGATTTAGTGAAATGTCATTGTCTTTATCGAACTGCACTTTCATTATTAACTAAGACAAATATAAATACAGGAATGTCTCTGTCTGCCCTCTCAAAATGTTAATTAAATTTAACAATTATTTTAAAATGTTGAAGAAACAAAATACTTTTAATTTTAAAATGATGTAATGAATTTTTTTTTCAAAATTCCACTTTTTCCTTTGATGAATGAATTGTTTGAAACAAATGTATTGCAAAATTATTGATAATTATACTCATTAGTGAAATATGGTGATTTTTCATAATTATTCTCTCTGCCGTTCTAATGAATTGTTTTGAAATATTCATGTATGTATGTGCATCAATTAGCATTTTGAATTATTAGAAGTTAAATCACATTGTTACTTCACTCAAATTTTTAAAATTCTTGGTATGGAATTTCAATTAACTTTTAAATGTGAAAACTGTCGATCTCCTACCTTTTTTGTCTTTGTATATAGTTTAAAGGAAGGGAACATATTCAGGATTTTCACGCAACAGCTGATTACACCATTCATTATGTCTTAACAGTGCTTAGTTGTTAAATTGAAGTTATCTTTGTGAGTGTACTAAATTATTATTCTTGCAAGATTTTAAACCTGTTCTGCCAAATATTCTGTTGCTGAAAAATTCACTTCTGGGCAACTGTACAGTTTTATTTAGCTTTGTTACATTAATGGTGTTTTATTTAAACGTTTGATTGATTTTAATGTGTATATTAAGATGGAAGATCTGTTCAGCAAGTCTTTGTAAATGAATTTGCACGTTAGGATTTTAGAGTTAAAAAAATTACTGTTTAAATTGGATATGTGGTTTCAACTTTTGTTGACTATTCTGCAGCCACAGATATTTTACATGATTTTCCTTGTTCAACAAAGAAATTGGATTTGAGAAAAAATTTTATCTATCTTGATGGATAGTTGTAACTGGGTGTGTGTGTTGATCCAAGGAAAGATGCTTTCTTGACTTTTTCATATTTATTTTCACACACACACACACACACACACACACACACACACACACACACACAC
>JAPMOQ010009429.1:201105-268584 GCA_026543055.1 Argiope trifasciata
ACACACACACACACACACACACACACACACACACACACACACACACAATAACTCACATGTACAATGATCTCACATATATATAAAAAATATACACTGAAGTGACAAAAGTCATAGGATGACTGTTAATATCGTGTCGGTCCTCCTTTTGCCCGGCGAAGTGCAACAACTCGACGTGTCATGGAGTCCACAAGTCGTTGGATTTCCTCTGCAGGAATATTGAGCCATGCTGTCTGTATAGACGTCCATAATTGTGAAAGTGTGGATGGTGCAGGAGTTTGGGCACGAACGGACCTTTCGATGATGTCCCAGAAATGCTCGATGGGATTCATATCGGGCGATCTAGGTGGCCAGATCATGCGCTGGAATTGTCCGGAATGTTCTTCAAACCAATCGCGAACAGTTCTGGCCCGGTGACATGGCGCATTGTCATCCATAAAAATCCCATCGTTGTGTGGGTACGTGAAGTCCATGAATGGCTGCAAGTGATCTCCAAGCAGCTGAACATAACCATTTCCAGTCAATGATCGGTTCAGTTGCACCAGAGGACCAAGTCCATGCCATGTAAAAACAGCCCACACCATTATGCAGCCACCACCAGCTCGAACAGTGCCTTGCTGACAGTTTGAGTCCATGGCTTCGTGGGGTCTACGCCACACTCGAACTCTACTATCAGCTCGTAACAACTGAAATCGTGACTCATCTGACCACGCCACGGTTTTCCACTGGTCTAGGGACCAGTCGATATGCTGACGAGCCCAGGAGAGTCGCTGCAGGCGATGTCGGGCTGTCAGTAAAGGCACTCGAGTCGGTCTTCTGCTGTCATAGCCCAAGGAAGAAAATTTCGCCGCACAGTCCTATCGGATACGTCCCTCGTACGTCCCACATTGATTCCTGCAGTTATTTGACGAAGTGTTGCGTGTCTATTAACATTGACCATTCTACACAGACGTCGGCGGTCTCGGTCGTTAAGTGCAGGTGGTCGCCCACTGCGCTGTCCATGATGGGATGTGATGCCTGAAATTTCATACTCTCGGCACACTCTTGATACTGTGGATCTCGGAATGTTGAATTCCCTAACGATATCCGCAATGGAATGACCTATGCGTCTAGCTCCAACTAACATTCCACGTTCAAAGTCTGTTAATTCTCGTCGTGCCGCCATAAATCACGAAAAACCTGTTCACATGAATAACTTGAACACAAATGAAAGCTCTGGAAAACGAACTGCGCATTTATACTTTTTCGCTGCTATACTACTGCCATCTTTATATTTGCATATTGCTATCCCATGACTTTTGTCACTTCAGTGTATATTTAAATGTTCCCATCTTTGATCCAAATCATCCAATCATTTTTAGCATTTGAGAAATGGTTTACGTTTGCAATTTTTGACTTAATATATTTAAAAAAGAAGATCACATGCTGCTTGAAAATTTTCATTGCCATGAAATAGCAGGTTCTTGAAGGCAGTTTATGTCATTTTAAAATATTGTATCCCGAGATGGCTAAAACATATGGTGGCCGTTAATACTTACTAAACCGCTTACAATAAAGGAAAGGTGAAAAAATCTTTTTAAAATTTGTTTAACATGTTTATAATTTTTCATCTCTTTACTTGTTTTAAAGGAATCCAAATACTAAATTAATTAAACTTGTGTTTTAAAATCCTTTGTATAATGCAGATAATGTTTGATAATCTTTTTGTATATTTTATATAATGTAGTAGACATTGAGAGGTAATTTCTTATCATCTTTCATTTTTCTAGTTTATTAATTTCTGGTATTTTTTCTCCCTTTTTCAGGAAAAGAATAAAGATATCAGTAAAGTTATACAACATGAGCGAGAGGTTTGTCTTAATATAAAAGTTGAAATGAAAATGTTGCAAACCGAAGTTAAATATATGATAGCATAAAAATATTCTCTTGTATAAGAATATGTAAACATAATTTTTAAAAGTAGTTGTTTAAACTTGTTTCTTGAAATGTTCCAAGAGAAAAAAAAATTAGAATCTGTGAATGTATTGTACATATGATGTATATTTGTATTATTCAGATATTATTTTAATAAATGATATTTATTCCCTTATATCTCTATTTTTATAAATTGTATTAAAAATAAGTGCTGTCGGTTACCAGTATATGTGTCTGATCATGAAATTGATTCACTAATATTTTTGCATTTTATATTTCTCTCAAATCTTCAATTGTTTTTGAATAAATTATGTTCATTTGATATATTATAACTCTAGCTATGCATTTATTTTTCTGTGCCATTTTTACCATTACGGAAAGAAAATATTTAATGCTAGTATAGGATAAGAATTACAAAAACACAAAATAAAAGCACTACTTGAAACTTGTACAAATGGACACATTTATGGATTCAGTAGTTAAATGAAATCAATATGATATAAACACTGATATTTACTCCTGGGAATAGTTGCTGTATAAATTAGAAAATCTTTCATACATTAAATTATGCAGAAAACCGCATTTGTTTATTTAGATGAAATATTTTTTCTGTTCTGTAAAGAAAATTAGTAATGTAGTTATTGAGTTTCGAGAGAATAGCTAATTCTCTAGTGGATGCATTGTGAAAAACTAAATAAATATCTTGTGTTTATTTAAGCATTAATGTGTTAAGGTTGATCTGAGCTTTACAAGGAATATTGCAGCTGCTTTACTTAGTGCTTTTACTAAGAGGTTATTATAGGGATTTCTTTAACACATATTGATTTTGGAAAGGGAATCATAGGTATGTGAGGAAAGAATGTCGCAGTTGTTAGGTAATTTTATCACTTCACTCGCGGCGAGAGTTATAGATTTGGTAATTTCTTAGATCTTATATTAGAAATAACTGAATAAAAAAGTGGAATTTGTTCCAAGACACAAGATAACATTTTAGAGTAAAATAATATGGTCTAATTTAAGATATAAGAAATAGGATATCAATTAAGATTTCAATTGATATCATTGTAGTTCAACGATATCATTACATATTCATAATATTTGTGATATGTTATTCTTACATAGAATCAGGAACGCATAAAAAAACAACAGCGAGTAGTATATATAACGAAATCAACTTCCAATTAGAGAGATACTGTTACAATATATTCTTTTATTTAAAAATAAACTAAAACCTCTGTCTTTAATTAAAACTGTATTCTATTTTTCCTGAGAGAAAGATTTTTTTATTGCACAATTACCTATATCATCTCATACATCTTGCTTAATAAATGGTATACCCGGATTAATTAGCCTTAAACAAATTTTGTTCAAGTTTGGAAAGCTTTTCTCACAGCTGGCAGTCTTGTGCAATTATGAAGAATATTCAAGCATTTTTATAATGTAGGGAAGAGTATCGTACAGCTTGCGTTTTATAATGCATTGTATTAATCTAAGTGCATCTATTGTGCATTAATTTAATTTTGTTGCCCGTGACAGCTATGAAAGCCCGTTGTCGAATTTATTCGAACTTGGATTCCTGTTCTTCCATTTCGGTAGATACGCAATCTAGATTACATTCAATATCTTCTGAATCTAGTAGATATGTAAATAGTTAGATATGCAAATTTTACCACCCAATTCCGTAGATGTTGAAAACTTTTGTGAATTTCGACACTTATGCTGTTTGTCAAAAAAAAGCATTTTTTGATTCAGATCAATTTTCATGGGACAAGTTGGTATCCCTATATCGGTCTTTAAAAATATACCTTCTCATTTTGAGGTTCCTAGGAAATACCAAGATCTCCATGCGTATTTTCTGCATAACTTAGAGCGCCACTTGTTAATTTCTCTTGTTTCTGCATCCGTGCCGTCTGTTAAGCATTTTCTTCCCGATCATACAATTTTATGCCGAGTCCTTTTGTTTATAAAGTTGTAAAACACCTTAGAACTTAAAACTTTTTCACCGTTAATGAATGTACTGTAAAACCATTCCTAGCTGATCTGCATTGTCTTCCCTTTTAGCTTTAAATAATAACGTTGACGTTTCAAAAGCAGTTTGTATTTGTATGCTAAATAACTTCTCGGTCTTGGTGAATGAGCAACAAACTCGTATTTTCGTTTATATGTTCTGGCTATTTTACGATATCGTCTAAGTTTCGGTATTGGGTAGTTGACGATACCGATAGTATATCGTTCTTTGTGTCTTAAGTATTAGTTCAGATTATAAAATATGATTTATTGTGAAATTTTATCGCCCCCGAAAATTCTCACATATGACCGCCCTCCAAACCGCTACGCTAAGCCACTTATCTCGGCATCTTTCTAAAAAGTGATTTACAGAACGATTTATCGATTACAAAGTGCATAATCTTTACTCCCTATGAAGGAACGGGGAATATGAATCGTTTAGCAAATCATGCAGAGATTGGGATTTCGGCTTATTTTTCAAGTTACCCTCATAATAGAGTACAGATGGTCGGTTTAGAACTTAATCTTCCAATATCAGTAGTGTAGAGAATATATCAACGTAACAACTGGTGTCCACTCAGTATTTGTGAAGTTCATGGACTATATCAACTGTTCGATGTTACACAAGATGTCTAGAATTTTACTAGAGCCTTATTACCGATAAAATCAAATCCCTCTTTTCTGAAAAATGTAATTTGGAAATACAAATGTCACTTTAATTGAGAAAGAAGCATTATCTTCAAAATAATCATTTAAGAATCACGTAAGAACGGGATTTAAAATTTTTGAATCCCGTTCTTCATACAAGAAGGTAATCATAAGTGACCATTTTCAATAAATTGTGTGGAATTTTAAAACTAGTTAGTTAGTCTCGTTTTGTAAAACGTTAAGCTGAATGGTTACCAATATAGTCAGTTTAGCTATGTTTGATCTAATAATAGGATCTTATAAGAGGTGAATTGGCAGAGATATAAGAGGCAGTACACACTTTGTAGATTATTACCGACTAATTCTGCCTTTATATCACAAGTGATGAAAAGGATTACATATACACAAGTATTATTAAAAGAATGCAACTTTTGTTGTATGACTTTTCTTTATAGACCGTTTCCGTACTAGTCATAAAACTATCTATCAATACTCTTTTCAAAGCCAGTTATGTTATTGATAAGAACCACTTCTGGAAAAAGTTACAACACTTCAAATGCTATTTATAAGAGTAGATTTGGTGAAATTAGACATGATTAATACATTTTAAAAATATTTAATGACTTTTAATGCAATCTGAATAATTTCTACATTGTGTTTTACAATTTATTTTTTCAATGAATTTATACAAAAATGTATGAAGAAATTCTAGGAGGAATGATATTTCTTGTAAAATATTATTATTACTTTGAAACAATAATCATATCTTTCATATTTTAGATACCTAACAAGTGGACTATTAATCCGTTATTTTATTGAAATATAACAACTTTCATTTATCGAAAGCTCATTCATCAGTTTTCTCCATATTTCTTCTTGATTTGTTTGTGTTCTTCGGACTAAAAACATATGGTATTTTTTATGGTCATTTAAAAGAAAAATCTTAAGCTTGAAGTAGTAGTTTCTTTAAGTCAGTTTAGTAGTGTTGAAATGACTTATAAGAAAGCGATAATTGCTTAAGGGATGGTTTAAAAGGGATATATTAATTGCAAAAGAGATATAAAGGTTTGTCACGGTACCAGAAAAATACATGAAAATCTAAAAAACAGGGAAATTAAAAAATTTCCATAAAAATTGGCAAAAAGGATGCAGTACCATGATTGTAAGAAACGAAGTTTCCTTTTTTTATGTAAGCATTTTTTGAGCTTGAATTTGAGCATAACTAGAAAATGAAGAACAATGAATAAAAAAAAATAACAATTGAAAATAATTTTTTAGCAGATGAATTTGGATGAAATTTCTTGCAATCCATACAATTTTTTCAATAATTTTAGTTCCAAATGTTGATGTATCTGAAAGTTAGATTTTCAAAAATTCTAGGACCCCCATATTATTCCTTGAAATCGTGTGTGGTCTCATGATCCATAGTTTAAAATAGTTCAAATTTAAATATAAACTGCAATCAATGTGTATTTATGGAATAATTCCTCCATTTAAATGTTTCAGAGCTCCAAGAAATGACACGACATTTTAAAAAACAATATTTTTTTAGACCTCCTTGATTTATTTTATACAATTTGAACTTGAAAGAAGTAAGATATTAGGATTTATAGCATCAATGGCTGTTATTTTATACAAAAATGAACAAAATATTAAAAGTTAACAGAACAAGCAGAAGTAGCTCTTTCGAGCTGGAAAAGTAATATTAAGCTATTGCCGGCCAGATTACATAGTGCGTATATACATTTTTCTCACAAATGCCAAAAAATGGTGATCTGGGGACTTTTAAAAATTTTATCTGCTGTCATTCTTGTCTGAGTGATTTCTGCCGTTAACTCTTTAAAAATGAAAAAGAATTTAACTGTGAAAATCCCTTTATTTAATTTTATCTATCTCCAATTTTGGTTTCTCATGAAGAAAGCTACGTTTGAGTTTTCAATAGCAAAACCGATAACTGCCAAGCATAACGAGGGGGCCGCGGTGGCCTGGTGGTAAGGTCTCGGCTTCGGAACCGGAGGGTTTCAGGTTCGAGACTCGATTCCACCGAAGATCCGTCGTGTGAGGGGGTCTCTTGCACGTTAAATCTGTCAGGCCAAAGTCCTCCCGCTGGTGTGGTGTGGAGAGGGGGGTGCCACTTCAGGTGTCGTCCTCGTCATCTGACCGTGGTTCAAAATTACGAGGTCCGTCCCAAAATAGCCCTCGTGTTGCTTTAAACGGGACGTTAATATAACTAAACTAAACAAACTAAGCCAAGCATAACGAAATACAACTATTGTATCACGAACATCCCACCTGAAGCTGCAACCATCATTCGTGATGTCATAATTTGCCCTACAAAGTGAATCCATGCAAACTACTAAAAAAAGAACTAATAAAAAGATGCAACGAATCAAGAACACAAAAAATCCGATCTTCTCTTCGGCGAGCAATTATATGATCGAAAACGCAGCTAACTACTTTGTGTTACGCTGATGCATGCTGAAAATCATCATATTTCGGATGGTTGATTTCTAGAATTATTTTTTCTACAAATGCCTACTAATGCGCCGTCAATTCTTCTAGCTACCTCTTCTCTAACCACCTCTAAAGTAACTGAAATTGGCGATAGAATTATGGAAGTTACCCTACTCCAGGTAAGCTAATTTCAAGCTGATTGTAGTGCAAATTTAAATAACACTAACTCTTAATCAAATTAAAGCATTTTTTATATAGAAGCTATCTTTTTTTTATTGATACCGGACATGAGAGTTCGATTATCCTTGCTAATAAAAATGAAAAGAAAGCTAAAATCTGATCAAATTATTCAAGCTGCCAATGGCTCAACAATTCAAGTGCATGGAAAGAATTTTTATCATTATATTTGGGTTTACGAAGAAAATTTGTATTTCCATTTTATCTAAGTAATGTTTAAAAATCAATAATTGGTGAAGATTTTTTAATATCATTTTGATTTAAAAACTGATCTTTGAAAACGTTGTTTGTATGACAACAATACTAATTTGAAATACAATGCTATTTTTAAAAGTTATAATGTTGTATCTATAAAAGCTGTTTGGGTTACTGATCAGTATATTAAATTTCAAGTGAATTTCCTAACTTGAGTACAAACTTTTGATGCACATACATGTATTTGTTAAAGTCTGCTGTCTGTCACCTAATAGACTCAAAGTGCAAAAAAGGATTTTCAGCACTTGTTTGCTTCCTTCAAGTAGTAATTGGGCATCTCTATTATATTTGGCTCAGAAAAAGGGATAATTTGATTGGCATCAAATAGGTGCTTATCGCAATTTAAATGCTCAAACGGTAAAAGATAATGTTATCCCATGCAAGTTGATTTTACGTATGAATTGTATGGTAGTAAAAAAAGGGACATTGTTATAGTGAAAGCATTTAACCAGTTCATCCTGAAGATATACACGAAACCGCAATAATATCTTCCTTTAGTCATTTTGAAAGTCTGTGAATGTAATTTGGTGTATGTAATGCTTCTACTACATTTCAAAGGTTTATAGATGAAATAACAAGGGACTTGGAGGGTGTTTATACTTTGATGCTATTAGAATATCAGTAATAAAAGACTCATCAAGAGCATTTGCACCATCTGAACGCTCTTTTCACAAGATTGTGTCATTATGGTTTAGCAATTAATTATTCAAAATGTAAATTTGGTGCATCTAATTTAGAATTTTTAAGACATCAAATTTCGGAAAGTGGTCTACAACCATTGTTTGACCGCATTGAGGCCATTCAAAAATTTTCTAGATCTACGCAGATTTTTAGAGATGAACAACTTTTATGAAAGTTGCTCACATTTTAACCCCGCTGAACAAATTCTTAGAAAATCACAGAAATAAAAAATATATATCCTGTCCTTCTAAATAGACAAATTCACATTAATGGATGGATGAATCTATTAAAGCATTTACTTTATCAAAAAAAAAAACATTTGCTGATGCTGCTTTACTTAAACACCTTTTCCTGGTGTTAAATTTAGTCTTCAGACAAATGCATCAGGTGTAGCAATTAGAATTTGATAGATGAAATTGTGCGATGAAAATTGAGAGCCCGCTGCATTTTAATCAATTAATCTTAACAACCAAATAATTTGGTCCATGCATTATCGTGAGTTGTATACTATTTACGTATCTATTAAGAAATTTTGTCATATGCTTGAAGGTAAAAATTTCTCCATCTACACTCATCTGGAACTTTTTACTTTTGCCTTTAAACAGATACCGGAAAAATGCAGCACACGTCAGCCTAAATATTTAGAGTAGTTATCTCAATTCTTAGCTGACATCCGTCAGAAAGAAATGTTTTCTTTTTCTTTAAATATTTAGAAATTATCCTGAGTAAAATTAAAGGTGGGGATAACTTTATAATTAATAGTAATCAAGAAGTTCTGGATTTTCTAAAAGATAACAATATTAATAAACAATGCTTATGATTTTGAAAATTTGTACACAAATCTACCTCATGGAAAATTAACAAAAGTATGCATTTTTATATATGATGAATATTTAAATGGAGTTATTATAACAAAAAATGACTGGTTAAGTTATGTAAATTTAATATTTTTGAAAATTGAAGGGTTTGCTGCAAAAAGAAGGTAGTTCCAATTATTCAACTTTGCAGAAATCCGTAAAAACGTCTGAAAATTCTAAATTCCAATGAGACACACAGCGCCATCCCTTGAGTAACTCGATAACTAAGATTGGCCAACTTAGTTCTCGCATTTTTTGACTACAAATGAACAAGGATTTTTTTTTTTACTACGTGGCGACTCTAAATTTCTCCAAGTTGGAGCTATATCCCTTGGCAGTAAACCCTTCAACTATGTTTTGAATGGAATTAATTTTTATAAACAAGTAAATGTAAGGCTAATGGAATCAACCTTTTCAAGTGTTTTAACCAATATTTTTATGAAATACTGGGAAAAAAATCAAATATAATTTAATAGAAGATTGGAGATATATTGATGACTTACTTTTGTTAAACATGGATAATGCTAACGTTTTTATTGATCGTTATCCAAAAGATATAAGTTAAACGAACGAAAATTAACACAAAACTACTTATTAGATTTAAAAATAGAAATTTCTTATGGGAAAACTTTAGTGAGGATAAAAGGGATGAATTTAATTTAAATGTAATTAAACTTAATAATTACCTTTCTAATTTAAACTCTAAAGTTTCCAAAAATTTAATTTTCCCACAATTTAGCAGAAATTAAAAAAATATAATAGAATTTCTTGTATTGAAACAACAAACGATTTCATTAAAAACTTCTAATGATTTTTCCAAAAACTTTTGCAATATAGAAGTTTTACTCAAAAAAAGGTTTATCTATTTTCTAGCATATACTATTTTTTCACAAAGAAATATATTCTTTCTAGTTTATTCATTTTAGTTTTTTAATTTAATAGATGGCGCTGAGAGTGTTCAATTTATTACTTATGATGACGCGGTGCTTTTACCAAGCGTTTTCTGCATATTCAGCTTTAAACGCGGGAAATTTGAATTTTGTGTAACGTTGCGAGACTGCACTGATAGGTTTATTTTCTTCACCAGTTTTTGGAATTTTCACTTTCAAGTGGTATGCTCTTTGCTGTTATATTTTATTGATGTTTTTAGGTTTTATGATTTTTTTTGTGTGTAGTTTGGTTTGATTTAGTTTTGCTGTGGTTTTGCTTAGATTAAATATATATATATATATATATTGCTTGATATTGAGAAATTCGTTGCCTTTTATTTTATGATACTAATCTTTATCTCCAAAACCTCACTTTCTTGGGATTTTCGGGTCACGAAAGATCAATATTTTGGACGAAAATCAGATCCCCCCCCAAAAAAAAAAATCAAAAACTCACCTGGTTTGAATCCCTGCTTCAGGGTTACCCTTGAAAAAGTCTTCAGACCAGATTCATAATTTCTTTCATTAGTTCCAATTTTTGCATTTAATTTAATATTTATTTCCAATTTTATTTATTGCGTAAGTTCTTTCGATATTTGGTTACACTTCAGTAATCAAATTCATTCTTATTTGATTGAACCAAGTATTCAAATTTTTTTTAATTATTATTTTAAATAAAAAATTTGTTCAAACTTTCTGCAGTTCTAATTACCCTCTTTTTTTTTTTCTAAGTTGTTATGCTTGAAAATAAGGATGTTATATTAATGCCTGATTATTAATCTGAAGTAATAATCTAATAATTGTTTCATTTCGGTAACATTTTCTATTCTATTAGTTAAGTAGCGATACGTCTCAAAAAGAAGGGGGGAGGGGGATTCCGATAATCTGAGTGCATTAGAATTTTTCTATACATCTGCAGAACAATTGAACTAAATGGGTGAAAATTTGAGCAATCATTTTTAAATTATTTGTTTTTCAATTAGCATAAAAATTTTTTATACGAAGGGCCTGCTCTTTGTAAGATTCGACGCAAACATCCGATTTTTAAACTATGCTGTTGTTGTAGAATAGTCAATAGCTTTTACAATGAAGGTAAACGAAGGAAACTCGAACATCCCAGATTTATTCACAAATTTAGAATGTGAAATAACTTAAATTATCTCAAAATTATACAAAAACGTTTTCACAACGGCTATTTCCAAGAGTTCTTATATATATCCTTTCATCGTTCACAATATTAACATTTTTCTCGAGATTTTTCTGGTCTTTAACTAAGGCGAAAAACAAAATCATTTGGTATTACTGTAATTGGTTTAAAAAAAGCACTCGAAATTCTTCGTTATCTTTGATATAATGAATGCTAAAGTTCTCGTTACCCATATGGCTTTGAATTAATATTTTTAATTTTTTCTTGTTGTCTTCATAGTGTTATTTTTTTAAATCTTATGGTTCTTTTTGAGTATATCTTGAATCTTTTTTCAGTCTCATCCGTTTTTTCTCATTCAACACTTTTTCAATGCTTGATAATTTATTATTTTTCTGTAAGCAGTAGTTTATATTTAAAGAGAAATAACACTATGAAGTAGGGTTATTTCTCTTTATTGAAGATAATGAAAAATATTCGAAGAAAGTTTCAATACTGAAATTGGATATTCACCTTTTTTAGGTTTAGGATCATTGAACTATCGATATTAAGTGAATCTATTTGGGCTTTAAAATAATTAAATACCCAAAGAAATACTTAAAATTAAATGCAATCTTTTTTTAATACTATGATTGAACAGAACATGAAACAAAGAGTAAAAATATCGATTAACGCAAAGAATACAATTCGAATGAAGCCGTTGTAGTAATCACAGTTTAGATTTCAAAATGAATTATTATATGAATATGTGGATTCAACTTCTAGTTTGCCGATATTAAAGAAAAAGTGTAATTAATCAATTTCTTTCCGAATTCGTTGTTGAATTAAATCTGTAAATCTTCTGCAGAGGTATAAGCATCTCTCCAAGAACCTATATGAATTAAAGACGAATGTATGAATTTTGGATGTATCATTTTATTATTGATTTACAAACCAGGTTGTCACTTTTTCAAAACTCTAAGAGATGGCGCCTCTATTTTCTTGCAAAATTCTTGCCCTAGATGAATTTGGGAAAACAGTTTTTTTTTAAACCCTCTAGTTTGATTAAAATATGATTAGTAAATTTTATATACTCATTGAATGAAATAATACCCAGATTAGCGAAACAAGTTGAGTGATATTATACAACTTTGTGAGATGACGTGCAGTATTCTACGCTATTGCATAGAAATACAACTATTTTTCATTTTTATACAATAACTGCGTGCGAATGGAAAGGCATTTTCTATAAGATTTTTTTCTTTTCGAAAATTTCATATTTTGTTGTATTAGTTGCTGAAATACAGTAATTTACTCTAGAATTGGAATATACAATTTTATGTGAAGATGGGCGATTAATAATTATATTTTGTTGAAAATTATAAAATCTTTTTTGCTCAATTTTTCATGGCTGTCCAGCATTTGAAGATTCCTCCTAAAAACAGATAAACTTGTTTTAGATATTCCGATTAATCTTTGGTTAACAAGATGATCAAATTGTTGAAAAATTATTTGAGAATTACTAAAATGGATGCTTCGAAAAATGGACAGTTTTGGTTTTTCTTCAATGCATAATTTTTGAAATTTATTTCATGATAGTAAAATACAAATGACCGTATGAAAATGTATAAATTTTTACTACAACTACTACAAGAAACTGAGGTCTAGTATATATTACATATACATATAAGTAATATATTATAACATTATTATTACAGTATTATTTTAAATTTTTTAAAGTAGAATTTCCACACAAAAAGGAAAAGCTTTTCAGCTCCGATTTTCGTTCTAAAAACCTTGAAGTTACCACATATTATTTTGAAATTCAGTTTCAGAATTGTATTTTCAAAGGTGTAAAATTTTTCCCATGCATGATTTCTTTTGGGGAAAAAAATCTAATTTTGAATTTGTTAATTTTGTTATATATTTTTGATGAAATATGTAAATTACACTATTTATTATTTGTAATAATATATATATGCTGCTTGGATTTTATGTATATATATTTATATAATGTAATGAAATTATCGGATAAAAAATTATAAATATAACAGAAATAAAAATTATAAGTGAGAGCATTATCGATATTAAATATACGTTGAAATCTTGCGAATTAACGTGAATAACTTCATATTACTTAATTTTTTAGAATTTTTATAGATATTAGTACGAATTTCATCAGGTTCGCTTGTAGTGGGTTTCGTGAAAACAAAATCAGCAGGCTTCAGTAAATACGACGATATTTTATTTGCGCAAAGAACACGAATCCACAGACGACAAATATTTGCAGCCGAGACGAAGACAGGGCAACACGCAGCAGCACACTAAAGTAAACAGTAGCTCCCAAGTAGTAATCGACCACAGCACAAAAAGCGGTCAGACTGAATCCAGCCGGAGACGGGATCTTGGGAGCTTCGCTCTACTATCTCTCCAGACGGCTGAACTTTCCACTGTCTCTCGCTTTATCTGTATCATCTACTACCACACGACTGGCTACTCCACGCATGACACGATTCTGCTTCCGCAGTAAACATCAGTAAACATCATATTTGGCACACAGCAGTTCAACATTCTTTTGAGATATACGAAACCCTGGCACTCCGACGTTGCTTCGCTATCATCTCGAAGACTCATTACATGTCTACGACTAAGCTTCAATTCACCCGCACAGCGGGTATGAGTTGGATTAAACGGGGCGCCTAGCCCCGGCAGGGGCTTATCCCCGAAAATGATGAATAAAGAGAGGCCTAACGGTCAATATATTGCCGTGGTCTGCTTCGTATTTTCAGGATGCATCGGCTTAAATAGTCTTGAGTTCAATTCACCCGCACAGCTCAAGAGTGCTGGCCTTTTATACCTCCCGAGCAGCATCCAATATAGATTATTGTAAATCTATCTTTCCCGTGATAGAACTAACCACGCTGGGAGGCAGCATTACAAGTTTGTAACGATATCTTTCAAGTACGAAATCAACTAAGGGTCTCCCACAAGGTATACAGCTTCGAATATTTACAGATTCATATAAAACACGTCAAGATGAGTATTATGATAAGCTTCTCATCTTAGACTTTGATAATATATTCTGGGACAAGGCATATTTTGTATCGTATTGGAGTGTTCTATCCGAATCTGTAAGTAATAGATACTGCATACCTTGTGAGACACCCTGAGTTTTATGATATATAAGGAAATAAAAAAATAGGCCACTTATGTGAATCTGACAATCTTTGGAATAATTATTAATGTAAAGTTTCTAATTTCTGTTCATCCTTGACGAGTTAAAACATTTGTTGATTCGATATATCTTTAACATTTTTAAACAGCAGACAGGATGAATTTGAATAAAGAAAATTCAAGTTTATGATAAAATGAGAAATGAATAATTTCTCAAAGTCATCGGGATATATTCTTTGGAATCCCGAGATTTAAGATTAATAATTATTCATTAAAAATATCTTTTATTTACTCTGTGCCCTTACAATTGACAGATATTATGCTTATAGGAAAAATTTCAAGTAATGAAACAGCCATTACGGCATATTTCAAGGTTAGACTGCATTTGACATGTCATTTTTCTATTAAATAAAAAATTTGAAAAGTGGCGAACTGAGGGATTTTATTATTGAAAATTTCCGTTAGAAACAGGCACAATTTGAAACCGATATTGATACATTTTTTAAAGCTTTCGCTCATACAATAATACTAATTTTTAAAACAGTTTTTAGCGTTTAAGTATGGAATATCAATTTTCTTTCAAACGCATTTGGACATGAGCTGCTTAATTTTTTGATAAATTTGAATTTTTGCTAGATAAATTTTTTCGTGCAGAAAGAGTTAATCGAATTATGACGATCAAAATATACGCCATAACTGTTAAGCTTCCACTTCAAAGAAAAATATGTCGTCGATTTCTAAAGCATAGGGTTTAATTTGTTCACCATTCAGCCATCTCTCTTTTTTCAAAATGCGACATATCAGATATCTCCATATTAAATCCCTATCAGGTAATTGAAATTTGTAAATTGAAACATGCATTTATTCATAACATCGATTATGTTCGAGGTTGAATCTAAAGGTATGTAGGGAATTGAAGTAGGAACTTTTTTTTGGTTTTTTCAGCTCTTAAATATTAAAAATTATTTAATTGATTTGAATATTAATTTTAAATTTATTAAGTTGCATTTAAGTTAATTTTTTAAATATATGCAAGGATGAATCGAAAAATTCGTGATAGTTAATTTTTTTTCGCATAGCTTTTAAAAAATGCTATCTAGTCAACTAAAATTGTTTCATTTAGCTTTAACATCATTCATTTAGCTTAAAAATTTGTCGTCTTTTAACAATTTGACTGAACAGCGTATTTCATTTCAAGGGGTTTTATGAAAGGAAAGTAATTGCATAAGTAAAATAACTTACATTTATATATGGAGTGCCTTTCAAGGGTGATTTAAATAAAATTTTTTATCAGAAAAAGTGGTGATTGACTGACAAATTCTATAGGTTTATGCCCAATTTTGTGACTTCAAATTTGTATTTACCACAAGAAAATTATATAATTAAATTATTCTAAAGACTTCATATTTGCTTTTCAGCCCAATATACTTCCAGATGTATGCTTATACTCTTGTACTTCTAATATATACATCTTTAAAGAAGAGAGTAAATGGTTCTTATTCAGTTTTGAGACTCGCTGTGTATTTGTTTATCGTTAATTGCTCACCCGTTTGTTTTCTTACAAAAATGTATACTTGTAGTGATGAATGCATGAAAATGTTTTTTAGAAGATTCAATTAAAGGGAAATTGAGGAGAATAATCTAATTTGATATTTATTTCAATGAAATGCAGCTATAAATATGAAAGGATATTCCAATATTGAATGAATGTTACAAAATATTATTAGCTATCTCATTCTGATGGAATTTCTTCCAATTCCAGTGCTTTATTTGTCCTTCCTCGAACTACGAGGTGCGGTTTTTTCCATGGACCACGGTGCCCTGGTGGTCAGATCTTGGCTTTAGAATCGGAGGACTTCAAGTTCGACATCCGATTCCATCGAAGAAACGTCGTGTAAGAGGATTTGGTGCACGTTAAATCCATCCGCGCCAAGCGTCCTGTCGCTTGTGTGGTGTGGAAGCTTGGAGAAGGGGTGCCAGCTCAAGTTTGGCTCAAAATTGCGAGATTCATCCCAAAACAACTCTAGTGTTGCTTTAAAATGGGACGTTAATGTAATGAAACGAAACTCGAACTACGAAATTTGCGTGACAAAATGTTTTCTGTGTTTTTGGTGATGAAATGATTGTGTTGCATCAAATTGAATTTTGGTGCAACACATAACTTGGCCTTTTTTACACATAACTTGGCCTTTACATCTTTTTTATGTTAGTATTTCAGAAAAGGAGCCATCTATAAATGCAAATGTTCTTGTTAGTTCTGTGTATTTGAAAACAATATGCTATAAATTCATCAGGCCTTCTTTATAATCCGAAAAATTCAACTAATTAGAAACACCGGAAATTATAATTTCTTACCCGCTGAGATAAAAAGTACTGAGAAAACCATTGATTTTAAAATCATATAGCTTACAGCTAATAACTATTCTTTATTTTAGCCAGGAAAATTCGGCAGATTTTAGGATCAGTTTTGATAAGAAAGAGATATGGTTTGTTTTTCATATGACGTCAATTTATCAGTTGATGGTATTTATGACTTTACAATGTTGTTTTTTGAAACGATTGGTCCATTTAATTTATAAATCCATATATAGACCTTTAAAGTTGGAACTCTTTTGTAATTTCGGCACAAATCGAAAAAACAGCAAATCCTTATTGGATAGTGAATCCTTATTGGATAGTGGAAGTTCAGAAACAATAGTACAGAGTGATATTTGGCTACTCAGTTTTAAAGTGGGGTTTCAAAAATCCAGTTTTCAAAATTTCAATTATTCTTTTATAATGAGCCTGTGTAATCTCTCATGTGGTATACACTGATGTAAAATGGGATTTACATCACATTTTACATCAATATATACTGCATGAGAGGCGTTATTAATATAATTGAGTTTCTATATTCATACAGAATGTCCCAAAGGACCATGCACGCTATTAATAATTATTATAAAAATATCACTAATACATATTAACCTCTTCATCTCCCGCAACGCGTCAAATGAAACCTGCAGGGCGACCGTAACACCCTTCAAACGTTCGTCTATATTTTAAAATTTTAAACCGTTTAAAACGCTTTATTTATGTTTACTGGTTTCAATTTTTATTTTTGTTTGCTCTAATGTAGCCAAAAACAATCGCCGGGGAGAATTTTTCGCGAAGTGGAGAGGACGGCGTAAGGGTTAAAAATTCTCATCTGAAATTATTCGATCAAAATGTAGAGTTATTCAGGGAAGTTCCATGTTTTATTTAATTTAACAGCTTTTTGTTTCCGTAAATTTAATGTTGTGTATTTTCTACATTGAAATAATTTTTGAATTTGATTCTGAAACTGTGAAATCAAATTCCCTAGGTGGTCATTAAATTTTAATATAAAGACTTATCCGATTCTCTGTTGTTTGCAATTAAGTGTAATTAAGCAAGGCCTCTTCATTAAATATTCATTTAATTTTTTAGACAACTGCACTGCCACTCAGGGCTTCATTTGCTTATTTTATTTTGGGGTTTTGTAAAAATTTCACGTCAAATATGATTTCAGTTCTACTTAAATGTTATGACACTGAAATTTTTTATTTTGAATGATTTTGGATTTTTATTCTCATTTCTAAGTTCTTAATCATTTGAAATGAAATTCCCAAATATTATTTTTGTATTTTTCCCTCAGTGGTTAGCGCTTTTAGGTAAAATATTGAACTAAATTTTCATCAATTACGTACATTTACAAGTACTTTTTAGGTTAGAAAAAGAAAGAAAAATGGTAAAATATGAAATTATTAGTACAGTGCCTCAATCAATCGCATTTCAAGGAAATAATCGATACGCCGCTTTTGACCATTGGACATTTTTCCTGGTTACTCCATAGGAAGCATTTGGAAAAATATAAGTGTCACCATTTGAAAAGGCAAATAAATGCCATTTAGATTCTATCATAATCTAATTTTTACCTCTGTGCTCCCAGAAAGCTTGTACCTGTATCGGTCTTCTTACATTTTTAAATATACCTTTTAAATAAAAGCTTTTATGCTGTCTTTCCACAGAATTTCTGTACATCATACTTTTCTAGTCATATTGCAGCACGGGGAGAAAGCAAGTCAGTTTTATGTCATAAAGCATGGAATTAGTTCAACTTGCTTTGGTTCGATTCTTGATCACGGTAGACCAGGGATTGGCAACTTATTGAAACGAGAGAGCCAAAAGCAACAATTTACAAAATTTTCCGGTTTTTAGAGAGCTACTAAAAGTTTTCGATTGAATATTATTGTATTTACTTACATAGATATGATTTTTGATTTAAAATAAATGGCTTTAAATACGGAATAATCTTTATTTACATAAAAATACAAATATAAGTTACATGAATGGGAGTATTGGCTTTGCATACGTTTTGAAAATTTGATTAAATCTGGCTTATAGCTTGTTGTTTTAAGTTTCAAGCACGACTCTACATTTTTATTTGTTATTTGACTTCCAAATTTACTTATTATATTCTTTAAAAAAAAAACCGTGTGCCGAAGATCGTCAGCACTCCATATGCCATCTTCGTCACCTCCACTATAGCCTTCTGGAAGATTAATTCATGCGCCGAATACGAGGGACTCAACTCGAGGAATTTCTTTTACGGTTGTCCACCTGTGCTGCTCGATGTGCATACATTTCTGGACTTCAAACTCTTCCATCTTGCTTTTGAGTTCTGTGAACATGCGATTCCACATGTCTTTGTTTTTCAAATCTAGCAATTACATTTGAAGCTATCCAGCATCAATTCTAAATGGCTCATTGTTATCATTTATATTTGTGTTGCGAGGATTTACTATGAGCTCGAGAGTACTTTTGCTTGTTTGGAATTGCTCTAATTTCAGAGAATCGATTCTTCATGTTTTTTAAATTTATGCTGAAGTAATTCTTGCTAATAGTTGCATTGTTATCATCGTAATATTGTTTCAGATTTTTAAAATGAAATAATTTACCGTTCTTCATGTCTTCAACAAAAAGAAGTAATTTTTTTTCGAAACAAACTATTTCTTCAAGTAAGGCATAGGCTGGAATGCCCCCCTTTTGCAGTTTTATATTTAGTTTCATTGTAGTATCTACCATGAAGTTGAATTTTTGCAGTCCTTTCTTTTCTTTCTTTTTCAGTCGATTCGGGATGCTTATGTTTTTTTTTTTCATTGAAAAATGTTTTTATTTCACTTAAACACAAAGCAAAACTTTGTAATATGTTTCATCTGAACAGCCATTGCGTTTAATTGTTATTTACTGAAAGATAAACATGGTCACGGAGTCTCATCTCTAAGAACAAAACAATAATTCAAATTTGTCTCCTTACGGTTATGTTAAGCGTAGTGATTTGTAATTAATGATTATGTTAATGGAAGCTGTTGAAAGATTGGGTACTTAAAAACATATTATTTTTTAAGGATTTTGATAATAAATTAATTTTTTGTATGGAACTGGAGAACCGCAACTTTACATCAAAAGAGCCGTATGCGGATCGCGAGCCACAGGTTGCCGATCCCTGCGTTATGCTAATCTGACTACTCGTATTTTAAGTTTAGTTGCTTTATAATATAAAAAGAGGATTATTTATAGATATATACAATTTTAAAATAGTAATATTAGATTTTTTCGCACAAAACTATTATATTTGGTTTATTTATTTTACATTTCTATTGCAGTATTTATTCGCTTAGAAAGAAATCGTCGGATAATTCTATTTATAACAAACTATAGAAATTTATAGTTCATAAAATAATCAATAGTTATACAATTAATAAAAATCAAAATTTGGAAGTGCTGAACTCAGGGATCCTTAAGTTTTTAAAAATTAGTAGAGGCTGAATAAGAATTGACGTATCTGTACATAGATGGCGTTAGGGATCTCGATTTGGAGAAGGTTGCTTTTTCAAACCGTCGATACAGCGCTGTGGTAAAAGCTGTTTTCAAATTATGAATTCTTAAATACTATCTAAGAAATTAATATGGAGAAAAATATAAATTATTCTTAAATATTAAGGATGTAATGCTCCATATTTGTTAAAAATACCATAAGATTTTTTTGGTACACTTCAAAAAGATATTGATGACATTTTTACAACAGAATTTATCTGAAATTTAATTCTTTTAGTCGAATTTTTGAGAGCACAACCATCATATACCACCAAACATTTCATTAATAATAAACTTCTAATTTAGAAATGAAAAAAAAAACTTTTTTCGATAGAAGGTGTTGATAGCGTAAAGAGCTATTAATTGGATATTTTTACTATTTTTTTAAAGGAATTTATTTCATAATAAATATAAAACAATCAAGAAAGAAAACTAATATTTCCAAATAAGAATAATAATAGCGTTGCGATTAAAAATCAGTTCTTCGACGAAGTTGCATTCTGTTTTGCCAACAGATTTAGTCTGAGGAATTCTTACAGCCAATATTAATTTAATTATTGTTTAATATTTAATTAAAAAGACATCTTTAACTTCTCTAATTCATAAAATTTCGAAACTATGCCCCATTATTAAAGTTGAAGGACAAATTCTTAGTATTATTTTTTTGAATGCGGTATATTAGCTCATTATCTTCATTTAATGACAAAGTAATGTTTTCGAATTTTTTAAAAACACATTCAATATCAATTAATTCCTTATAAAAATAACAATTAAAATCCATATTCTATTATACATTCAGTGTTTAGGTCATTGATTGCTGAAGTTTTCTTTTAAAAAATTCAATTACATTAAAAAATTGTTTCCGAATATTTCAAGTATATTTTTTAAAAAAGCTACGCATCTTAAACTCTTTTGAAAGTTTGTAGTCCTTTTATTTCCAATTCAATTGTAAAATAAAATGATTTCTGATAAAAAAAATTCTATAAACCGTTAAAAATTTATTTTACAAACTGGCTGATTCCAATTTGATAAAAAAAAAATCCTTTTTAAAATATATTTTTGATTTGGATTTCGGCATACTTTTCTTACAATATGTAAACGTTTTTTTTAAAAAAATTGAAATTAAAATAATAGTTGTGCTTTATTAAAAATTTGATTTCAATTTAAATTTAAGACAAATATTTTTTTTTTTATAAATTTCAATTTTTGGCATTGAATTCATGCACCTCTATTTATGAAACGTCTAAAAATATATCGCCAACTTAGAGTTTTTTTAGAGCATTATTTTTTGCATTGGATCAGAGAAATTTTATTAGATGTTTATAAATTAAATAAATAATCAAAATTTCATTTTATTTTTCCTTAATTAAGAAAATTCCAGAATTGAAAAATTCTTTTCAGACGCATTTTCCCCTCCTCCAATGTATTTCTTGTAAAATTCAGTAACACTGATTCTAACAGTTTGGCTTCTAATGCGCCAATGAGGAGGCAACCAAGAGACACATTTCAGTTTTTGGTATTAATAGATATAACAGTACAATGAATATTAAATACGGAAAACTCTTTCATCTGAAAGGAATCTTAATGATGTGTCATTAAAATTCTTTCATCATTTTGAAAATTTTTAATAAAATTTTGCTATCCTTGCATAAAAATTGTTTGATGTATTAATAGTTTAAACCATTAAAAATATTTAAATAAGAACTCAAAAATATTGATCTATTAAAAAAATATAAAATTAACATGTATTCCATTGATCTCGTCAGGACCGGAATAAGCTTGCTGGTGGATTTGGCGTTGATATTCTAGCAGGATCCTTTCTGAAAATAGTCGTATATTGTACATTTCGATTTGCCAGTCTTATTTTAAAATAGTATGTTGCTTTTACACTTTTTAAATTATATTGCCGATATAACTTTTACACAATACTCAAATTTTTAAAAATAATTTAATAAATCTATTTGAATAATGAAAATGCATTAACAAGCTGGTGGGCTATATTAGTTCAAATATGTTTTATATATTATTATTTGAGTTCGATTTCCCATCTCAACAAAACATTTTTTGGGTGGATATTGGAGTATGAGAATTATAGTAATTTTAAAATTTGGGATGAGGCGCTATTTTGGCATTTACCAATTGAATCATTGTATATAGTTACTCCTCTGATTATGGAATAGTGTTTAGCAAGAGAGAAAATATCCGATGACTTTGAAAGCATGGTGTTTTTATGCAGAAAGACACCAATGAAGCGTTAAATAGAGGGCATTTTAAACAAAGCACAATAAGAAGACATCTTTGGTATTCTATATCCGGTTCATGTAAGAATTTCTTGACTTAATTTCTGACGCATTTCTATTTTTTCTAATGTAGACCTCATTATTAATCCTTTGCAATCCGGAAAAATTATCAATTTGCAAAATTATTCATCTAATACAAAAACATGCTTATTTCATCGAAAAATAAAAATCTATCATTGTTTTAGATTAAATTTCACCGGAAAATTAATCTTTATCTTCTTACAAATCTGTACGAATTTTTAATAATAAAAAAATAGACAAATAAAAGGTCGGAATAATACAATGTCTTGAATGGCGCCTGAAAGGACCCTAAAGAGTCCAAAGGGGTAAAATAACTCTCTTCTCTAACATAACTCTCTTAACTCATTTTTATTCGTGAAGAAGGTGTCTACTTTTCTACCAGCGATGTTATGTAATTTCCAGTCTGTTTAACAACTTTTTTCCAAATTTGCCGTATGAGTATTGAATCACCTATATATCTTTTTTAATATATTATTTGAAAGCATATTTTTCTGTAAATAAATTCTTCAGTCGAATTAAATTTTTTTCGGCTTTTGTATATCGTGCTGTGCTTATTATCAAACATCTAGTTTTGATATTTTTGACATAAAAAAATTTTATTTAATTCCGCTAAAACACAATTTTATTTCAAAATAAATTATGAACATGAAATCATTTTTTTAAAGTAATGAGTTTAAATTGCGTATTTTTTTTATGTAAACAAAAGCAATTTGAAATTCGTTTATATAATCTTAATATAATATTAGAAATTACGTTAAAAATTTAGTTTGTTTCTGTAGGATAATTTCTTAAATTTATTATTAAAGCAGAAAGTTTTCTAAATTCTCACTAGTTACATTTTACGATTATTATCCTTTAATATTAATTTTCGCTCCTGCAAGGCGTATTAGATTGTATTTTTAAAAACTTTCTCGGCTCTTTCTACTTTAATAATATATACTTTTAATCACCAGATTCAAAATTCTTTAAATAAGCCATTTCATTATTTTTTAACATAATGTATTTTATTTGAATCTAC
This sequence comes from Argiope trifasciata, assembly GCA_026543055.1. Taxonomy (NCBI): domain Eukaryota; kingdom Metazoa; phylum Arthropoda; class Arachnida; order Araneae; family Araneidae; genus Argiope; species Argiope trifasciata. The sequence goes on from JAPMOQ010009429.1 coordinate 224,598, forward strand.
TGTATTTGAATGCATGCCAAGAAATTATTTGTTCATATAATTTTTGAATTTATACTTCAATAGATTTGATTCTGCTGTCTTTTTCGTATTTTCAGAGAAACTAAAGGGCTCTTCAAGGTTCGCATTCTTTTCATTTTGTATTCTTAAATTTTGAGACTAATTTAAAATTACAAAAGGAACATTACGCTAGGAAAGTATTTCCCTTCGATATTAAAAGTGTTGATGCTAATAGTATTATTTATGAATATTTAATTAATATAGTAACTTTATTATTTTATAAAGCTGTTTTGCAACTGCTGCATTTAGCTGCACTTAATTAACTCTTCTGAATGGCAATGTATTTCTGAGGTAGAGATTATTAAAAGAATGTTCTTTAAAAGAATTTCAGGAAAATACACTAATCTTATGAAAATGAGTTTTGCTTTCCTTTAATATAACTAAATGAAAACGGAACACTGATTTCAGTTATAAATTTTATTTATACAATGAGTAACTTAACTGCCAACAAGAATGAAAAAGAAAAATATAAAACTGTTAACTCTTGAATAATGAAGATCATGAAAGTATCTTCTAGATCATCCTATCTAAAATTCCCTGGTGTCACTAAAATAAGTTGGCATTCAAATATTGATAGACGAATTAGATGAAATACATTCTTAGAATGAATAGGTTTCTGCAGTTTAATAAGCAGTCTTTATATTATTAGTGAATGTAGTACGATGGCAATATCATGCCAGTAGCATTTGAATTTCTCTTTGCTTTAAATTTAATTCCTCTGAATTTCAATGCCTCTTTCTCGACTTCAGGCTGTTTTACCCTTAGCATTCGACTAGCGCCGCTGCGACGACTTTGAGCTGCATGCGTGATTCAGACTTATAAATAAAAAAATTGAATTATATATGTTTTGACTACAATGAAGGAGGATTATTTTATTAAGAATTAAATTTTGTAACTTGTATTAGTAAAAATCAGTTTATTCTGTTTGAATAAAAAACTTGAATTGTATATATTTTAAACCTAAAGCATGCATGTAGCCTAATGTCGTCGTGGAGACGCTAGTCGAATGCTGAGGGTTGAAGTATAAAAAGGATTCTAGGGAATAAGTGATGATAATTGAAAGTTTTGCTGCAAAAAGTATGTAGCTCCAATTAGGGGGATTCAGAGTTACATGTACTATCGTGTTGTGAAATAAAAACTTCGTTTGGTGTCAGAAAAATAAAGCTCCAGTCGTTAATTCTTATGTTGAGAATTGGAGCTGTTTGTATCATTAGTTTGTTGAAATATAGAGGTAGCTCCTGGTGCTACTACCGGTTTTCTGCACACCTGAATAATTGGAGCTACCTCTTTTTTGCAACAAACCCTTCAATTATTTGTTTGAGAGTTGACTCTACAAAGGCGATTGAAGACCGTCTCCTAAATCTGGCTACAGTAAAATGTCAGTAATAACATTCATATCAGCATTCTCTACTGTTTAAATCACACCAGCTGAAAAAATCGGCAAACTGGCACTCAAACATAGCCGCTTAGTATCAAACCACGCTTCATTAAAAAAAATCCTCTTTATGTCTACTACCAATCCCTCTGAGTCTGTTGGTCTAATATTGGAACATCCTGTACAAGGAAAAAAAATTAAGAACTGAATTCGCAAAGGAGCAATTAAGTAATTAAAGGAAAACCATTCAAAGTTTGGTTTCATAGTGCACATGTCATTGTTTCAAAACTTTCAGAAAATCTTTTTGTTCTATTTCCAAAACAGAAATTAGAATGTAATATTTCAATTTGGGAATTTTTTTTTTACACATGAGTCTTTTGGAAAGCTGAAATTACCATTATTACTTTTAGCTGTTACCTTTTCATAATCTTCAAAATAATTTTTCCATTGTAAAGTAAGGTATTAATTAGTCATAAATTAAAAAGATCGTTTATTAAGTATATTTGTTTATATAAATACAGTTTTTTTAATCAAAAATGTTTCTTTAATCGTTTCAATGAATTGATTGCAAATCTTCGACAATAATATCGATTCAGGATGCCTCTGAAGGATTATTAGGATTCTGATATTATTTTTATGCGTTCTGTTAAGGATAATTACTTTGCAAAGATTGAGAGATCTTCATAGAACCTTCCGATCATGATTATCAGAATGTTCTACAATAGATTTTATCGCGCTCATGATTGTACAAGAAGAGTTATCATGCGTTGGTCGGCGAGTTTGAAGCTGTAGGTTGAAATGACTTCAATTATTCTTTGAGGTTTTGCTTCCTGGTCCCATATGAGATTGCTGAAGCTGAAAGAACTTCGGTTTCTGCAATATTAGTAAAAAATATTTTTAAAAAATCAATCTTCACATAAAAATACAACTTATTTAAATTCACAAATGTAACTGCAATTACTTATAATAATATTTGGTTATCGCTAACTGTTCATCAGTTTTTCTTACAAAAATGTACACTAGAAATTATGAATAAATGAAAAAGTTTTGAGAAGATTCATTGGAAAGAAAGTTAAGAATGAGCTTCTAACTTACTATGATTTGTATGAAACACTACAAAAATGCAAAAGAATATTCCAACTTTGAAAGGCCGTAACGAAACATCATTTATTATTAAACTCTGGTAAAATTCTTTCTGCTCTGAAGTTTTATTTGTCCTTCTTCGAATGCCGAGAACTCATGTGACAGTAAATTTTTTATGTTTTTGAAGAGGAAATAATAAATTTTGGTCAAATTGATTTCCTTTACAATACCGATCTTGTCCTCCAGAGGCTCATCGGTTTTATCAGTGTTTCGAAAATGGTGCGTTTTCGAAAGCAAATGTTCTTTTTACTCTGTGTATTTCAAAAGAATATGCTGTGAATTCAGCAGGGATTGATTATAATCCGAGGAATTCAACTAATTGGGCCCATCGGGAATTACAGATTTCTTACCCAGTGAGATAGAAAATACTGAGACAATCATTGATTTTAAAATCGTATAGTTTACAGCTAATAACTTCCCCTATCTTAACAGTAGACATATGAATGAGTGTAAGATGAGTTTTAATAAGAAAATGATATAGATAATGTCTTTCTTGTGAAGGTCGATTTATTAGTTTGTGTTTGATGACTATACAGATAAATAATTAATAATAAGTAGTCCACCAAAGTTATAAATCATCTATAGGCTTTCAATTTTGAATTTTTTTGTGATCATAACAGAACTGAAAAAAAAAGCATAGAAGAGCAAAAAAACAAATGAAAGTTCAGAAATAGACTATGAAATGATACTGAGTTGCACAGTTCAAAATTGGTGTGAAAGCTCCTATTACTTTTATAACCAGCATGTGTAATTTCTCATGTTTGGTTATCTCACTTGGTGTAGAATGTAAACACCAAGATAGAACAATTAAAAACACTTTTAATATTATTAAGCATCTATATTTAAGTAGGATGTCTTAAAAGTACATATACACCATGAATAATTATTACAAAAACAATAACATTTTGGCAGTGAATCATAACTGAAATTGATAAGAAAGTAGAATTATTACTGAAGTTCCATATTTAATTTAATTATATTATGTTTTTTCTTTTCTGTTCATTTGTTGCGCATTTTCTGAGTGAAAAATTTTTTAAGCGAAATTGTCTTTTGATATTCGGATATCACCTGAACTTACCAAATTTCAATTCAGTGTTACATTTTACCCATGTTTAGATAAATCGTATCTTTCTTTTTTGAAAATACCAGGTTTTGTGAAATTTACATGAGCTCGTTATTCCATTTTACAAATGTTGGAAATCGTGAATGGTTTCTACAACACTATGCAAAACATCTATGTACTATTGTTGCAAATTGAAGGGTTTTCTTGTTAAAATGCTAGCAAATAGAAAGTTAAAATACTGTAAGTTAACTTTAATAGCAGAAGATAGAATAATTATTGAAGTAAATTATATAAAATTAACTATTAATTAATTAGATTTATAGAAATAAAGAATTATAGATTTATAGAAGTGAAGATCTCATCCAAACGGCAACCTTTTCTAATGGAAACAAAATCAACTCTGTACTTTGAATTCCTGCGCAAGCTAAGTTTTCCAGAATCACGTAGTAAATATATTTACTTATATATATATTAGTAATTTTATTTACTAGTATAATAGTAAATAGTAGTAAATATATAATATTACTGGATAATAAAATTTTATCCAGTCACAAGAAATCCATCTGTCAGCCTTTGCTTTGACTTTGTGTCTTTCACCAGTTTCACAACAAGACCTTAAATATACGAAGCCTTGAATTATGGATTTTTTAAAAATCCAATTCTTCAAAACTGATTTAAAGAAAAACTCACAATTTTTTCAGTAGTTTTTCCATATTCACACAAGAAAATCGAAAAGAAGCATAATAATGGAAGATAAATGTTATTTACCAATACAACTCTTAGAAATTTTCAACCATCGAAGAAGATTGATGTGGTAAACGTTTTGATTTTTTTCATTCCGCTATACTGATGGAAAAGTTGCGAAATGATGTGAAGTATAATGAGAAATAATCAATAAAATTTGATATTTTCATATAATGAGGAAAATTTATAGCTACAAAAAACTAGGAAACTCAAAATGACGTTGTATGTTATAAAAACGGTACAACGTGAAACGATCACGCTCAATTAAAAAAAATTAAACACAAAGTAAATTTTCTTAAAAACTGAATATGATTGTTTAAAGAATAATTTTATACCTGATCCCGTACTGATGATAGTTCTTTAGTTTTTTTATAGAGGTTAAAAAAGAAAGAAAAACGCAAAATTATAATTACAGCGCAATGTAATTATGAGAAAGTTAATGGCGTTTTTCCGGTCTTGCACCGCAAGGAAATGAAAAAACAAAGAAGTCCTTCCCTTGAAGGGGATCTTTCAAACCTTAATCGCTTAACTTTTTTGTCCGTATGCCTTACGTGCATCGATTAATCGAATTTTGATAGCCGTAAGCAAAAATAAACAATCCATAACGATTATAATTCAGTATTAAAATTACTTCGAATACATAGAAAAGTCAAGTATTCAGTGGATTTCCTTTTTAATCAAAATAAGAAAATATTTCCAAAATGGAAGGTGATATCTTGTTAGATAGGCTGATGGCCTGATAGTTAGGTCGCTTCAGAGCCGGAGGTCTGATGCACGATAAATCTATTGGTGCCACACATTCTCCCTCTGGTTTGATGTATAAGTTTGGAGAGGGTGGATGTCATTTGATTGCGATTCAAAATTACGAGGTCGGTCCCAAAATAGTCATAATGTTGCTTTAAAAAAGGGACGTTAATATAACCAAACTAAAACAAATAAATAAATAAATAAATAAATTGGATTGCTATTAAATGAGAGGCAGAGTTCTTTTCTTTGAAAGAAAGATTTCAAAACCTTTTGCATTTTGTTTAACCAAGTGGCTGAAATTACGATTTTTAAAAACTTTCTGTAGTTAAGTTTGTTGTTCATTATTACTAAAGGTTTAAGCATGCATTCAACATAGTTTCCCTGTAAACTAGTCGTAGTGGCCTTTTCCCAAAACTTTCTCTCATATTCTCTAATAAAAATCTTATCTCCGTCTTCTCGCTCGTGGGTCTTGGATAAGTCCGCGAATGTCTTGCATGGCATTATTGAATTAGTTACAAAATATTGATCTTGCCGTGAATTTAAGATTATTATTGAGTCTATCGTATGAATATGTAGATTAGTCATCTGTTTTCCGGCGATTAAGTCCAAATATTGATGCGGAAGTAGAATTGCAACCACTAAATCGCATACTGAGCATCAATTTCAATAATTTAAGTCATTATGCTTTTATAATTATGTATTCACACTCAAGTGAAATTACAGACCGATTGACGGCCAATAATTTGATAGATTTGGTTTAAAAATTGATAAGAATCAACATTTTAGTTGTCGAAGGTGAGAATCAAATTTCATCTATACATATTTTCACGTTTTCTAGTTATCGAGAATTCAAATAGCCAAATATAGACTTCTTTTAAATGGTTTTCTTTTAAAATTTGAGAGAAATCTACACATTTTGGCCTTAAGTCAATGTATAAATTTCATTCGTTTAGCTGAAAGGTATCGACCGTTTGAACTGTCGAGTTCACAGACAGATAGACGTAATTTCACAAATGTGTTTTTCAAACTCGGGGAGTTCTGAAGTGTGGAAATGATGATTTTTGATTATTACAATATTTCTCTCTGAACTGAAAATTTTTTAAAAAGGAAAAATCAATGAAATTAGGTTTATTAAAGTGAAGCATGCATTTTTTATATTTTAAGGTTTTTAGATTAATAAAAATTAATAATATTTAGTTACATATTTGAAATACCCTATTGATTTTATTAGAGCTGCTCTTAAAAGCATATATTATTGAGCGTGCGAAAGTACATTTTATTTTTGAGAGGAAAGTATTTGACATACTTAAAAAAATGTCTCACTTAATTGAAAAAAAATCATAATATTTTCTGAACTCAAATTTTTGGATTTAGTCCTAAACTTATAATAAAAAAGACAAAATTATACATATAATATCTCAATACCAACTATTTTATTTTACAATTATGTTCTCATTATTTTTATCTAAAAAATGTAATATTTCTTACTTTACTGTATAATATTATTTTTTCATTAATTGTTTCGTATAATAGAATTTTGGTTTCGATAGTTCTTGGACATGTAAGTTCAAAGTTATGCTCGTTTTCACATAAGTTCACAAAGTATGTTTGTTTTCTTTATTGTACTTACAAGTAATTGGAGTTCATGATACTTGAAATGGCTTTGATCCCTTATATGGCAACAACTAACTTTCATATCCAGTCAGATGGGCTCAAATTATGTCCTAGTCATAGGTAAAATGAAGTGTGCGATTAGAAGACAAGACTCATATATGTATCATAAAAAATAATTTTTGAAAGTCAAAATTTGAATTCGATTACAAGATATCACTAGGGTCACATGTTTATCAAAAAAGATTTAGTCAAATTCAAAAATATTTATACTTACTGGGAATGGTTGCAAAATTTAATTTTTTTGGTCAAAAACCTAGATTTTGAATTAAAAAATGTAATTAGAAAACAAATCTTTGTTTTCATGTGAAAAATGTACAAGTTTAGAATGTCAATGAACAACAAACGATTTATATGTGAATCATATTCTCGGAGGGCACCTCGTAATTGAGGATGAAACACTTCCGGCATGGTTGTTGCATCTCGCCAACCCGGTGGCACACTAAAGGTTTGGGGTCTGACTCCATCGATGATGGGGCGTACTTCGTATAGAGAGGGTTGTACCGTCACCGACGACGGCTGTTAGGAGCCACAGTTCCTGTTAGTGTTGCTGTAGCGGTGGTCCGGACATTCAGTATTTATTTCCTAGTGCCTTCGGGTGGGACAAAGAGTCAGTGATATAGTTTATATGTGTATTATGCAAGTATCCCGAATTAGCAGTAAAATTAGATTTTTTTTATCAAATAAAGGTCTATTTTTGGTAGCTACATTTTTTCAAATCTTTTTAAATGAACAAAATTCTCGTAGCTTTCTTCTTTAAATACAAAATAATTATTAAATTAAAAAATGAAACATGTTTATTTGATCCAGCTTATTTTTTATATGATGAAAGTGTGTGTATTGATGGATTAAAAGAAATAAAGCTAAATAAAAAAAAATTTTAATTTAAAAAGAAATTTCTTTGTATAAGTCGTAGATTATATAAATTACACAATGAAAAGTCATAAAAATATTTACATTTAAATAGAAAGTAAATTTACAAAATGTTAAGTTTGGAATGTTAATTGACAGCTGAAATAAAAATACCAGCCTTGTAAAATTTAGATTTTCGGATTATTTGTATTAAAATTTGTACCTTCAATTTTTTTAAAACCAAATACTCATACTTTGAAACATCCTTTAAGTTAATATTAAATTTTTTTAATTATTTTCTATGTTGCAGAACAGTTTTTTTGAAATAGAGAAAAGTTCGTTTTATGAGAAGATAAATAATCGCATATAAGTTGTATCGTTCCTATCTACCGTGGAGATAGGTGCGGGAAAATTTTTTTGCTTTTTCTTGATAATGTGGCCAGACTACAGTTATCAGAAATATAGCAGGAAGTTATCTTGCAATTTTTTCGGCTAGATAATTAGTCATTGGTATTTGAAAAATCATAAAAATTTTAAAAAAGTGAAAAATCGTGAAAAGTTGAAACACCGTTAAAACCTTGACAACTCACTCCTCAGAAAAGTATTACATTTTGGATATCGAAAAGATGAAAAATAAGCAAATTTGTTGTTTTGTAATAGCAAAAGAAAAGTTTGCAAATCATTATTTTTTAAAAAGAAACTTTTTAAATTTAAAAATTTTCTCTTAAAATTGCAAATTTTAAATTTAATAATGACATTAAAAATAATAGTGCTGCATTTCTCTCGGGACAGTTTCTAAATGTTTAGCTCAATTCTTAGGCATGTAGCTGTAGTTATTACATGTTTTCAAAATGTTTGTGTTTGATTTACCGGCTGAGTCAAGAAAATTTAATGCCTTGAATTTGAAAGTTAACAGGGGCTGCAGTGGCCTGGTGGAAGATTTAGGCTTCGAAACTGGAAGGTTTCAGGTTCGAGACTCGATTTCACAGAAGAACAGTCGTATAAGAGGGTCTGGTGCACGTTAAACCCATTATGACCAAACATCCTACCGATGGTGTGGTGTTGAAGCTTGGAAAAGGGAGTAACAGTTCAGATATAGTCCTCGTCATCTGACCACGATCTGAAATTAAGAGGTCCGTCCCAAAATAACCCTAGTATTTCTTTGAAACGGGACGTTAATTAAACTAAATAAATTTAATAGTGGATAAAAGTGTTGAAACAACATTTTTTAATGCCGTGTTAATGATTTTAGGCATTTTTCAAACTGACATACTTTTATTCTTTTGTTTATATAAAAAAATCGAGACCTTATTTGTCTTAACACCGAAAAGAACATTTGGTTTTAAGCATATTTTCAGATTTCTTCAAACATGCGAGTCGATAGGTAACTTTGATAAATATACGAGAAGAATACCTCTTTATATCTGTACAGTTGCGATTTATCGATATTCAAATAGCTGTAATCGGCATTTATTGAGTAAAAAAACTATAGCATAAATTTTTTTATACTTTATTAATAATACTTTTGGAAATTGTTTGGACAATTCTAGTAATTCTTGAAAAGTACTACTTATTTTTCCAAGCAGGGGCTGACAGTAATGTGCAACAGAACTGCTACAATCACAAAATCATCGCATTGTTTTAACAATAATTCTTATTTAAAAAGTTCTTCTGCTTCTTATTACCATTTTTCGTCGTAATTTATTCTAAAATGCAATGCTACAGTGGAATGTTACAACTTGTTAGAAATTTAATGTCAATTGAAAAATATGCACTACCGGTTTAGAATATTTTAATTCATAGTATGATCACCTTAATATTCACTAGAAAAAGTTTGAATATCCAAATAAATATGTTGGTAAGTAAATAAATTTTTTTTTTAATATTTTAGAAGTATTTCTTAAGATAATTATAACTTATTATTTTTGCCAACAAATGCACGGCAAAAATGAGGCTAATTACCTGTAATAAAAATAAATATGAAAGTAATATTTAGAAAAATCAAATATTATTCAATAACAATTACATTTAGAAATCCAAAACTTAAACTTAAAAAAAATCTCTTTGTATTAGATCCTATGTACAGGTTTCTGGAAATCAATTGATTTAAAGAAAATTTTATGAACTACTAGCCTTTGAATGCTACCCCAGAAATCGACACAATTCACTTTTTTACTGTACAATGACTAGAAAGTCAGAAGGACAATAAGGAGTTGCTTGCAAAAATTTTAAAACCCAAATTGTGTAAAATGTAGGCTACTGTACAGTACTTCATTACAACTTTAGCCATAATTATCGAAATACATGGCCTAAATGCCAAAAGTTAAAGAAAAAGCTTTTGTATTCTGCCATGGATAAAAGATATCAATTGCTATCCCTTAGATGCCAATCCTAAACTCTCCCCATTCCAGTATTTTACAGTAAGTGGAAAGGAGGAAGAGCAATTAAGAGATTGCTTACAAAGACTCTTCCGAACAAAACAGCCCGAAACACGTTCCCTTTACAGCTCCTTTGAGATGCAGAACTGCCATTTCTTCTTTCTTTCTTCAAGTTCAGTGTTTTAAGGGACAGAAAAATGTGATTTAATTTCAGAATTTGTCAGGTGGGCTCTGAATAATTGAGGCAGCCAACATCAAATAATCTTATTTGTTCCAACCATCTATCAAATAATCTTATTTGTTCCTTCCCCTTCTACGTGATCGAAAACTCCAAAGTTTTCTGCTTTCTCGCAGAAATGGAAAAAAAAAAAAAAAACGACGAGTGCTTGCAGTAGTTTGGACACTGGTCATCTTGATGCTCCAAAGAGATCTCCGGAAGGGAAAAATATATTTTTTACCATCCATTTCAATATTGGAAAGAGATACGTGCTCATATGTTAGAATTTTTATATACTTTCTTCTCTTATTTAGGAAAGTAAAAATTTAGAAAAAAACTTGAAATGTATAGGTTTGAATAGACAAAACTTTTTTATGCTTAAGTTATTGTATATAATCTATCATGTTAATGTAATAAAACATTATACTTGTTAATTTTCATTTTTTCAAAGTTTAAAATTAAAACCATTTTTAAATGTATGAATAAAAAAAGTTTTCCAATTTTTAAGTGAAAGATATTTACTGTACAAAAAGGACTTTCTTTTGTTTTATCAAAAAAATTCCATACTCATTAGCATTCTGAATATCGCCACTCGTATATGATAAAACATTCATGACTTTTAAAACACTTCATCATTAAGAGTACACAAAGCCTTTTTCAGTGCAATTATAAATGATAAATTCGAATTCTACATAGATTTTACCAAAATAAAAAAAAGGTTATTTAAAATACAGCTAAGGGACAGTTTAAATCTTAAAAATATTTATTGAGTATTTGTAAAGAACATTTATTTTGAAAATCATCCTTTCCCCAATTTGTTCTTCCAGCATTAAATTGAACTTTTATTAAATTTTGATGTAGAATTTCTCAATTTTTTTTACCTGTTAATTTTCTCCATTCATGTATCTTACTCTCTGATTTTGGAAAGCAATTTTTTTTTCCGCCTTAAGAAATGGAAAATGTTAGAATTTATTTATCTCCAATTTAAACATATCTTTTAAAAGACCTGGAATAAACTTCAAATCAGCCATCGAATCAATAACTTCGAATTATATTTAAAAATTATTCTTACTACTACTTTACTTACTTTATTCTGGCGATTCACTTATAATATGTGAGAATGGAAACGGACTTCTTGCAGTTTTTCTGGGCCGCGATGGTCTAGTGGTAAGGTGTCAGCTTCGGAACATGGATGGTTTCAGGTTCTAGATCCGATTCCATCGAAGAACCGTCATGTCTGCGGGTTTGGTACACGTTAAATCCGTCAGGATCAAACGTCCCCCCCCCCTTTGGTATGGAGTGGTAGTTTCGAGAGGGGAGGCGCAAGCTCGGATGCCGTACTCTTCATCTGACCGTGGTTCAAAATTATAAAGTCCGTCCCAAAATAGCCCTATTTTTGTTTTAAAAACGGGACGTTAATATAACTAAAGTAATTATATTATACGCTTTCTTTTTATATTCCATTAATTAGTAGGATATTTTTAAGAAACTGCATTAGAAGAGAAACAATAAAAAAGTTAGAAAGAAATATTAAATATTGAAGGAAATATTCTTCAAGAATTCTTAGTTTTTTTTTGAAAAATAATTATAATTTTAAAGTCTCGCTTATTAAATCGAAGTAAAACTTTATTAAAACGATTGATTTATAAATAAATCATAAAGTAATTCAAACATGCACAGTTGAAAAAAATATAATCAGCTTCATTCATACCTTGTAGTACTGAATCTAGTTAAAAAAAATCCCTCAAGCAGGCGGGAATCAATTCCACCAGGTTGATTCCTTTTTTGTCTAGAGTTACAAGAAAATTACTTTTTATAAATGAATTTTCAATACTTTCTTTTTGTGAAGCACTGCTGTATCCTGAGTTGATTACCAGAAATCAGATTAAGATGTATATCTGCATGTGAGATAACTAGAAATTCCTGTAATTTAATATACTCGATGGTTTTTATCAACGAGGTGTAACTGTATTCCGTCAAAATTTAAATATCTAGTTTGTTTGAATACAAGGTAGATATCCTTTTTCCTTTCTTATAAAAATGAAGACTCGTATTTATTTAAATTTTACAAAAAAAAAAAAAACAACCTGTTAAAAATATTTTTTATTCCTTAATATTGCCTTGCTGATGAGTCTACATTAATGCTCCCTAAAGACAACTTTCAAAGACCTTAGGTAAATGCACTTTTGTGGATGTTGTCAAAAAGCATCATCATATATGTCCATTTCCATGCTTGCAATATCATTTGGATTTTAAAACAAAAGAAAATCAATTCTATTCTGATTTAAAATACTTCTTTTTATGTGCATAAATGTGTGATGTTCTTTAGCATGTTAATAGGAAGCCTCATGCTCATTAATTTTTTAGGATATGGTAATAGGAATCGCTAGGTATGGGAGGGGGAGGTTGGCATCTTAAGTAAAGGTCCGCAGTCCGTGAGCGTAATCCAAGCTGCCTTGGGGAAATGTGGGATATCTAATACGTACACTCCGAAGTCAATCGAATTTCTTAACCCCGTTTTTAAAGCTTCGTGATTTATTAGATTACTTAAAATTGGAGAGACCTTAAACTAATTTTTGCATCAAGTTACTTTTCTTACTTTGGTGCATAATAGAATTCGATGTGTGGCATTCGATGGCTAAGCTAACTTGAGTTGATTGTGCATTTGCTTTTTTAATATTTAGTTACTACGCTTTCAGTGTTCTTGAGTAACTTTAGATTGCATTTATGATGCATGTCATTAACTGTTTTCTTCAAATATTTTGGCTTTATTATGTTAAATAGAGAAGACATAGACGTTCTTGTCTGGGCTGTGGTTTTTGATTCAATTTACTCCCACTTTTCATTTCTAATATTACCTATAATTTAAATCAATAGAGAATTATAACTTGAACTCTGATACTATGATTAATTTTAAATATGTTTTCTCATGTCATAAATACACTAATAAAGGATTCAATGGGAATATTTCAAAGGATATTTGCAAGTGATAAATTGAGTATCATTTGGGTGATTATCGAGCTCGTTTGTAGATGGGCAGTCAGAAAGATAAACTTTCTTTAAATTAATATCATTCAAATTCTGCAAAGTCCAAATATCCAACTATGCCAGTTTAGCTCAAAGACTTTTTGAAGAAGAAAAGAGATGGGGGGGGGGCACCCCGTCAATAAACACCTTTTTCGTTTCTCAGGAAGGTTTGAAGCTTAAAAATTCTTAATTTGCAGTGTAAAAGGCTCTGATTTAAACAGTCGTTTTATAACGGAATAAAATGATTTATTTCAATAAATGGTTCCTTTGATAATAATGTGGTATATTATATATCCCATTTGATAAATATGCATATTTTGAATTAAATGCAAATGTTTGCGTATAAAAAATGTGTGTATTTTTCATTCAATTTTTAATTAGATTTCATAGAATTTCTTAATTTATCTTTTACTTATTTATGAAGTAAATGAATCTAATGAGCATACAAATTAATGACCATTGATTCGTTTTCCAAACAAAATACTTTCTTGCATTCTAGTAATTATCCCACGGTCTTGTATTTATTGTAAATTAAAGAGGGAATTTCATTTTCATGCAAGTAATTTAATACATTTAACTTCCGTTTCTAGTGACTTCTTAACCACACACGTTATGAATGAAACGAAACCGCATTTTCCTACGAAAGTATTACGCAGTTTATTATGCCATATGTTCCGTTCGTTTAGTGAAAGCTAGAGGGTAATGAAACTGCCAGTGTCAACCCTGTCCAGCTGCTTCTAATCTTAAAAGGGGATTCATTTAGGTAAATTGTCCTCTATTTGTACCCTATTCCGAGCCATTTGACTCAGTCTACCTTTCCAAAGGATTGATCTGTATGGAGAGTTTAATTAATGAAGGTAATGTTTATGACCAAAATTTAATCTACATGCTCCCTATGTCCGTTAATCGTTGGCAATCAACTCCTGAGGCATTAACAGCTTCAATTTGTACCCGACAAAATGTACCTGGCCCAGCATAATCAGATACAACAGCAGCTCGCGTAAATAAACGCTTTGTTGTGCGCATTTTCGGTTAAAATTTTACAATGGCTTCATTTCGGAAACGGGATTTTAATGGGGTGGACCTGGAATAGCGAACAATGTGCTTCAATTTGAAGCTCACCTGTTTTGCAGTTTAATAAGAAGATCAACGAAACACTGGTATAAAGTATGTAGCTAGTGCGACAAAACGTTGCAATTTAAGGGTGAGCGTTGCCTTCTTCACTAGATGGAAACTGACACATTTTTTTAGGGGCTCCTTTTCGAAAGCTAAACACGAAAAAAGTTAATAAATAAAAGATAATAAAAGATTTCAGAATCCAAAGGAAAATGCATTAGTCAAAGGAAATCAACTAGTATTTAAAAAGATTTTTTTCGAAAAATTGACATATTATTAATCTTTGCTCTATAGCACTATTGGAACTTTTGAAAAAACATTAGTGTTCAATACCGGTTTTTATTTAAAAAAAAAACATTTGTTAAAGGAAAAAAAATAACGAATAAAGTTTTAAAGACAGAATATTTATTTTTAATTTCGTTAATTTTTCAAAAAAAAGATATTAAAATTATTATAAAATATTGAAAAATATTAAATAAATATTATTATTAAATATATTAATACGCTCTCGCTCTACTTGGAAAGTGGTTTTTATTTTTTGTTTGCTGTTAACTTATTCTTGTCGACAATTATCATAATTTCTTTTGTATATATATATATATATATATATATATATATAATTAAGTAGAGTCGTGACTGAACACGGGGAAGTCAATTTAAATTTTTAACTTCGTTTTATTTCATCCCTGGAGGAAGGATTTATGCACAAGCAGAAGCAACGGGACACACCACATTGAACGACACAGAAACGAAATTAGTTAATGAAAGATGTATCCTCGTGAATATATACTGTGAGATTTCAATTGGAATTTTTTTATATGTGTCGCGTTAGGTAACGGAATGATATGGATGTTTTAAAAGAATGTGCTTGATTTGACAATCTTTTATCCCTTCACTCGGAGCGTGTGAAATGCTGATTTCCTCATTTTTACAATGCATATTCAGAATTAATTAAATAAAAAAGTTGGAATTGGATCAGGAAATAAGAGAACATTTAAGAATGAAGTTAATATGGGCTATATGAAGCTAAAAATTAGAAAATTAAATCTAATTTAAAATTAAAATATCATAATATGTGCGTGTGTGTGTCAGTAAATGTCATTCGTAGAAGTTTCCTAATAAAACGTGTTTATAATATTATAAAACTTACATACAGGACCTCCTTTTCAACACCAAATTACTCTTGATGAAAATTTCTATTCAATATTTCAAATTTTAAAAACTTTTGTGATATAAACAACTAAAGAAGAACGCGGCGAATTTTGCTTATTCCCTGGGCTGCTGAAATACACCTTACTTCACTGACCTCTGTTATATAAAAATAGCAACCTTTCGATTTTGGTATCAGATTCATAAGTTTTAGAAAGAAAATATTTCTTTGAAATATGCTATAAGGAAAATTATCATAAATTAATTTTATTGAGAAATTGTTCGCATTTTTTATGGCTTCGTATTCAGGCAGTTTCGCGAATTTCACTGAGTGATTTCAGAATAAATTATGCATTCCTTTTTTTCCGGTGAGAAAAAAGAAATATATGTTAATTATTTCTTGCCTTTTAAAAATATATATAAAGAATTTGAATCAACAGCCAACATCAGAATCAAAACAGTCGTTTAAAATTTTATTATTTCTAAGCAATTCCTACACTGATTTATTATATTTTCTAAATTCGAAAAATGTGAAGAAAGCATATCGTAGAAGTAATTATATTTGAATCAAATGAAAAAAATAGAAAGAATTAAATGCGATGAAAGTAACTGAAATCTTTTTAAAAACAAATCTGTACCTGCATATATTTATAATTCACTCGAAACTCTGAATTCGTTAACTTTGAAAACAGCAGGCATCTTGCGATTGTCAAAGATTGTTGCGATTATACTCCTCCTTTTGTTTTATTTTGTATGAAATATTCCGAGAATGGTATGGCAATTGTCAAAAAATTAGACCTTGAGTTTTCACATTTCAAATGGGCCTTTCTTAATTGGAAAATGCATCTTTATAATTGTACATGTGTTTCTTATTGAAAAGTAGACAAAAGCTCAAAAATGGTTTGACAATGCATTGATATATGCGTGTGTGATCATTTCATCAAATTTGTGCGTTTCTATCAAATTTTCAGAGGAAGGTTGCTGTCTTTTCGTTTGAATACAAATGAGTGACTGAAAAAATTTCAAATGCTAGGAAAATTTGGTGAACAGTTTTATTATTTGTAGATTTGTATCAAATTTTGAGCCAAATCTCTCAAAGGGTCGAGTGTCTTAAGATATGTATATTCGAGTGTATGTAAAAATTAATTCGAAGTATCATTACTTAGATAAATGAAATTTATTATTTAATCTTGTTACTAAAATTGTAGATCTGAATCAAATTTCTGTTTCAAACATACGTAAAGATGGTATCAAAAAAGACGTACTCGGTTTTCTCAATTACACTACGAACACGAAATGCTTACGAGAGGGACTTTGTCTCTATATGTGAGAATCAGAATCCATAAATTTGATACTTCGATTGTTTTATCACCCTTGCGCCTTAGTATGAGTTCAAATTTTCATGCAATAAAAATTTAAGAACTCGTGGAGTTCGTATCCCTGCCTAAATTCTGCAATTTTCTTGTGAGGATGTGGGAATAGCAGCTTCATTATTATATGAATTCAAGTATAAATAATGACGTATTTATAATATTTTTGAATATTAATTGTTCATTTCTGTTTATTTTTCATTTTTGAATATTAATTGTTCTGTTTACCGTTTTTTCCATGGGCTGCGGTGGCCTGGTGGTAAGGTCTTGGCTTCCGAACCGGATGTCATCAGGTTCGAGATCCGATACCAACGAAGAACCGTCGTGTAAGCGAGTCTGGTGCGCGTTAAATCCGTCGGTGTCAAACATCCTTTCGCTGGTGTGAAATGGAAGTTTGGATAGGGGTGACAACTCAGTTGTCATCCTTGTCATCCAGAATTACGAGGTCCGTCCTAAAATAGCCCTTGCATTACTTTAAAAAAGCAGGACGTAAATATAACTAAACTAAACCTTATTTCCAACTAGATAACTTCTATAAATTATATCTTGGCTATATTTGTTTAAAGTTTATTTCTTCGTTATAATTTATCATAATAATAAAGTGCTTGTATTTGTAAGTAAGGAAATCATTAACTAATAACTAATGGTTTAAAGAATTTTCCTTACTGTAATACTTTTTCTCACGATATTTTCGGATAAATTTCGGTTCTCATTATATATTGCCATTATTGAAAAAGGAGCCTCATAATAAAGACTGCCCAAGGTAATGCTTAAATCTGCCTCTGACTGCAGTTAAAATTTGTGAAAAAGTTTGTTTAGAAGAGTGTCGAGAAAAGTCATTGAATAAAGAATTTTTTTTTTTTAATTTTTTTTATTTCGCACTGTTAGTTTTATTTATTTAATCTTAGGTAGTTTGTTTATTGATATGTATTTAAATATTCTGAGAGAGAAAAAATTCATGTAAATAATTTCGGCTCGTGATTAAGGATATTTCTAGTTTTTCGTCCAATAGTCTTTTATTTTTTCCTTTTTCATTCAGAGAGCAGTTCTCAATAAAAAGACAGGACACTCTTTTTTTCAGTTTCTTATTTTTTTTAAATATTGAAATTGCTGTAAATGAAATATTTGTTTATAAAGTTATATAGTTAGGTTTAAACCAATCCTAATATTTGACAGGTACTGTTTCAGGTATTAGTTAGTGTGACATGTTCGATTATTTGTCGCCCTTCACTTACATTGTCAGTAAAAATTAAAACAAAATTGCGACTTAAAAATAAGGCACGGAAAATACCCGAAACGTAATTCTTTTGTTTAAAAATGCGCACAAACATGAAATCATCAGGAATATTTCCACATAATTTACATTTTTATTTCATGTTTGAGGCTTACGTCAGAGTTCATAGTTCATAAAGTGGAACAAGTTAAAACAATTTTAATTGGGAAAACTATTTTTGGCCTTTTCTATTATTTTTCAAAACTACAATTATGTTTTAAACAACAACGTGTAACTTTTTAAAATTGATTTAATTTTGCATATGCTACTATTCCAGATTCATTTTCTATAGTAATACAAAAGCTTTTTAATATTGCATTAAGGCCAGCAAATTTAACATTTTCAAAAAATAACACTATTAAAAATAATTTTATATATGTTTCAATTCATTTGTGTTATCACATTATATGATCACTTTTTATAAATGTGTAACTATGTCACATATTTTCCAAGAGGATTTCCTTTTTTTTTTTTGAGGAATAATGATGAACTCCACGAAGTAATAATAAATTAAATCTAAGCCCAAGAAATTAAAGTTTTTTTAACAAATGTTAAGAAAAAAATTGGATATTGCCTATTTAATTATTATTAATAGTTATTGCCAACATAATTTACGTTCAATTTCAATAGGAATTCTTGAAATCATATATATTGCCCCTTAATAATATTAATATTTGTTCTAATATAATTGATGTTTCCTTATTGCTTGTAAAAATTTCTCTGAATTTATCATTAGAAAATTGGAAATTGCTTTAATTTATGCATTTAAAATCTATTCTTATAGGTTGAGAATTTTACCTAACATTTTCAGAAAAGTAGGGAAAGTATTGAAAATACAGCAGAACTGAAGTGAAATTCAATATTTTGCTGATGATTCTGTTGTTTTTGTTTCATTTTCATCTGTTTTTCATTTTAATATTTTGTATTTAAAATTATACAAAGTATTCACAAGGATTACTTACGTTGCCTTAATATTGCTATGATTTTAAAATATCGCATTCAGTTCCCATCACACATTAGTTTCCATTATAGAGAAAAAATAATTTTGGTTTTACATTCCATTGTTGCATTTTTCAGTTTCATGTATACTAAATATTTTAATGATCCTAATAAAAACGTTTTAAGCATGTCTCAGAGCAAAATTTTTTTCGAGGGAAAATAATGTAATCTTCAAACGTTCTTTTTTTCCTAATTTCAGTTTAAAAATATGAATTCAATAGAATTACTTTTTAAAATTTAATTTAAATAAGAAAAAGTTTACATAATATCAAACTAAAACCTTTTCAGTATTCTTTTAATCAATATGCACGGTCCTAATTTCGAATTCGTCAGCCCTTTAATAGATTTCCTGCATTCAGTGAAAAAGGAGAAGACACAAAACTATTAGGAACGATAATCGACAAATGTGATTGATTATCTTTAGTCTTTATCTTTATGGGATTTACAACTTCTATGTCGTGAGAACGTCGATATTATTTCACGAGTAAAAAATTATTTTTCGGTTTGAGATGTGGATTATAATTAATCCTATTTCTTTTGCAGCATTTAAAAAAAATTAGTTTGTTTAAAATAATGTTCTAAAGTCTTTTAATAATTTTAAATCATACTCCTGACAAAGTTAACACCTTGGAAGATCGAACCGTTGTAAACGTAAAATGCTTTCCTTAAGAATAATAAATAGCTTAGTAATAAAACACTAATCTTTTTTTTGCTAGCATTTTTTTAAAATTTTGATTTACTTTAACAGAGATGTCACAAAATATTTAAGTTGTGAAACCAACAAATGTGTCAAATAGATGAATGAATAATACAATTGTCTAATTGTCTCATGTTTAATTCTTAATCGCAGCATCTATGCTTTCTCTAAGAGAAAGTCTACAAAAGGTGATTATTCGAGTTCCTAACTATGGTATATGATTTATCCGGAATAATTTCCAACATCTCCGCATATAGGAATATATTGTGCTTCTAGCAATTGAAATAATATGTACTAACTATATCTTTTACTGTTTGAGGAAGGAAAATTTCTCTTTGAATTTTGTACGTGTTTCATAAGGTATATAACCCCCTCCATTCCTTAAATTGCATTAATGAGTAAGGTTAAAACGAGAAACCATTTGCACATTCGTTGCTTAGCGGAAAGGTCCTTACCACGCCATAAATTTCGCCTTTCAAAACTAACATTTGCTACGAGCTAAGTTTGGTTTTATAATTACGCATATTAAAGGAAAGCTGCCTCCGGTTGTATATCAATACTCCCACTTTTGACAACCAAATTTCAACTCCTTTGACGATCATTTCTCTCTGTCAAGTGAATGACATGCACTCTTTTTAACAATCTCGTCGTCTTAATTACTTAGTCATTTGAAGAGAATTTTTTCCCTGGTTGTTTAAAAGGTAAAAAGAAAAGAAAAAAAAAAAGGTTGCGGTCCATGTTTGAAAAGTCGTGATTTATAGAACGTAAAATAAGCCTTTAAGACGTTTTCCTGTCAAACTGCCCCCACCCCTTCCTCTTTGTGACCACTTAATTTTTACAACCGGCAAATTGTACTTTTGGTGAACAAATATCCCCCTAACTACATAGCCGAGACATTAACATTTTATTAAAGAGGATAGCTGGTCATTAATTTTTGCCTGACGTATTAGCAGCCTTAATTAGTGCTTAATGATCTAAGGGTAGCGTAATCTCCCCTCCCCCAAAGAGTGAAGAACACACCCAGCATAAAAGTGTTAATTCCCCCCCCCCCTCATTTATTAGCTTTTTTGTACTTCACGTTTTTTAAAGGAGGTTAGAGATGCAAATTAATTCGCATTTACAACTATTTCTTCATGAGTGCATTTTATTGAGCAATTAGCGGCCAATAACTTTTGGCAGTTTATAAAAACTTGAAATAAAAAATCGAAATGCGTTCATTAGTTTTATAACTTGTATACTTTATGCGAGATCCGCTAATTAATTTATGATATAGGTTTGCGTTTCTGTCATTTATACATTTCCGTAGAGGTGTTTGAATTCGGAAAACGGGAATTTTCAATGTGTCAAAGTAAAAGTTTGAATACATTTTTTTAAAGTAATTAATTAGAGGGATTTCATGAACGAAGAGAAGACAGGACTTGCCCATGCGTGAACATGTGCTGGATAAATTTCAACTTAATTAAAAATTATTTTACTTCGGCCAAAACTTTATCATTAAGGAGAACTAATTAAATTATAAAAGTATTCGAGGTTTTTTTTAATATTTTTGTCATGAAAAGACACCCAACTATCGGATAAGCTTCTTTTTAATCGCTGAATTTTTGGTATAAAAAGGCGTGTTTTAAAATATCCCGAAGTTGTTTCTTTAAAAGTTTTGAATAATTATAAAATAATTTAAAAGTTTGTTGAAGAATAAGCTGAAAAATATGTGCATATATATAATTTTTGAGGGCTCGGGCAGCTTGATCTGTTAGATGCTTTGCTCGTTAGATGCCTATCTTACGATTATGTTTCATTTATATTCATTTGCGGTTTTCCTCCTTCTGATGTCCGACAATTTTTTAAATCTAAAAATTGAGGAAAATATTTTACAGTCTAAGAAGTGCAATAGATTCGTGGCAAGAAATCTCGGCTGTTGAAGACAAGAAGCTAAATTATGTGGATGCAAACGATTTAATTTTACATTGGATTTTCTATTGATTTATCAAATTAAAAATAACTAAACTCGCAGTTTATATCACTTTTATTTTCCATATATATCTTATTTTTGCATTGATTGAATATAAATTTCATTATTTTGGTTTCAGCTAATAATTAAATAAATGATTCTCTCTTTTGATGAATTTTCATTCCTTCCAGTGCACTTTTTAAAATTTTGACGCACATAGGTTGATGACAGTTCATTTTCTCACTTGAAAATGAGTCATTAATTGTATGATAGAAAGCAAAGCTACAATAAATCATATCATCTTGTTTTAAAATGAGCAAGAAGATCTTAAGGGTATAATGAACAGTGAAAATGTGAAAAATCAACTAATGTTGTTTTTTCTTCTTTTGATCTCTTATAAATAGTGAGATTATGTGCAATCATTTGCAAAAAAAGGATTATGAAATTCTAGCATTTTTATTCGTTTGATCAATTGTAGAGCGTTTTTTTAATATTAGAAAGCCACTCCCAATTGTTTACATTTAGGCAGCTGCAGTACAAAACAATTTCGTTTTCCACTAAGTACTGAAATTTTAACCCTTTGTACTCTGAAAAGTAGTTCGATATATAATTATTCGCTTAATACGAGGACTTATTCATTGCTCCAATACATATACATATATATAATATAATAATTGTTTTAAGTTGAATTTTCCCTAAATATTAATGTACTCTTTTTACTATTCTATGTGCATTTCTAACAATTAAATTGAAAAATAAATATAAAAAACGTCAAAATGAAGTACCGCTTTGAATGGTGCCAGGGAGGGGTCACCACAGTGCTAAGGGTTAAATACCCCATGCTCAGTATATTTTCAGTTAAAACTCTGAAATTTTTTTGTTATGCTGTGTAAATATATAATGATATAATTTTGCAAAAATAGATTATTTATGAATCTTTGAACTTTCTTATTAAAGACGTCGAACAATATTACTTCAATAATATTTTAAATTTTCCAAAAAAAATCAAATAATTCAAGTTTTGAAATAAAAATTGTATTTTCAGTACTGTTAAGGATGCAAAATATTGTACAGAATTTAAATATCTATCTAAAAGAATCTGTGAAAATAAGTTTGTTATATTTTAAAGTGTTTGGAGCAATATGAAAATTTATAATATTTTCATTTTTTTAACCAAAAGATCCAAAAGTTTCCAATGAGTTTTGATGTTAACTGTTTTACAGTATAAGACTAACGTAATAAAATTTCTAAGAAAATTTTAGAACAATATCTCACAAAATGAGAAATTTTCATTTCAACCACCATCTTACCCTAAAAGAAAGATAGGTAATATACATTTATAATTAATTTTTATTTCTTAATGAGTGATTCAGCATTGTTGTAAATAATTTGTTTTTAAAAGAGTAACTATTCTTAACACTTCAGGAAATAATAAACTTCGGTGTCGGTTTGAGAATCGATGTTTACTGTGTGGTGTGGTCATGCACCCTGACTGAAGTTAGAAGAATAAGCTGCAGCTCAGGTATCGCTTTTGGCCTTCAGCCCCTGATTCAAAATGCTAGTTCTTTATCGATAGCTTTATATGCGTCATTCATCTATTAAGTCAAGATTCAAGTCCCCTTCCCTATGGAAAATCTAAAATTATATAACCCATTCTAATTTCTATAATAAAATTTTTATGTTCCAAAAAAGGTTATATTATTTCAAATTTTCTATATTATTAGCTTTTGGCATTCGGACTAAATCTGAAGATGCTATTTCTTTCTTGATAGCTGTACATAAATTATTCATCTGGAAAACCAAGATTCAAACCCACTTCCCGACAAAAAATCTCAAATAATGTAACCCATTCTGATTTCTAAAATTTTTGTATTCCAGAGAAGGCTATATTATTTCCGTTTTGTCTGTACTATTTTCCACATATTACTTTATCAAAGTGAATTATATCCAAAAAGCATAATTCTTCTCATTGATGTTTGCTGGTTCTCTTTAATTTGTTTAAGCGGGTTTTTTTTCTTTCTTTTCTCTTTTTTAGTGGAGAAGTAGAATTTTTTTTTTTTTGCTTTATTAGAGCTTGATAAGAAGATGAAACTGCCTCACATTCTTCGAATTAAACAACCACTGTAAAAGCTTGCAAATTATGGAAAAATTAAAGTTTTAGCATTAACTTGCCAGATATCAGCAGAATACTTCTAAATCTTAATATAAATAGAAGCCAATGTGAATATGTATGTTTTCATATCTCCTACTAAACAATTGGGCCGAATTCAACCAATTTTTGCGCACTTATTATATTTCCGGAAGAATACAACCAGAATATTATTTCATAGTAAAAAAAGTTAATATTCAGTTAATTAGAAAGTTTTATTTATTGTTTTTTCTCATTATTACAATTCTTTTATGTACAATATTCTTAACGTAAAAACTACATTTGTATAAAATATGATATAAAAAATTCTTTTATCTTTCAGAACTTTGTTAAATTAGAATACTAATAGAATCAGATTTTTTAAACAAAGGTTTTATTTATTTATTTTTGAACTTTGAACTACTCTACCGTTAATTTTTTAAATTCCTCTTTTATTTTAATATCTAATTTGACACTGCTTTTATTGGTTTTAAAATGATTAAGTTAATCCCTGGAAAGGATAGTAATTTCTTCCCTTTAAACATTTATGAATAAAATTGGCAGTACTAATTTAACAAATCTAATAACTTATGGATTCTATTAATTATTGACTATTTGTTAAAAATAATCTGATTCCATTAATATTCTAATTTCAATTAATAAAGTTTTAAAAGAATAAAGATTTTCTATATTATAATATTTTATATAAAAATATTTAATGTTACGAATACTGTATATTAAGGAATCGTATTAAGGAGAATCGACATCTAATATAGATAATGAATTAAATTGTTCTAGGCGGAAAAAAATTGTAGAATTCTCACGTAAAACTGTTAACAATTTTTTTCTTTTGAACCTTTGACTCATAAAGTATCACTTTAAGTTAAGCAAGATTTGCTGATTAGTAAATTTTATTCTTAAGAAGGAATTTCATACTCTATTTTAGAGTTAAAGACCGTCGATCATTAAATTATAAGATTGTACGCATATTTTAGTGGATTGAAATGAAAATATGTTGGTTTTATTCTCTCTTAAATTTCTAATGGAAACAATAAATTTGGATCATCCCATTTATGAAAATATTATTATCCTATTGAATATGTCCAAAAAATTAACTATTTGAAATTTACAGGTTATATGCCATTAGGATATCATAGCAAAATTCAAAGCAAACGGATTAGAGAAATAAGAGCATTTGAAATAAATAATTTTATCTATGAAAAATAACAAATTGCTTTAATTCAATGCCAGATATTTAATTTCAAATTAACATCTAATGAATCAAATCCATTCAAAAGACTTTAACTCTCGCATTCTCTCTAATAAAGGTATGTGATTAAATTTATGACGCGTTTTTTCCCCAAAAGGTAGAAATCAAAATTTGACAGTTGCAGTAAAAAAAAATCACATACCAAAGTACAGACGTTCACTTCCTTATCTGTTTGGCTCAAAATTTGATAGGACAGATTTGACAGGTAACAATACAGAAGTTAAATCTCTGTACCCAAATTTATTCGTTTTGTCATTATCGTATTAACTTATATTCGAACAGCTAGAGATACAATCTTATTTTGAACAGATTTTTTCCTCAAAATTTCACAGAATTCTACAAATTTCATATAAAGACCATATACCAAATTTCATCCGTCTACCCCAAAGAGTTTGTAAGTTACCTTTGATATCCGCAAACCTATCTACTCACATACTGACAGACATTTTCCAAAAATATGTTTTTTGAACTCAGGATTGTCTAAAACGTGGAGATTCATCAAAATCTCTTCAATATTTTAACGATTTCAATTCTATCTCTATACCACGTATACAAGAAAGTAATAAATATTATTCAAATGCAGTATTTAAAATAAGTTTTGCACCGATAAAAGTTTTAAAAAATACTTTTCTCGTTACGAATGTTTTTATAAATGAGAAGTATTTTACACAGCACTGCCGGTTTCTGCATTGAAGATCTTGACCATTTACGAATAAATGTGCTTCTTTTTTCAGTTAGTCATATTCATAAATTTACAGGATTTCACACAATTTCTGTGACGGTCAAAAGCGCATTGATCAAAGAAATGAGTCTCAAATATGCATAAGTATAAGCTTTAAGGGGACGGAGGTCTCTTTTGGACACTTTTTCAAATTATTCACAGATGGTTATGATATTTTTTTTATATGTATTAAAATATAAATTCCTCTAATTTCTTTAAAAAGTATTTTAAAACGAAATATATTACTTTAAAAAAATTTATGATGTAAAATTTGTTAAAAATTTGAAATATTTCAGGAGATTTAATTTTTTTTAAATTTTTTTCTCATTATCCAATTTAAATTTATTTGGAACAAAACTGTGTATGATTTTGTAATTCCAATTAAATGCTAAATTTTTTGAAATATTTTTATGCTCACTAACTGAATTTCAATTGAATTTTTTTGTTTTTCTGAACAAAAATAACTTTTACCTATTAAAAAAATCGAAATAGAGAATGCATACACTATTTTTCTTTTAATGTTTGACCAAAATATTTATTACAAATTTCATTTATTTTATTCAAAAACTAAGACGCCCCGAGCATTTTAAAGATATTTAAAATTAAGAAAAATCTTTAAGATGAACTTTTTTTCCAGTTAACGTTTCAAATATTTATTTTATTAAATAATACATTTTATAACACTCTTTTAGTAGAATGAAAACATATGTTTTGGTTATGAAATGATAAAAATAAAATTCCACGTTTTTAACCATTTTTACTTATTTTAAAGCCCAGTGTCCCCTTTTAATTCTTGCATAATTATTGTTATTGGAAGATTGACAAGGATATGATAAGAACATTTCTAAGATAGAGTTTTATAAGCTATTATTCAGATTTTTCAATGATGTTTTTCTATATTTATTTTATTTTGCTTTTGAATAAAAAACTAAATTTCAGGTTTAGTAGTATTAAAATTTCGGCAGGTGATGAAATGGAAAATATGTTTTACAGTATTCCCTTTTTATGCAACTATACTGAATAGCTTTCAAAAATGCAGAATATTTTAATTGTAGAAAATTTTTTTGATACAATTTCCTAGGGAAGATTGCTTTACTTCAAATGCATATTCTCTATTTGCGAATAATTAATATAGATTATTTTTAAGAATCATTGCGATAATTCTTATGAATCGTTAATAGAGAATTTTTATGGATAATTAAACATTAATAGAGTGATTTTTCAAAATTTGATCAATTTTATGATTTACTCGTGAAAGAAAAAATATTTTCATAGTGACAAATATATATATTTCATTTGTATATATAATATATACAAATGAAAATTATTTTTATATTGAGAAATGTATTCCAAGCTTTCAATTGAAATTTTATTTTTAAAAAATGGCAATTGATCGACTTCTTTAATTTTTAATTTCTTTTTTTCGAAAATTCTTGAATGATAATGAGGACACTTCCTTCATTAAATTTTGTGGGCAAACAATGACTTAAAATATGGATAAAATTTTTCTCTTTTATAGTTTCGAACTCTTATTTTTGGAGAATCATTTCACTATTTTAAACAACTACTTAAAATACAATAAATTTTTTTGACGTCTGTACAATCTAAAATATAATCGGCATTTAAAGATTCAGATATTTTCTTGCTTTAAAATATCATTTTTCCGTGTGTTTAGTGCATTATCAAACTGAAAGCAGTCTAAATTAAATACATCATTTGCATTTTAAGATATAATTTTTTTTATTTAATTTACTGTTTAATTGATTTTTTTTCTTATAAGAGAAAAGCTTAAAAGGTTCTTGAATAAAAAATTTAAGAAAATTTAAGCATTTATTATTTCATGTTAATAAAAAATACCCTCACTCAAATGCTAATCAAAACTCTCTCAAATGTTAATAAAAAAACTCACGGAAAACTCCTTTACAGCAGATATACTTATAGTAGTATGAGTATATGTATACAATGAAGGCACTACTGTTTCTCCAGATGGAGAAGGCACAATTTAAAAAAATGCGTGCGATATATTGCACAGCATCTTGTTCTTCTTTAAGAGTGAATCAAAGATGGAAACATAAAGACATTAGTTGCATGGGAACTGTGAGATATAGACTCGATATTTATTCACTGGTTTTTTTGCAATGAAATCCTCGAAGTATGCTGTACGGAGGAAATCCAAATTGTTGGGTGTTTTAAGATAAATGTTGCTCCTAAATTATGCTAAAGACTCAGTCGGTCGAACTACTTCTTTTTCAGATTTCGGGGTTTTTTTCTCATTTGACTAAAGAGTTTTTTTCGTCTATTGGTTTCCATTTACCTCTAACTTTCGCACTCGCCTGTTACCTGACTCTAAATATCAATGTTGAAGATGCAAAACGTTTTGTTCCTCCCTGCAATTTTTTGAAAGCTGCCTCTTTATTGATCTCCTGTTGTAGAGGAGCGTTTTAAAAGAAATCGTTTTTCCCTCCTTTAAGTTTTGGACTCACTTAGCATGTATTGATTTACGGAGGAGCTTCCCAAGAAGCAGTTGCTGATGGAGTGAACGTGAGTTTTTCCGAAATGATTCCTTTCTTTTCTTATATTTTATTTGACTTTCTTACAAAAACAACAGGATTGCTTTTTCGTTGATGTATTTTTTTCATCTTTTCCACAAGTGTGAGTGTGCATGTATGTGTGCAGGGAGAGGTCCAGAACTCTTGCCAAGTTTCCATTTTTTTTTCCATGTCCTCTTGATTTCAGTGGCGCTCTTGGATCTTTTTAGGAGTTCTCCGGAATTTTACTCGGTGCGTCCCACGGAAAAACGCAGCAACAGTTAGGCACACGTCCATTGGTTTAAAAATGACACGTGACTGCCCGCAATGCGACGTAAAGCGAGCTAGGTAAGAGCAGGCGAATCATGGATGTTCTTTTAGCTGGATACCCTCCTTCGTCACGTGATCCGTAACTTTCCGACACTTCCCGAACTTTTATCCCATAACGTGCTTTTATGTCGCCGCTTTTCTTCCTCGCTACATGAAGCAGCAAGTTTAAAATTTTAGAAAGGTGCCGTGGATCCATCTTTCTTTCGACATCAAGAGATGATTGTTGTTCAAATCATAAAAAATTTGGAGATAAAAAAAATCTGCTTTTATTTCAATCAGATAATTATTTAATCCAATTCACAAGAGTTATAAAATACTTCTGATGACTTCAATGAAATGGTTATTGAATTTTTAATTTAAGAATGATAACTTCTTAGATAAGAAGTTGATTTCTCATTTCTTCATCTAATCATAAAGAAATGATGAAAAAAATGTTATTTTTTTAGTAAGAGATAATTTAAGAAATACTATGGTTTATAAATACATTTCAAAATGCTCGCCATGTTTCTGGTAAGTGAACCACAAACACTTATAATGAGAAATTGGCGTATGAAGATTTTTCAAACTGGTACCATGCGCG
The DNA here is from genome assembly GCA_026543055.1 of Argiope trifasciata. Classification (NCBI taxonomy): domain Eukaryota; kingdom Metazoa; phylum Arthropoda; class Arachnida; order Araneae; family Araneidae; genus Argiope; species Argiope trifasciata. The sequence goes on from JAPMOQ010009429.1 coordinate 253,981, forward strand.
TATACTTAATATTATAGCTTATAAGCGCGATGATAAATTATATTTTTAATTGCAGTTTGTTATAGAAATTAATTTCTTTTAAAATTTATTTCAAAATAAAAATGCTATTATTTTTACCCTTATTGCAAGTAGATAATTATCAAACATTGTTTAGTTGAAATTTGATACGAAAGTTTTGTCGCCTGCAGTAAATTCTCAGGGAAGAACAAGTGCATTAAATGATTTTAATAACTGGAAAAATAAATAATTATCAAGCTTTACGAATGAAATAACAAATTTGATTTTTTTAAAAAATAGTTTTCTATTGGTTTCCGAGGCGGAGTAGAAGCAGGGAATTGTGCAGTAAACTATGTGAAAGCAATAAAAATAATTCACTGAGATTTTTATTTTTGTAAATAAAGCTGTAGTTAAATTAATATTTTTTGCACAAGTATTTTTATTAATTTGTTCTAAAATTAGAGTGAAAATTTATGAGCAGATATATTTATTATTAAGACTTTTAATAAAAATGAAAAAAAAAAAAAAACAGAACAAAATTATATAATTATATTCATTCCCATGGTATCTAAAAAAATGTGGCATAAGCTTTTTTTTAAGTATGCCATCTAGAAATATAATTCCAATATGTTTCATTAAATCTGGTAGATAAATCGGTGAAAACATTTCGGCTTCTGTGGAAGTTGAAAATAAAAAGTTTCAAAAAAAAATTCAATGGTTTACAAAATGCATAAGTGTCAATTAGTAAAATGTTTCTCTTAAATTCATCGATGCATGCACAAAGCTTCATGCATCTGCCAACAAAACTTACAGAAATGTGTTTATTTTTAAATTCAGAAGAACTTCCCACATATTTAGATGAAAACATTTATTATCTTCAAATTTTGATATAAACATTCATTGTAGCGAAATTTAAAAATTGAACATCTAAGGTGTTTCAGAGAATTTAAAGGAATATCGTAAAAGGAAAAAAAATCATTGCTTGCTTTTGTGTGTGTGTAATAAGCTTCTCGAAAGTTATTTTCAGTTAAAAGTAAAATGTTTTAAATTTTTCTCTAACAATTTTTAGTTCAAAAAAAAAAAGTTCTTCAGAAAGTTTTGACAGACCAAACTAAAGAAAAGTTTTTCAGATTTTTTTTTTAGCTTTAAAAATTGCTTGGTATTCTGAAAAACAAAGAATATGAAATAAGAAATAAAGTAAATGGCAGAAAATAATTTTTATCAAGAAAAAACAATACATTTTTTTAAAAAAAATAAGTTTTTCCAGTACAAATGTTTGGAGTCAAAGACTTTCCCTATTTTAATACCCATGGCAAAAGTATCGATGCAATCTTAGATTATTCGAAGAACAGGAATTTTCCATGCTCTTGGACAAAAGGTATACGAGTATTGCATATTTTTCTCATGTATCGTCCCAAAGAAAGACATTGCGTGAAAAAAATCACAACTGTGCACTGCACAAAAGCAGTCATACAAATAAAACTTATCATTCATTAATTTTTTCTTTGGCCAGCGACAACGAATACATTAGATAAGAATCAGTCCTTTAATATATACATTTTAATATAAATTTTGAATGATTCTTGAAACAATAAGTAGAATGACATTTCATAAACATTTTTAATCTTTTTTTTTACAGATTTAATTGCTTATTTAGGACTCAATTTGAGTTTTGCATCTTAATACAGAACCATCCAAAAATTAGTTGTTTTGAACTAATGAACACTAAATGAACAAAGAATTTGGTTCATTAATTTTTCATACATTATTTAATTATTTCTTTAATACACAATTGCTCCCTAAAAATCTGAGATATGAAATATTTATACTCAGATGCCGTGAAAAGTAGAAATTAAAATTTTTTTTGTCAGAATTATGTTATGTAATATTCACATCTGATATTTTCCCCCAAAAATAGTTTTCAAACATTTTAGATAATTTTTTAAACAGTGTTAGCAAGAGTCAAGATTGCAGCAGGGCAACATGAAAGAAAATGAAATGTTAATTTAATGAAAATCTTAATTTTGAAAACTTTTCTCCTTTAGAAGAATAGTACAATGGAATGTTATCGCTTAGAGAAATGAAAATGTTTGGATTTTTGTAATGGCCAAATTTTGGCTAATCTGTACTGCATTATCTCTTGAGAAAATAAGCGTTTTTCTGTAAATTAATCTAGAAAAATGTCGAATTAACTTTTTTCTTTTGTAAATAATTTTTTTTCTAGCAATTTAATGAAAAAAGTGATCCCCATAGGCGCGAAGACGTAAGAAGTTGCATGTTTTTAGGAATAAAATATTTTTCCTGGCTCTAACCACTCTTATAGCTTAACACTTTGCGTGGACAAATTTTCGAACCAGATTACAATTTCCATAGATAGTAATATTTTTTTAGAACGCAATGTATAAACTTGGTTTACTTTACATTTTAGATATGTCAAAAAGAAGCAGCATTTCTGAAAATATACTTCCAAATATCTATTTATGGAAATTTTCAAAACAAGAATTTAAAACGTATCTGCTTGCATTTGCTTAACCACCATTATAATAGGAAGTTTTTAAAATATAGCAACACATCATAGTAATTTTTAAATATATCGTACTCAATTTAAAAATATAATGTGCTATACAATTGAAAGTTTGCGAATCAAATAAAATGCAATTAAATAACTTTCTATGTTCACCATAAAATATCTTAAAATTAAAAATGTTTTCAAAATAAAATATCATTCAATTTTTTCCCATCTCCAAATGTTTAAATCAATAGTAATATTTTTTTCATTTATTTATTTTTTGGTATGATTTCTCACTATCCCCCCCCCCTTTTTTTTAAAAATTCCTGTAGTGCTTGAACAAAACACACTTTTAAAGAAGGTTGAAGAGAACATTCAGCTTTCAACTAAGAAAAGATGAAGACAGAAAACTTGGAATTTAAACTCTCACATTTTTCTTCGATACCGTTGCATTTTATAAGCTACCTCTCACCCGAAGAGTGCATTTTTTTATCGCTCCAAAAGTGACCACTTTGATGCTTTTATATTGATTAAAGCGACATTGTTTTGACCAAATAATATTTGAGGCAAAAGAGATTTGATTTTAACTGAAATGAGGCTCAGTTGTAAAGCTCTAAATGCTAATGATTTGATTGTAGCTGTACACGAATGCTGTATGGATGCAAAGAATTGCGTTGAAGTATTATTTATTGCATTATTCTGTATTATCATTTTTGAGGAATTGTGAATTGATTGTTCATATAGAAGAATGAGGAAAAATGTCCATTACTGCATTTCATCTCATTCTTTACTTTTCTACCCGGTTAAAAGGATCCTGCAGTTTGCAATCTTTAAACGGTTTTGTTGATATACTTCCTAGAAGGATGCCACGAGTTTTAGAACAATGGCATTTTTATTCTACAAGTAGGCCAACATTACGACATTATCCATACGGTCTAAATCATCAGTATTTTACAATCTTCCGAAGGATACCAATTTATCATTAATTTAGAAAGCTTAATATCACGCACATAACTGAAAGCAAAGAATTTTATTTTCCTTTTCGGTATTCCTCTGCATCTTGAGATATCTTAAATGTTCGACTTCTCAAATTTCAATTGCTTACTTTAAAAAGTCGTTATAACTCGACTATAACGAGTTATTACGTCATAACATTATAACTCAACTAATCAAATTAAACAACAGTATGCACGATTTGCAAATTTCTTCATGATGATTAGTTGAAGCACGTTCTCAAAAATATTTGCTTATGACAATTTTTCTGTATTGAAGGAAATTTCATTGCTGAAATCAATGTTTCCATCTAAATTTGTGATTAGTATCTTAATTTAAATCTCTGCTAACTTTGTAGATAGAAGTGTGAACTTTTTCGTTTGCATAGATGAGTTTAAAAACAACAAATTTTGTTTATTTCCCTTTTTACAACCCTGTAGGGGCCATTTAATTTTTTCCCTTTTTTTTACTTCTTGTTTACACTCTCCATAGAAACAAAAGTGTTTTCTTACGATTGCCCAGCTTATTTAATGAAACTTCGTATTTAGAATTGTGTCTAAGGCCAATATTTAGGGAAATAAAAGCCTGTTCCAATTTTTAAACACCAGTTAAATGACACAGAAAACAGTATGTTTATTCTAATCGTGGTTCAATCGTCATTTTTAAAACCATTTGAGATAAGCATATATTTCCTTCTAATAATATGCCTTAATGTAAATAAAGAATCAATTTTTATACTGCTTGTATCAATAGATACATTTCTAAAAAATTACGAAATCCAAATTTTGTATTCTGAAATTATTTTGTAAAAGTAGCTATTTTTCATAAAACAATCTTATGCCAATTTTAATTTTAAAAACTTATAAAAGGTATTTCAAAAACTATAAAAATGTTTATTTTATTTAATGCTTCACCAAGATGAATATTTCCAATTATAAATATTACTTCCAATTTTTAAATATAATGGGTATCTTTGACTTCTAAGGAGCGTGATAATAAAATATTTTATGAAATTAAGCTTTTCTTAAGGCCACCATATTGAAGAAAAAACAATTAATAAAATCTTCTCGTACATTCATATGTACTCACTCAAAGTGTTGCACATCTCTCAATAAAATTTGCAAAAAATATGTTAATTTTAATAAAGGAACTTACTTCAAATTTAGGTGGGAACATTTATTTCAGAAAGGCTTTTTTATTTAATGCATTTTTGTAACTCAAACAATTATAGAAATACTATCCTATGCAAATTTTTTATGGTGTATATAATTAAATTATCATGATTTGAAAGAAATTTGCTAATCGCAAATATTGTTGTTCATTTTGAGTGGTGGAAAATATCAATTTCGAGATTATAAAGAAAGTAATAGAAAATTGAATAATGAACATTTAAACAATCTCAGAGAAGTTGTGAAATCCTGGAAAAGAAACTTCTTCGATCGCAATTGTACCTATGATATTAAGCTTTAATAACATGTCGCGACATTCCTATTATCTCTAAAATATAGAACGAAAGATTCATTTAAATACCAGGGTGAGATATAAAAGAGTAATCTAAGTTAATAAAATTATCTTTTAATGTCTCAGCAAAATTTTCAGATAGAGGCATGAAAATGTGTGTGTATATAGTGTAAGGAAAACTTATGCACATTATGTATGAGAGTAAGGAAAACCTCTTACTCATTACACTTTTTAACTACAGATGTGTATGAAAATTTCATTTTTTTAAACATTTTGTTATCGATATAATTCGAAGTATTTTCATATGTTAACTTATTTAAAGAAACTTTGCTGTTGGAAATATAAGTCTAATGACAATCTTTAAGGAAATAAATATTTCTTTTATTTTTTGGAAGTTCCCTTTGTGTGTATGTATATATTAATGTATAATATACAAAATATATAAATGTGCGCTAGGATAGCGCTTATTCATTCATTTTTTATATCAATTCAGACACCCCTTATCTTCAAGGAACAATAGGAGATATCATTTACTCAAATCAGGTGTCGGATTCAGTGACTCATTGCTGTGACTCACCGGTAGAAACGGGAAGCTTGTGGGTGAGGCAGCAACTAGTTCATTCAAAACGCGATCCACCTTCCACCGGCCTCTCGTACTCGGCCTACTTTAATCGCTGCCCGCATCAACTAAGAGTGCAATAATGGCTTCTAATTTGAGAAGTGGGGATCGAAATATTTTAAATGTGGAACCTCAAATTTATCGGAAAACTTCCATCCAACCTTCAAGTTCTATCGATGCCATTTTATTATTTTAAGGCATTTAAACTGGAAAGTAACTGTGTAACTGAAGGTGTTAACATATATCGTTCACTTTTTTTTTCTCACAGTGTGAAAGTACCGAAACTTAGTGCATTAGCCAATTCTAGTGCTAGAGGAATTACTATTGTTTCTGTTTTTTCTTATTTTTTAATTACTTTTTATATTTATTTCCATTCGTTTTAAACATTTAAAAAATTTCGTTTCTCACACACACATATGCGTACTCGTGAACGTATTGTTTTGTTAATGCAGGTAAAAAAAAAACACCACGAGATAATATTGCAAGATAGACGAAAAGATCATTTAAAGACAAATTACAAATACAACATGAGACTGAAACTTGAAATAATTTTGCGATACAAAAAGTTGGTTCATCTTCAAACTTGACATTGGTTGTTCATCAAGTCAAAAACGCAGATAATGGAGTTTAAAGCTCTTTTTTCTTCTCTGCTTCTCGTAAAGTTTTTGTCGTTCTCAAAGAGGAAGAAGTAGGTGTATTTTTCACCCGCTTGAATATTAGTTAATTTTTTTACCTAAAAAAATATGCCCTCAGTTTTTATTTTAATCCCCAATTTTTTTTCTCTTTTAATAAGTAATAATTAATAAGTCATTAAAAGCGGAATTTTGAGTTTATTTTTATTAAAAAGTGTTTTTTTACTCGATGTCAAAATTATTTTAGATGTAATCTTCAAACAAGGAAAATGGTATTTATCTAATTAAAAATCAATTTATCAGCAACATATATTAAAAATTATGAAGTAACCATTTTAAATATTTAGTTAATCATTATATTTTTTAAATGAAAATTATTTAATGAGAATAAGAAATTTGATTTAGGGTCAGTTTGATTAGAACATGCTTTAAATTTGTTCCAGGACTGTGACCTTGGAACTTTGAACAGTTGTCAGATGGAAATTTTTCGATAAAATATATTTTTTTTGAATTTTTACTTAAGGAAATGATTTTGATACACATTTAAACTTTCAGTGCACAGAGAAATATTCCTAAATTTGAAATAGTTAAAAAAAGTACTTGAAACACCTTATTGCTGATAAGCTTAAGGATTAAAAAGTTTGAGATATCTTCTCAAATCTATAAAAGCAGAGTTATAGAGAAGCTTATAGAAAATTTTACATTGAGCGCAGACCTCATGAATTCTCAGAAAGGACAAATCCAAGCCATGTCTAAAATGCCTAAACTAGAAAATTTATTAATAATATGGTATTTTGAAGATCACGTAATAGAGAATTCGAATCTTTAGCCCTCTATTAAGAAGACTGAGTTTTATGCATAAGTTATATGTAAAATACATACATATAAGTTATATGTAAAATACAATTTCTTATATTTAAATGTTAGAAAACGATTTTTCTTGAGGTCCCATTGACAAAATTTGTTTGCTGTTCAAAGTGTAATCACTTTGCCTTTGAACGAATTTAAGTAATGAATTCTGTAAGACTAGCATTTTAAGCTTCTATTTGATTTTAAGATGACAGAGGAATGTTGAAAATAAATAGTTGAGTTGCAACGCTCAGATTCAACAAAATGTTACGTTGTAAAAAAAAACGTAAAAAGAAAACACCTTTTTAATTTTACATTTGTCAGTAAAGCAAAAATAAAAATTGTTCTGAAGTACTGGAAGCCTCTATAATGTCCAATAGAAATATTAGATGTAAAATTTAAGGGCCTGAATAGATGATTCCCCCCTCTCCTTTTTTTTGATAAGATACAAATGAAAACTCAAACTGTATTTTTCTTCATCAAAGAATCCACGAATGAATCAATAATGTACTGCATTTCCGTAGTAATTTGAAAGAAAGTTAAGTTTTCTTTTCGGTATCGCAATTTTTGTATTAATTTACTCTTATTGAAAAATACGAAAAACTGAGGTGGCGGCAAGCAATTCCGAGGGCTCCATGTTTGGATCCCGATTCCACTAAAGAACCGCCGTGTTAATGCACCTGCCTCATGCCGTCTGTTGCAGTCAAATACTCCCACTAGTGCGGATCAGAAGCTTGGAGAAGGGGAGAGGAGGGGCATTAGCTCAGATGCCGTCCTCATAATCTAAATGCATCATCCGAAATTACGAAACACGCTCTTAAATAACCATGATATTGCTTTAAAACAGGATATTAATAATATAACAAAAGTACATCGAAAACTAAGAATAGTTATTGAAGAAAAATGGTGGAGAATTTTGAGTCTTTGAATGTTACTGCAAAATTGCAGCTGATTATTTGTGTAGAGTATGTAGCATTCATAAAAAATTTTAATCAAAAAAAAAATCAATTGAAAAATTTTTAATCAAAATCCTCAGTTTACAGAATTTTATAATCGGATGTAAATCATCCATCAACATAGGCAACCATCAAATTCCATTGAAATCGGAATGATTTCATCAATTTAACATTAAATACGAAACCAAAAATGAACTATAATGAAGAAAAGAATTGGTTCTTTAATCTCACTTTAGGTTTACAATTTTAATAAAAAGTTACACTAAATGGTTGTTTTATATTCTTAAAGAAGCATTTGAATTCATATTTTGAACTCATAAAATAAAAACTATCTAATTCACTATCTAGTCGCATTTAATTTCTAACTGATTTAGTACTTTTTTTATTGAATGCAGTTAACTTCCTGTTTTGAAGTTACGCAAAACTTGCTTTGAGATGTACACGGTAACTTTAACCCATAGCATTTGAGTTGCACTTCCCATCACACAGGCAGGAGTATGCTTGGTCACGATGAAGTAACGCTCACCAGACTGGTGCAAACTGCATCATTTAAGTTAATAAGTTTCGAAGTCAGTGATACTAGACTAACGGGGCTCATAATTAGTTAGTCTTAATTTCCTCTGAGCCAGACTTTCTAGGTGTGAAACTTGATCACATAGCACTACAACCCATTTAGACGCACACGCCTCTCCTGACTCTAATCATGAAGTCAGAATTTTGAAAAATATTTATCTAATTTAAGTCAAATTTTCATGTAATTTTTAAATAATCAGCTTAAAAATATTTATGTAATTTAAATCAAATTTCATGAATTTTTATTTAATCTGCTTACAGATTTTTAATCAGTTTGCGGAATTCTATAATTACAGGAGCTTTCAAATGATTTGGTAAAATTTCTGAGCAATTTTCAATAACTACGGTAGAGGTTTTCCACAGTTTAAATCAGCCACTTTGTTCTTCGTCTTATTGGGCTTTTAGAGTTTACTGATCTCTTTTAGAATACAATTTAGAGTTCATCTTATCATGGTTCAAAATTAGGAGTTTCAAAATAAAACGAATCTAGCAACAAAAATCAGGAGAATAATTTTGCAAGTTTGCGATATAATACCAATTTTTACTTTCTGTTTACTTTTGTAAAAGTATAACCTATTTGCCAAACATGTTTGATTTTGTGAAAATTGGGAACTTTTAATCTATCATTACTAATGATACGTCTTCATGTGAGTGTGGTGTATATAAATCTAAAGAGTGTGGTGAGGGTATAAAATCCTCCTTGTCATCTATCTGACCATGGTTTTAAAATTGAGGACTCATCCCAAATATTTGAACCTTCGAAAGAGAGCCATAATCTAACAAAATACTGTGTTGTAATTTGTTTTAGTAATTTCATTTAGTTTAGTTTTTAATTAACTTCAGTTTCGCAATCATTAATTAATTTTTGTAATTTTCCTTAGAAAGTATTTATTTTGTAAAAGATATTTTTTTAATGGAGAAAAATTTCTAATTTTTGAGGGGGATCTTTAGGGAAAATAGATTTCCCTTTTAATTTAATTCTTAACATGTCCTGTTTTTAAAAGTATGAGGTATGCTATACTTATGGCTCTTTGACAAATAATAATGCGGACATGCATGCACAAAGAAAAAGTTTTCGTTTAATTGTATAGCCATTTGAATCTGATTTTTATAAATCGATTAAAATTCTTTTTTCATAATTAGCAAAAAGCATAAAGAGTTTTCCATCAGTTATGTATTTTAAACCTGAAGCATTCTGAAAGAAGAAGCCTCAGAATAATTTGAATGTATTAAGGTTTATGGTTAAAAATCTCAAAATATAAATAGTAGCTAGATAATATATAAAGATTCAAAACAGTTATTAAAATTTTAATACTATTTTGAAACAACGAATAAGTTTTGTATATGATATATATATATATATATATATATAGATTCAGAAATTATTTGATTGACAAATTAGTGACTTAAAACTTTCCTTTATAATAAGAGATTGTCATTTTTTAAAAATAACTTTGATCGGGAACTAATTTTAATAAAGATTTGTTAAGCGACTAATGTTTTGCTTCTTGGTTAGTAATTGTTGTATAAGATATGGGTGAATTGGTGAATTTTCCCTCAAAATACTATTTGACGATAAGATGAAATCATCAAAGAACAATTTTAATTATATAAAAGCAACATTGAAATAATTTTTTTTAATCTCGCCTTATTTCATATTTGTTAAGATGCAAATTCATAATTTATTTTTCATTCATTATCTTGTATGTCAGATTTTTGAAATTTCGCACACCTATGTCAAACATTCAGATGACATTTTAATACTTTCAGAATTCCCAGTTCCAGTAAATGATTTATATATGAAATTCTAATTTCATATATATACTAGAAATTTAGTGGGAATGATTATTAAAATTCTCATAATTTTTATAATAACAATTATAAATTAAAGACTAAAAAATAGAAAACAAAGTAATAGAAAGTTTCACTTTTTATTTCACTTATAAAAGTGTGCTTTATAAACTTTTTCATAAAGCTTGTTTAGTTTATTTTTTTAAATTTTTTTTTATCATGGTATCTTATGAACTGTTTCATTGATTTAGGCTTTTTTGAAAAAATAATATTTTGCTGGATGAGGAGTGCTAATTTTAAAGATAGTTTGAAATATTAATTAGGGAGCTTTGGTAGTAAGAAGAAACTGTTCTTATTCACCAATAATCAATAAACGCAACGTTATATCATTAGACTGAAACTCTCGGTGGGTGGATAGGATCATTTGCATATCAGAACTTCCCACTGAAAGTGGGAAAGTGGGTTTTTGAAATCCAATCCCCAGTAAAAATCCCAATGTTGCTTCTCACTTGTTTTTGTACTTTAGTTTTCTCTTTAGTTGTTTCTTACGAACCTTTCTCCCTTGATTTAAAATAAGTAAACTAACCTCTCTCCTTGGATTTAAAATAAGTAAAAATATTTTATCACTGGATTACCTCAATGAGAGAATTAGAAATCAGACGGATGTTAATGAAGAGCATATAAAATACAAGTTGATTATAATTAAAGTTCCACTTTGAAATGGTAATAAAAGGAAAACTATTGGGCCAAATGTTGTCAAACTTGTTAAAAGTTTAAAGAAAGTCATGGGAATTTTCTTTCCAACAGAATTTCAAAAATTCTCTACCTGGCAAGAAAGGGCGTTGTATGCAATTTTGTTAAGCAAAATAGGACATGAATGAAGACATAGGTTTAAAATGTGTTTAATCGTTCCTAAAACGTGCTACGAAGCATGCTTAATGTGGCATTCACCATTTTCTGAAAGCAAATTAAATCGCCTTATTGCAATCTCAACAGTAGTCTTAGCATATCGGGAGAAATGTTACGTACATGTCAGTGTATCGCATCTTTCAGTTTCGTCAAATAGTTCAGATTATCACCAAAAACAGTGCGTTTTGAGATAGTACACATTACACATGTTTTTCAAACAAGTTTCAGAAATAATTAAACACATTTTAAACCAATATTTTCGTCTCCTATTTTGTTTAATAATTTTGCGTACAGTGTCATTTCTCCCCTGGTGGTGAGTTTTCGCTTTAAAAAAATCGGAAAAGATATTCCCAAGTCCTCCTTTAAACTATTATCGTTTGATAACATTTGGTTCAGTAGTTTTTCTTTTATAATCACTTCAAAATGGAACTTTAATTATAACCACCCTGTCATCTTGACGACTAATCTTGTTTAAAATTTGCAATGAATTATGTATATGCATCAGAAACAGTTCCTTATATATGAAGAAAAAAAATCTAGAAGTCTATATGAGAAAAACATTAATACGTCTGATGGTTTTGAAATATAATCAAAATCAAAAAGTGTTTGAATAAGCTTATTCTATATTTATAACATATTATATTACAATCTTTAATTTTTAAACAGCTTTTGATTTGAATTAGCAATCGATAACATAATAATGGTATCTTTGCTTATTTGCAGTGAAATTTTCATTTAAAATCCTGTTACTATTCGCCTTCCAATATTTATGATCAATATTTTAAATAAACGAAAGAAATGATTTTTGTAAAAATATGAGTTACATTTTGAGGTGGTTCTTTCAAATGTTATATCTGTTTTTTCCTACATACAGGTGTTAATTACCCGCTGCAAAAGGCGTATAATAACTAATACATACCTTTCATCAATAATTTGAAGGCTTTTTTTTCCTTCGAACAACGATGGCATATCAGCATAATCACAGCTCCACGTTTTACAAAACGCCTTTAGATCATTAAAATAAACGAGGTGATATTAAAATACCAAGAATGCATATATTTAATGTCGTCGCGTTTCCCTTTATTACTTGTTATTATTATTTACCCTACTTCTTTTTGCAACAATTAATCTCTTCAATTTTGTGGGGTGCAAAATGTCTCGCGTTACTCACCATTAAGCAATGGAAAGAAACCGGTATTTAATCCGGCGAACTAATTTTCCATTAGCAGATATCCTTGTATAAAACACTCGCAAAATTCGAAAGCATTAAATGCGGGGAAATATGCCTCTCTATTAACCAGGAGATGGGACTTTTATTCTTTTTCACTCCCCTTTTTTGACAGCTCTCTCCTTTTCAATTTGAGTTTAATTTTTATAAGCTTGCGTTAAAGAGAAAAACGACAGATATTGTTGATAACTTTTTGAGAGTATCTCCCAGGTAAAAAAAAAGTACGTAGTTACAGAAGTCTCGGCGAGTGAAAATAAGCTGTTATGACTTGCAGATGATCGTTCAATACCACCTAAGCTCCAAAAGTAATATATGGTCATATAGTGAGAAGTTGCGGAAGCAAATGAGCCATAGGAACATTTCAATTTTTCACTCTGTCAAGTGCAGATTTTCTTGATAGCATCTCTAGCCAACACTTTCCATTTTACCCACTTGACTCAGCGTACGGAAAGCTTGTTTTTCTTCCTCGCCGGAAGGGTGCCAACGAATGGCTAATAATAATAAGTAATGTTCCAAAGGTAATAGCAGCACGACTACCGTCACCTGTTCGCACCATAATGGTTCATATTCCCCAAATTCGCATCATTAACACCGCTGCAGATTTTAACGCGTATTTTATTTGTCAAATGGGCGCGCTTACTTGACGGAAACATGCAAACATCAACGCGAAACTGAACAAGAAAGCGAAGAAGGAACTGGTTCTCTAATCACAATGTACCTTGATGGAGCCATTATTCAGTCAGCGAATGGCTGGCCAGAGAGTAAATAGGCTGCTGTGTTAAGCGCTGCCGCCGATGGAAATTGATAGCCGCTACTTTCGATTAACACAGCCATATCAAAATCGAGATTTGTTTCCTCTCAGAATAGTTTGTGTATTAATAGCTCGCACACCAAACTTGCATCGGATTCAAAAACTGAAATGGGAAAAATATTCCTTTTTACATTCGACCCAAAATTATTCACTCTCATAAAATATATAGCTCTGCAAAATAAAATATTTAAAAAACCTACTAAGTCTAATTTTGATTATTTTTACTCTCAGAAAAGTTTTTTTTGCATTGTTCGAGGTAGATTCGACAAGTTAAAACAAAATTGTTCACATAAAAACAAATTTGAAATGTCATCAGATATAGTCAGTTTTCTGAGAGAAAACTGATTTCGTCTGATGTGAGATGAGATTTTAAATGAGAAAAACATTTCTTTGACAAATAAAGGATAACGAGAAATATTTTTTCTTTGCAGATAAATGGTAAAATTAGCAAAGTTAATTTGAAAATATCCTACATTCAAAATATATATTACCATACAATTAATAAATGGCTATACATTTTATTAACGTTGATAAAAATGCGTAATCATATCCTTTTCAAGCTCATACATTACTTTAAAGGAAAAATATTTTATTAATGTTTATAAAAATGTTATGTACATTAATATATATTTAAAGCCCATGCGTTGTTCTGAAGAGAAAAAAATCGGTCGATTTTAAACTTTATCGTATGATTCATGTAAATTGCGACAGTCACAACTATATTCTAAAAAGATATGAATGAAGTAATTGCAAATAATATTTATTACTGGAATTTTCTGAAATTTTTACTTTTAGTGGTGAGTTCTACTGAGGAATAAAAATTAAAGGATAAAAAAACAGAAACAAAAATTCATTTGTTTTAATTATATTTGCATCTCATTTTAAGGCAACATGAAAGTTATTTTGGACGTAGAATTATATTGCATGTTCCTGATAATTTGAAACTATAGTGAGATGACAAGGGATATATCTGAGTCAGCAACTCTACTCTAAAAAATCCTCTCACATTAGCTGGAAGGTGTGTGACTCCGTCGAATTCAAAATGCACTAAAGGGGCCATTTGCGTAATAGGGCCTCGAATTCGGAATCTTCTGGTCTCGAAGGCAGAGTTCTGTAATCAAGCATCTTGCGGATAAAATGAAATGCAAGATACTTCTGAAATAAGAAACAACTAGTGGAGCAATAGTAATAAGAATTCTCCGATATTTTAAAAAGGATTTCATCTTATGATTCCGTATATTTTTGAGATGTGTTGGTCAAGAAACTTTTTATAAAA
>JAPMOQ010009429.1:268594-278750 GCA_026543055.1 Argiope trifasciata
AGACTTTTGCTAGAATTTCAGCGATAATTCGAAAAGAGTTAGACCATATGTGCAGTTATAAAGTGACTTCCAATTATTCTTTCAGAGTCTATAAAACAGATGAATAAAAAGAAGAGTTTGTAGAGTTCTTCGGACTCCGGGTCAAAAGAATTTGCACTGTTCAATATATATTATTTGTCTATTAAAAAATACGACTGCATTATTCTTCAATAGTACAGAATATTGGAACAGCTTTATTCCACAACAAGAAATTTAAACATGTATATGATAAGCACTTAATTTTTCCCAGAGAAAAAATAACGTGCAATAAACAAAAGTGAATATTCTCTTTTGAAAAATGTATCTGTCACGAATTTTTCTGTTGGATATATGAGTGTCTCGGGAGGTCGAAGCAGAGAAAAATTCTCGTGTATTTCTAAAAAGCAAAGATAAAGCTAAGCTATATTTACTTTGATGAATATTGGTCATTTCTTTTTCACATTCAGTATTCCATTGTTATCTAGCCGAGACGATTTGGAACAAAGAATCATTTCCTAATTCACTGCGTCGATAGATCAAGGCGCTGGGTTCATCTAGAATATTTTATTTATGTCTGAAGCTCAGCGTCAGAGAGGCAGTCCTCTATCCTGATAGGAAAGGTTTATTAAGCGTTTCTCTTATGCTGAAAGAATGGAACTGAACTTCGATTATTGAAGTAACAGCTGTATTTTACTTTAGAATAAATATCCCATTTATATCATTGTTTTTTCGTTTTCGAATATGTTGTTCAATGGAATGAATAAATTGGTTCGTCCTGGTTCTTTTATTTACACTCCAAATCTTCTACAACATAAGTGAATGTATTTTGAATGGAGCGAGGGATGTGTTAGTCTGGTGGTAAAGTTTCGGCTCGTGAGCGGTAGGTTTCAGGTTTGAGACCCGATTCCACAGAAGAACAGTCGTGTTAGGAGGTCTGTTGCACTTAAATCCTTCAGACCAAACGTCCTCCCACTAGTGTGGCGTGGAGAAGGGGGTACTAGTACAGGTGTCTTCCTCGTCATCTGACGGTGATTCAAAATTACGAGGTCCGTCCCAAAACAGCCCTAGTGTTCATTTGCAACAGGACGTTAATATAGCTAAGCTAAACAATTTGAACGGAGAGTTTTTAAAGTTTATAAATGCCATTCAAAAATCACACTGACGTTTTCATTTCGATTACAAAAGAATGGAACCTTAATATTTTCTAATAGGATTGAAACTCTTAAAATTGTTCAAACGATATTATTCATGTGTGAAAAAAAAGCAAAAGAACTAGGCTGTTTTAGAATCTATATTAATAACTGAAATTCAGTAGCATCCCCAAAGAAATTTTTTTGAAAGGATAATCTTTGAAGATGCAATCTAAAATTATGTTCTACCTTATTTAGAAACGAAAGAATGCCAAACAATTTATTGAATTTGAGAAAACACATCAATTATGAAATGGGCTTTAATTAGCCAACATATTAGTCATTAATTAGTCATAAACCAATTATTCAGCATTTTTTTTGAAGCGGCTTTCTCTTTTTCTATTTCAGATAAGTCTAAAGAAAACCACATATATGGAACCTTTGATCAAAAAGAATTTCGGATGTAAAGAAAGTGATATTTGAAATGATTTATATAATATATTGGATTTTCCATGGCAGCTTTCCTTTGACAAATTTACAGATTGTTTGCAACGTTTTGAATTACATCATTTACAATTTCTTTCCATAATTATGATGTGTTTACCGTTATATGATGTGTTACATGAATTTGCCGCTTTTTTGAAAGTAGGTAAATAATTCTAAAATGGATATATATTGTAGTAGAAATATCAGGGAATTTGTACTCTCGTAATTAGTCATTTAGATCAAATCTTGAGGTCACTTTTTAACACAAATATGTTGATTGTTAAAAAAGCTTATAATTGACAGTGTTTTTATGAAAAAACGCGATTTAACTTTAATTTGATAAATAATTATTAATTTATTTTGTTAGAAATTATTTTCCATATCAACACTGACGAAGATTCACTTTCTGATAAAATTTTGAAGAAAAAAAATCTGCACACATTTAATAGTTCCCTCACCCTTGTTAATATTTTCAAATTGACTCATTCCATGTTTTTGAAGATAATGGAGTCATTTGAATATCACTGATTTCATCAGGTTTTCATTAATAATTTTAGAAAGTGTATAAATTTTGAAATAATTTCGATGCTATAGAGCAAATTAATGCTGGTTTTCGCTAAAAAGATTGAGTTGCTCTTTAAACTATCTTTATTCGTGTCCAACAGGAAAATTTTCTTTAAAATTTTGATTCGTAGCACTGATAGTCATAATTATTACATGTGAAAACATTTCTTTAAATGCTTAAAAATTATCCTGAATAAAATCAAAGACGTGGATAACATTATAATCAAGATTAATAATTAAAAAAATCTGTATTTTCTAAAAGATAGTAATAGTAATGCTGAACATTTATGATTTTGAAAATTTGTGCATAAATCTACCTGATGAAAAATTAATAGATGTCAGTATTTTTATTCATGACGAATATTTAAATAGAGCTATTATTACAAAAAATAACTGGTTGTAATCGTGCAAATTTAATATTTCCGAAAATTACGTTTCTAACGGAAATTTTATGAACAAGCAAATTGAATTCCATTGGGAACAACTTTTTCAAGAGCTTTAGCAAATATTTTTGTACTTTACTATAAGAAAAAAAATTAAATTTGATTTAATAAGCGACTGGAAATATACTGATGATTTAAAATTGTTAAATATAGATAATGCTAATGCTGTTATTCCTTATTACCCAAAATATTTAATTTAACTGAAACTAAGGAAAATCAATACAAAGCTACCTATCTGGATTTTAAAAAATGAAACTAATAATGGGAAAAACTTTAATTAGTATTTATGATAAAAGGGATGAATTTAACTTCAAAATATTAAAATTTGAGTTTACATTTGATTGGTAATTACTAAATATTTCAAAAATCTGATTTTTTCACATTTTAACAGAATTAAAAAATATGATAATGGAATTTATTATATTGAAGAAACAAGCAATCATATTAAAAACTTCTGATGATTTTTCCAAAACTTTTGCAATATAGTATTTTAATTAAAGAAGGTTTATTTATTTTCTAACATATATTTTTTTCACAGCTTAAGATATGATTTCTAGTTTATTTGCTTTGTTTTTTTAACTTGACAGATGGTGCCGAGATCATTCAATTTATTTCTTATGATGACGAGGTATTTGACCAAGCTTTATAGGCGTATTCAGCTTTAAACGCGGGAGTTTGAATTTTGTGTCTGCACTGATGGGCTTACTTTCTTCACAGGGTGTTTGGCGTTTTACTTTTAGCTGGTATGTTCCTTGCTTTTGTACACTATTGATATTTTTTGGTTTTTATTTTTTTATAGTGTTTGATTCAATTTTGTTGTGGTCATGCTTAGATTTAAATTTTTGAAATTGAATAATTTATTGTCTTTGATTTTGTGATTCTTATTCTTATCTTCAAAATTTAAAATTTTTGGGATTCGCTGGTCACGAGGGGTCAATATTTTGGCGTAAGTTACACTCCTCAAAGAAAAAAAATACAGGTTTGAATCTTGCCTGAGAGTGACCCTAGAAAAAGTCTTCAGGCTGGGTTCATCATTTTTTTGTCCTCTTTTTGAATTTAAACTCATTATTTATTTCTAATTTGCTTAAGTTCGCTTGTTATTTAGATGTAGCAACATTTGCACTCTCTGAATACAATGTATCTTTAATTAGTCTTGGTTCAGGAAATATTTACTTTTAATTTAATTTCATAATTATTGCTTTCTTTGGTTCTTAGTTTCCTGTTTTTGAACCAGGTTACTTACAATTTACTGTCAAAAGTTCAAATAAAATAATTCTTTTGGATAATAAATTTTTAGACAGTTTAAGTGTTTTTTTAACTGTCAAAGGAGGTTTCAAATAAAAAAATTCATTTTCTGAATTTAGAACAGAAAACCAGCGGAAAATGAGCAAATGGTTCAGAATTTCAGCTGACGAAGAAATTGCTGGATTTTGCGAACTGTCACTTTTTCATTCATCGTAAATGATGCAAAATCAATCGTTATCTCATTTAGAGCGTTTAAAGTTAAGATATGTAAGATCCCAAACCGAAAGCTTATGCATTTTTCAAAAATATTTTGAAGAAATGTTTCTTGGCATGCATGATGTAATAGTAATTTTAAAACGTTAATTACTATTGGAAATTTCATGCAAAATGAATAACTGTCTGTAAGTTCGTCAGAGAAAATGTAACTTTATCAAAAATGTAATGATTTAATGTAAAGTAGTTAAAAGTTGGTTTATAAAGTTTAGATATTTTGAAATAACTTAGTTTTTCAATGAGGAAGTTTTGATTCATTATAAGATTTATGTGATGTTTAATTAATGCACCATTGATATGGTTTTTTAATCACTTTTTTGCTTATGGGACAACTTATTCCCACGAAATGAAATGCTAATATGAAAGCCTTATTAATTCATTTTTATATGTTCCTAGTTATAAGGCATGCTTTACAAGGTTTCAAAATATTTTAAATAATCCAAGTATTTGATTTTCGAATTTAAAAAAAAAATTGTATTTGCTGCTTACTGCATTAAACTGGATATTGGATGACCACTATAAAAGTTTGGCGTTTATTTAATATGAATTAACTCTATTTTTAAAATAAATACAATTTCCTACTGAATTTTTTTACTTAAAGAAATCTATGCAAAGATTTAAAAAGCATGTAATTAGTTTTTACCTGCAGCTCACGCATACACATATATGTGCACCCGCGCAAACGTGTGCGCATATAGATCTTTCACAGGCTTTAAAAAGAACCTAAATGTCAATCTGTTTAGGGGCTCCTAAAGAGACCATAATTTTTATTTCAAACCCTCAAAAAGCCCTTTTATGTTTTAAGGTCTTAATTTTCTCTTTAATATAGCTGTCAACAGGAAATTTTACGAACGTGAAAATTGATTTACGTATTGTATAAAATAAAAAATTCCTAATTCAAGTGCATTATTGAACATCAGTATCAG
Source organism: Argiope trifasciata (assembly GCA_026543055.1). Lineage (NCBI taxonomy): Eukaryota > Metazoa > Arthropoda > Arachnida > Araneae > Araneidae > Argiope > Argiope trifasciata. Next base: position 273,680 of record JAPMOQ010009429.1, read on the forward strand.
AAACTGCTGATAATGGTCTAAAAACCATTTGATGACAAGATAGTGACACCATCCTCAAGTTATAATCAGAAAGAACACGAATAAAGAAACATTGGATTGGATACCCGGATTCAAGTAACATTGTCCAAGATGCTGAAATAAAATGTGCATCGGAATGCCTAATATAATGCATTCCAGGGCACATTATATTATATATTATTATATTATTTTGTTCCTGCTTGACATCTGTTTAAATAAGTGTTTTCCTGACAATGAAATTGGACTGGACCAACAAAGTATTCACATTTCATTTGCTTTGGAATTGCTTTAAATTTTACTTCACTGTTGTCTAATAATACGTTACGTAGAGTTGAAAACTACTGAAATGTTAAATGATGTTATTATGATGTTATGATTAAATGATGTTAAATGATTGTTAAATGATGAATCATTAAAAAAACTCTATAAAGTAAACATAGAAACATACTAGTGATATTTTGGAATTCAAATGCCCAAAAAAGTTGAAAAAGTTTATTTAATTTTTTATTTACAGCACAATACACTCTAAAAGCATTTAATAATACTACAAAGAACTGAGTAAAACTGAGGCAGGTGATATGAATTCCAATGATTGAATCAGTAGTTTACTGGAAATTCTTCCATGTGATCCTACAGCAAGTCAGAGATTGTTTCCATTTGAGTTGCTGAATATAGGCAGATGTGATTTGCATATTTTAAATGATGCGTTTAAAATAATAAATACAGCAATCGGGTGGAATTTGGACTTTTAATTACAGCTATTTGCTGAAGATTCCCCAGCTAATAAGGAAGGATATATTATCTTCCACACACTTAGATACATAAAAATTGTCATGCAAATTTTACTTCCATAGACGACTGCAAATTGCGGCAGCAACTGAAATAACGTTAGAAAACTGGGATATAAAAAGTTATATCCAGGATGTTGAAAATGAGAAGTTTTCTAAGCTTGATTATAAATTATTATTACAGGCTGTTAAAAACAATTTGATATGTGATAAAATAAAATTTTCTTTCTAAGGCCAAAATATTAGTACTATTTTTTACTTTTTATCTGTCTAGTAAGTCTCTTATACCTTCTTTGCTGAACTAAAAAACTGACCGCAGATGTAAGTTATGTATTTAATGTTGCGAAAAAAGTCTTTAGTACTTCGGATGTAGCTAGTTGGATGTGCTTACTACTTCTGATGTAGTCATTTACAAACAAAAGTGTTTATAAATGATCAAAATTAACTATGAAATCATTTTAGTTTTTGTCCCTCTTTTCTAAGATAAGTCTTTGTATACTGGAGAAAGGATTTTTAAACACTTAATACTTCTGAAAAAGATGTTTTTGATTTAAAATTACATTGACAATTATTTTCCATTTTATAGGAGTATGGAATAAAATAGTTTTTAGAAAAATCGCCAATTTCAGAATAGTTAGGTCCTCAGATTGTATTGCTCTAAAAAATTATCTTCAAATAGTTATGACTGCTGCAACAAACTGAATTTCGTTTGAAAATGTTGTGAATGAAAGAAAATGAATGTGACTGTTTATTAATTGAGTTTAATTATTTCCTCAGTAAAAGCATAAACCAAATTCTTTCTAAATTTCTGAGACATGATCCATCAAAAACAATTACTTTTGATATTATATAATTGGGAAAGATGAAAAGCTTATTAAATTTTGGAAAGTAATGAAATACTTTCTCATGGGTAAACAAATATAGAAAATTTCCAATAGTTCATTATTCCAATAAACATTTTAAATTGAAAACCTAAAACAGTAATTTTTTATAGCCCATCAAAATATAAACTATTAATTTAAATATTCTGAGAAAGCGAATTGCCTTGAAATTACGAAGAAATTAAGATTATCTGTGGAAGGGGAGAGGCAAGAATATTTTGCTTACCTTAAGTTAAAAAGATATCAAAAGAAAAAAAAATCAACACAAAAAAAGGAAAGATTATATGGTGATTGCTTTAAATGATCTAAAAAACAAGAAAAGGTATTTGTAAAATGCAGTTGAAGAATTGGGAAAAGATTATACAAAATTAACAAAGAAAGTTGAGTTGGCAACTGTTATAAAATGCATCGATCTAGCAATTTTCACTGCTCACAGAAACAAAAAAGAACAGATCTACAAAAGAAAGAGGGAAAGTTTAATTTACCTGAATTTAGTCCCCATTTTAAGGATATTTTCTATATCTGCAAGGCATTTCTATGTATTCTAGAATTTAAAAAAATTCCTTGATTCCTGAAAATTTTTGTGCTCTTCATGTTATTGTGAAAAATACAATCTATTTAAAGCATGAATAGTGTTCATTCTTTTTAAACAGTATTCAATATCAATAAATTTTTGAAATGTTAGATTGTACATATTTCTAGTAGTTAAGTGTTTTTAAAGGAAAACTGGAAATGTTATTGCAATCTACACTTGAGTTTAATGTTTTTGTAACTAACTTGTTAAATTAATTGTTAACAGTACATCAAAACATTATATTCCAAATTGCTTTAAGAATGGTGAGATCATCTTAAAAGACATTAAATTTTTATATAGGAAAGAAGCAGAAACCGTGACATACACACAAATACAGCCCACTCTAATCCTTGCTGAATAATATATTTCAAAGTAGTCAGGGTTAGGCATGTACTTCCAAACAGAAAATTTCTTTCAATAACATTAAGGATTATACCTTATATTGTCTGGGTCAATACATGTTTTATTGAAAAAATTATGATGCTTAAACCTTTATACAATCCTTCGGTCTTAATAGAAAAATTTAGTATATTATTTTTGAAACATTAATATTTGTGTAAATATTCCCTACCTTCTCGGAACGAGTTGTAAAGTTTTGTTTATTATTTTTAATTGTTGAAACGGTTTAATGTTGCCTAAAACAACGTCCTTCAAACATTCGATTGCAGTATGTTGTTTTAGTCGCAGAAAAGTGGAACGCTTTTGTTTGAGTCTTTAATCCTCAAACACATTTTAATAAGTATGTGTAATAGTACAGGGGATTTGTATAAAAATTTAAACTTCATAATTTATACAACAGCACATTTATTGACTCAATCTACATAAAATATGTTTTTAAGTCAATGGAAACATATTTCGACTGAAAGTCTATGTACTTATTTATATTAAGGGTTTGGATGTAGGTGTTATGCTGCGACTGGAATATATGTCTTGTATATGCACTGCTGAAAGACAAACAGATACGAATACGAAATTACGAAGATTTATTACTACGAACGAATGCAAAAATCTTTAATGAAAGGCGCTCGATCACTTTAAATCAAACTTTCACACGCCCTATTATAGGAGGGTCTCAGGTTCGAGACTTGGTTCCACCGAAGAGCCGTCGTGTGAGGGGGTCTCTTGCACGTTAAATCTGTCAGACCAAACGTCCTCCCGTTGGTGTGGTGTGGAGAGGGGGGTGCCAGTTCAGGTGTCGTCCTCGTCATCTGATCTTGGTTCAAAATTACGAGGTCCCTCCCAAAATAGCCCTCGTGTTGCTTTAAAACGGGACGTTAATATAACTAAACTAAGCCCTATTATAGGAAATAATATGATTGCTTCATATGTCTTCGACTTTTGAATGAATATTCTAGTTTAGAATTTTTTTGTGCAATTCTATTTTATTTTTGTTGAATCATAGAATAGATGATGCAGCAGAGTTATGTGGTTATTGGAATAACAATCATTCGATGATCTTTGTTATTAAGCTTTGACTTCCATCCATACTTATTCTTGGATGAAGATGGACATTATAAACGTTATACAGCAATGACCTTTGATATTTTAGTTCGAGATACGCTCAAAATGGAATGATGTAAATTGGAAAATCAGAGTATTTATTTGGCTTTCACCAGCCAAGTTTTCGGCAGAGAAATACAAAGTTGATTATTATTTGTGATGACTTTTTAATATGTCAGTATAACTGCTTGATAATGGGCGTGCTTGTAGCTTAGCAAGTATTTTTAAAAAATCCATTTTTTTGAGAACTCTGAACTCAGTTGGTAAAAAAATTCGGCAATTGGTTTTCATTTAGAAATGAACGGATAAAATCTAAGAACGGCATCTTGCCTTGGAATTAAGAGCTCTTTGTGTTGGTGGTCGATTGAAAAGTTAGAATTCGTGTCGTTTTTACTATCTGAACATCTTTGAGGGTGTCCAGACAAAATCTAAATGATCAGATAATCAAACAAATCGTAAATGGTTCCTTTTTCAATGAAAATTTTAATTAAATCAGCGTGAATGAAAGAAATGAAACCAATGAATTAAGAAAAGGAAGTCAAGATTAATTTACTATGATAAATAATCTATATGTCTATTTTTTTAGTTATTTTGAAAATAACATGTAGCCGGAATCGAAAATATTATAATAAAGAAGATGCTTGAGAAATATGTCGGTATCCCGTTAAAAATGGATATTTATCTTTCATATGAATTGTGAATCAAAGGTCATGCCAATTAAGACATGACCTATCTTGATACTCCTTAAGAAGCTACCATTATTTCTTTCTCATAAACCCTGTTCGGAAGATTTTTTTTTTCAATAGGAAGAATGCTCCTTTTTCTGGAATAATTGAATACAGCACAAAGTAACACAGAAAGTAGGAACGCAATCTTATATGCTTGAAGTTTATCTTCAAAAATATTTCTGGTTATTGTTGCAATCAGAGCTGATATGCCCTATCTAAATCAAAATTAGAAGAGGCTTCTGATTTTCGAGAAATTTAGAATTACTCTAGATCATGTTTCAAAATCCAAAAATAATGCCCCATACTTTTACTTTCTCCTAAAAATAGGTTTTATGTTTCTCATAGGGGGATGGGATCATATTGCTATAGAACGAATGAAACACTTTGTTGGTGATTGATTCAACGAAGGAGCAAATCTATAAAATATCACTTAAACAATTTTTGTCTAAATCAATTCAAAATTATATATATATACACTGAAGTGACAAAAGTCATGGGATAGCAATATGCAAATATACAGATGGCAGTAGTATCGCAGCAAAAAAGTATAAATGCGCAGTTCGTTTTCCAGAGCTTTCATTT
>JAPMOQ010009429.1:279150-318606 GCA_026543055.1 Argiope trifasciata
AATTGCAACTTAAGAGAGGTATTGTTCTTTAATTGATAAACTATTAAAATAATAACTGTAAGGCGATGGTACCTGCCAGCAATAGTTTTTTAACCTTTCAAATTAATTGAATATATTGTGGACATTCTTCTCCCAAAATATATATTTGAAAGAAGTATATAGTGTATACATGCAATATTTAACGAACCCAAAACCAAATTTTAAGAAAAGTTTTGGCAGAACATTACATAAAGAAATTCATGTCACATTTCACTCAAACTCCCTTTTGCGTTATACATTTTTCTTTTGCACATTTCAAAAGTTGTAAGCAAAATGAGTCTTCTTCATAAAATACTTATTCTAATAATCTAACAAAAAATTAAATGTATCGAAAAGAGGCGGTGAAAAATATTTCGGAATTGAATTTTTTTTTCTCACAAGAAAGAATTACCATGTTTAAAAAACTTGTGAAGCTATATCCTTGCGGATAAAAAAACCCACTTATAAAATAGATTTTCTCATAACAGCTTAAAAATGAAAAACACTGAGAAAGTAATTTGTCTATAATTTCTAATAAATTATATTTGTATTGGGGATTCAGATTAGGATTCTTGAAACTAAATGTATCTCCTTAAACTTCTATTTTAAGACTTATTTAAGTTTACGGAAGTTTTAATTATTTCTATGGATGGCGTTGAGGTGACGACTCGTACATTTCATAAAGCGTTTTTGTTAAAAGACTGGAAACTAATAAATTGCCGTTTATTCTGCTTTTCCGAATTCTGCTTATGCTTCGATGTGAAAGACAATTAAAAACGAGATCCTTTTCATGAACATCCAACGGTTTAATATCATTAAATTTAATTCCCGCTGGAAGGTGATATTTAATGGCTTCTTCTCCGAAAATTCGCAAGAAGTTCAGCTCCAAGAGTGGCGAACCACATGAAGGCATCAAAAATAGAAAAGACAAAATAAACCGCCCTCATTACGGTGATGGCTGGTCATCAAGCGTATTGACGCAGGATGCTTCCACTAAACACTGTTACCTTCATTTGAAGTAATGCATTTTCTCTGGACTATTAGTTCTCCTATTTTGTTTGCCTTAGATGAAGAATTAAGGGGCCCTCCGGTGAATGGGGCACGTTTCGAGAGACTTGCATTATTAACCAAACAAACTCGGATAAGAAGTGAATTGGCGGATATTTCAAGGTTTATTAATCCTTATAACTTTAAATACCAAATTATTCGTCTAATTAAACAAATGAATCAATAAACAATGCATATCTGAAATTTTAATTTCATCTGTAACAAAATAGCGAGATCTTTATGATAAGTGTAGAACGTGCGATCTTGAATATTATCAAGCTGCTCTATTTCAGTATAGAATTACAGTATTAAATTTCAATTAAGTATAAAAACCCCTGATGAGTCATTCATATTCAAAACTAGAAATGCTCCGATGGAAAAATATCAATATTATGGATAATAAATTTCATTAGAATTCTTAAAAAGATGTTAGAAAGGTTATAACAGTACCCTAATATTCTATAATATAAAAAATACACAATTTCTTTAGGATATTTTGCGTTATAATTTATAACATCTTTACAGATATTATCGAATTAAATACTTAGTTATATTTTATATATTAGTTTATTATTTTAAACAATAGAAAATATATTTGTAGGCATACTTATTTCTCTATGATAAAAATATTTTTTATTGATGAGGGTTCTCAGTCTTATAACATGTGAATTCTTTTCAAAAATCATAGTCTGATTTTAATTTTTAATGATATTTCGTATCCATAATTATTATAAATCGTCAAATTAAACTATAATTATAAAGATATTTTTTTCTTTATTGCACTTTATTATCTTTGTTAAAGAAGAAATATTCTTATATTGGATGATATTCGGAAAACATTTTAATGCCATTTTCCAAAATTTTGTATATCTTTTGAAAGAAAAAAAAAATTGGTACAAAATATTAAATATGCAAGTTATAAACTTTGCTGTCATGGAGTTGGCGTAAATCAAAGAGCTATAAAAGCTATTTGTTTGGTTTAATATTTAAAACTGTTATGAACAATAGATTTGTATATTAAGATAAGCTGTATTGTAATCTGTTTGTATTATAAGTGAAAATTTATTCTCTCTTCAAACAGGTAGTTTACGTGCTCAGAAGGCACACTAATATTTAAATTTGTTTCATTACGAATTATAAATTGGAAAATGCTCTATATTCTACTTTTATCATAATGATTTAGAAGAGCACAGATAATAGATAAAACAAAAAATATCTAAGAATAAAACTATTTATTTTATTTAATTTATTCCTTAAGGGATTTCATTTTTTGGAGTTTTGAAACTATTTATTAACATTTTTGGTTTAATATTTAAAATATATGCCCAGATTATTTTCAAATTAAATTGTTTCTTGAATAGCTGAATTAAAACTCATTATTCTTTTTTTACATTAGCATTTGGTTAAATTTGCTGTCATGAAACCAAAAAGACTTTTTACACTTACAAATTCTTTCATTTCAAGTATTTATAATAACCAATCGAATATAAAGATTTTTTTTTCTGAAACTAAATAAATCCCTGCAGCTGCTCATTTTGCATCTCTTTATTGTTACCAATGAAAATGGGGTAGCACTTCATAATGAGTTGAAAAAGAATAATTTAGATACCAACCCTTTGAATCAGATCAAATCAAATCAGATAGCCTTAAAATTTTCCTTATTTATTGGAGTGAAGAAACAGTTTCATTTCCGAGAATATAATATGAAAGCAAGATCATCTGACTTTTCCAGACGGTCAGATGTGATAATTCTGCTGAATCTTAGAATTTCTGCTTCAAGTATTAATACTTTTAATTGAATAATAGATACATGAAGTCAGAGATTATTCTGAAGCAAAATGAATGATTAAGGTATCCGAATACGTTAAAAACACTGGTTATCAACCGCATTGTTGAATTATTTTTTTATTGTTATTTCTTGAAGTTCAGACTTTCCTCTTTCCAAAACAGTTTATCTTCTCAAAGAAAAGGAAGACTTGTCCTAGCACCCAGGGTCACACATTTTCAATCAAAAATTTGTCTTTAACATCTCTTTTTTCAAAACTTTAATTTTTTTTTAAATTCTCCACCGCTAACATGATATCTCAAAAACTAACAGAGGTAGTTACATATAAATTCCAGCGTGTGTTTTAAATAACATGAGCAATGAAATGAACCAAAATTTTTATTGTTGAAGAATTATGTCTTCACTTAGAGGGGTTTTTTAGAAGAATTTAGTTGGGAATTCATGGAAAAAAATGCATATTAACTTATATTTTTTACAAACTTCTTTGCATCTCAAACTTTTTTTTAGGTTTTGGTTCATTTCATTCATCATTACATTCTATAACTATTTGTGTAGAGTGTTAATAGTTTTTGTTAAATTTCATTAAAATTTACTACACATTTTCCAATTTCTCAAAACATATTATATTTTCAAATAATTTTGTTGTATTTATAGTATTTTGTATTATAATTCATAATACCATAGTTTTAAATAGTTTTTTAAAAAATTAAATTTTTCAAACTTTTTTCTCCGAATGTAGTCGGATACCTTAATTTAAGCTACATGATAATAGAATTTTTTAATTTTAAAGCTTGTAAACCAATTTCGAGACATAACTTTACTATGGCAAGTATCATCGTTATTCATGATGATGATTTCATAACTCTATAAAATTGGATTCATTCCACATTGATTCGTATTGGAAGGGGTATCGGCAAAATACATTGGGTTTCTAATATGGAAAATGTTGGGAGATCGTTTCAGTTATTTCTTATATTTGCAACTTCAAAAAACAAATGCGAGAAAGTCATGATAATTAGATAATCAATGAAATAATGTCCAGTCGTGATATTTATATTATGAAATATCACGAAGGGACAGTTATTTCATTGAATATCTAATCATTTCCTAAAATACTTGTTACTAGTATATGAAATAACGGATTCAATTTTTTAATCCTAACACATGAATTTAAAGGTATTATAGAAAATTCTTTTAATAGAAAAACCAACAAATGTTTTACATATGTAAGAAAACATTAAAAAATTTGTTGAAGTTTTGTGAACTTAACGATTATTAAAAATACTAAAATTAATGTTGGAATATTTTTCTTTCAGAGCTCCTGTAAGCAAAGGTTTTAATAAAATCATTACAAATTTAGATAAATATTTAAGTTTCATCTACTTCAATCACTTGGTAGTTTCTGGCAATATTCTGTTGTGATGCATATTGAAAATATAGAAATTTCACATTAAAGTTTAACAAAAATTGGTAAATGATTACCAACAGATGAATCAGTAGCTCTCAACTTTTTAAACAGAATTTTTTAAAACTCAGGCATAGCAGATTTTTTTTTGAACCAAAAATTTGAAAATATTATTTTAATTAAAGTAGGTGGAAGTTAGGATAGAATAATTGTGAAAACCTTATTCAAAATAATAAAACATATCTTAATGAAATAATTATTTTCGTAAAAGTAAAGCTCTAACTCGAAAATTTTAATAGTAAGCCATCTCTTAGTTAAGACTGATATTGTAACAAACTATTTCACATATGACTTGAATTCAAACGCTAAGAAAGTAGTTCTCCAAATACTCTTGGGTAATGTAGAGACAGTCCCCCAATTTTCATCGCCAGCCAGGACATGTTGAGAGAGAGGAGGGAAGTAATACTACCTGAATGACTGCTGTAGCCAAAGAAGAATTAATTATACCTATATTAAAATCGTGGCTGCTTTCAACGGGGAAAGAGCATCAAAACTATTAGCATAAACTTAAAACTGCGCCGTATAACTTATCAACAGCTCTGAAAAGTCGAATGTTGTTGGAGGGAATTTTTTTAAAAAGAGCCATTTCATCGTCAGCTTTATTCCAAAGAAGTTAGAATAAAATTTTGCATGCATTTTCTTCCTCCCTTCCTTCGATATTTAAAAAGAATTTCGGAACGTTCATGGAAAACTAGAAACATAAACCAACAGGGGAAAAAACGCGTAGTCATTTTAAGGTTTCCAAACGCTTGCGCTTAAAACTGGTTTTTGAAAAGTGCATATATTCAGTAAACTGCCATAGATAGCATCCTTAAATAGTCAAAATTTGATAATTCTCTCATTTAGTTTAATTATATCTAACGTGATACAGAAAGTATTGGGAAAACGTAGAAATGATCCATTTTCGTAACATTTTTAGTTGCTCTGAAATATGATATATTCTTAAACATTTGAAAACAAATGTTTGAATTTCACGCATTTAAAGTTACAATGCATTTTCTATGCAGTTTCTTTTTTAGCTAATATTTTTAATCGCATTTCTGATAATTTTATTGCATCATTCTAATATTATAAACCAAACTAATAATCCTGGATATTTTGGAGAGAAATTTCAAGATATATCATTGATGTTAAAACATACTATATATTTTCATACGCAAATTGTCTCCGAGTTAGAATTTGTTATAAAAATTATAGTTTTTTTCTTCAAATGAATTATTATATAAATATTTTTTAAATCATTACTTGTAAAAATGATCCAAGAGCGATGAAAAATATTATAAATAGGAATTTATAAAAATATATTTATACCAAATACAGAAAGACAAAGTTTTGTAGTTGAAAATCTTGACCTTGAATGAAAAAAATTCGTATTGAACAAATGTTAAAATTATGCCGAAATTTTTTTAAAAAGCAGTTTTTTCTTCAAATTATGGAGAAGATATTAATTCTTTAAATTATTTTTTTCATTCAAAATTCTAGATAATTCTTCATGTTTTGATTCTAAACACGGTAATAAATAAGAAAATTGCTATTTCTAACGATACTTCTATTTTTTAAAAATTATTCATTATTATTATTATAATTAACGTAACAAAAAACAAATGAAAAGGTTGATGAAAAATTGGAAGAGAGATAAATGAAAGATATTTTTGCATTATTTGCATAAAGTTATTAATAATCATTTGTTGAATCAAATTGCAATCGCAATTTTCTATTCATGAGAGGAAGACAAAAGAAATCGCATTAAAATTATAATTTTTTAGACGGATATCCGGCAAATTAATTAGTTTAACTGTGCTGTTTAACCAGAAAACAATATATAAATTTATATTATGGAAGGAAATGCTTTTGACCAATTTTAATTTTGATGATATTTAAGAGCCGTGGTGGTTTGGTGGTAAAGCCTCGGCTTCGGAAGTGGAAAGTTTCAGGTCCGACACCCAATTCCATCGAAGAACCGTTGTGGGGTCCACTGAGAAGCGGGTCGGCTCTGGGGCTCGTTAAATCCGTCGGCATCAAAAGTCCTTCCACTGGCGTAGTATGGAAGTTTGGAGAATGGTTATATCTTAAGAGTTATCCTCGACTTCTGACTTCGATTCAAAATGACAAAGTTCGTTCCAACATAGCTCAAGTGATGTTTTAAAACGGAACCTTAATTTAACTGAACTGAACTAAGAATGGGATATTTAATTAATTTATTTTTATAAATAATATATTTCTTTTTCACATTGTAGAGATTTCTAAGGATGCGCTTGAAAGAAATGTCCGCCACAGAGAATCAAATTTGAATCTGGACTATGAATCCCACCCATTCTGTCAATCTATCATTGCCATTTTATGCTCTTCTTAAATATAGAATAACTAATTAGTTAGCGCTTTATAGTCAACGAATCTTGATTTTGAAAAACAGAATCTCTCCCAGAATCTATGAAAGTGATTATTCCGATAAAAGTGTGTACTAGTTACTCAACTAAGAGTTAGCTGGCAGTTCATTGATGAATGATATTGACCTAGAAAGACAAACATTTCTTGCATTGCGTCAAGAATTCCGTTGCTCCTATAAAAACATTTTTATTGATAGATTAATATACAGAGGACATCACTGCCATCCTTGCTAAATATGACATGATGACAAAAAAAAAAATCCCTTCAGTTGTGCTTAGCTTGGAAGATGTAATCAAAACGGGGATTGAAGTAACGAGTCAGTCACAGCATAGTGTTGCGAGGGAATGAATTACTTCTCATGACGTGTCAGATGGGGTGCCTAGTGGTGAGGTTTTGCGTTTGGAGCTGGAGGATTTCAGGTTTGAGACCTGATTCTACCGAAGAACCGTCGTGTGAGTGGGGTCTGGATCATGCCGAATCCGTCGATGCCAAATGTTCATAGGCTAGTGTGGTGTAGAAGTTTGGGGAGGGATTTCTAGCTCAGGTGTTGTTCTCGTCATCTGACCATGGTTAAAAATTATGAGTTTCATTCCCAAATAACCTCAGTGTTTCTTTAAAACGGGTCGTTGATGTAACTAAAACTATAGCAAATAAAGCTTCTTTTAATGTAGTGAATTCTTTGTTAACATTAATAAGAGATCCACAGTTTTAACCAGCTGTACAGTATTGATGTGGAAATGTGTAAAGCATCTGAACTGCTAGTTTCTTATGCGTGTAAAGTTGATGTTGCTTTAATACTCAATTGATAAATGAATCCACCTTCATGGTTAAATAAATACTCAAAATATGCATTTGTTTATTTGCAATTGACAACAGAAAAGGACTGGGAAGCTTTTCCACTGCATTTATATATCGCAATAGTTACAATAAAAATAGTTTAATTTCAATTTTTATGATATGATCTTGATTTTTGTAAGGGTAGTCTTAACAGAGGGTTTAAACTTGTTCTGTCTTAGAAAATGTAGTAATATATCACCCACGTTTGAAATCCTAGAACTAAAAACAATATTATTATGCCTAGTATATGATATTAAAAAAGCCCGTTACATTACCTCCTCTAAATTTTAAATTTCTGACACTCATAAAATCCGCACAAACTTTGAAAGAACATATTGAGCAGCATCCGCATGAGATGAGATCTATGTTGAACTTTAATTAGAATGGGTAAAGCCACAGATTGAATCGCGAGCGATACTCAAACTTTGAAGCAGAAAATCTTGTATCTAATATTTCTAAATGGTCAACTCTGCTTTTGTTATATTAATGTACTGCGAGGTAAAATTTTCTACCTGTTCAAGGAAAAATACGTTACAACGTTTAATTAATTAGCATACTGTCATACTTTTCAAGAATAAAAAACTGTACAAATTTTATTAGAATTCTCATCTGGCCCTGATAAAAGGCAGGATGTCTGTTTTATTTTTTTATAGAAATTATAAAACAATTTTGAATAGGTTTAGACAAAAAAAATTTCTAGCTAAGTACAATATAATAAGAAGTCATTGTAATAATTCATGTAAAAACAGAGATTCATCTCAAAATTGAAATTATTAAAAATGATTAACTTCAGACATTTCCTTCCCTTGGCAAGGTTCCTCTTCTTCATTGAAAATATTTCCTAATGGAAGAAATTGTTTTTAAATAGTTATGTGAAGAGCACCGAATTCCTATGAAATTGGGTTAAAAAAACAAGTTCATATTTATTATGTTGTTTTTCTGTGGTTCGAATAGCTTCTCAAATGAAGTCATACTTCCGATAAGCAGTTAATTTTTCTTCGGTAACCCAACGAACGGAGTTAAAATTTTAAACGTTTTATCAAAATTTCTTCTGTTTGATTGCCTTTATTTCGTTGCTAACACTGAATGGACGTCCAACAAAAATTTGAAAGGGGAAATATTAAGAAATTGGGGATGAAAGAGACAAATAAATGCTGATGAAGAATGGTTTTATCTATTGAATTAATCCATTATTGTTAATGACTACTAATATTCATTAAATAGAAAATCTCACTGATAACTCTAATAATTAAAATAACAGTTTCAGGAGAAAATACTTTATAATGCTGCAGTTTCTACCTCAAGTCAATGGAAATAAATGTCTGGTCATCAGGAATAGTATTTTTGTTTGAAAATTTATATCTATTTATGCATAAATAATCTTTAGCGACATTAAAAAAGCCTCTTTTTGGGACACCGTTTGAATCTGGAATCCTTTGTACGTGCCTGTATGCGGATTAAATGCTCCTCCTAGCATTTAATCCGCGTCTCATAAAGCTCGGGTAACATGTTATGAGAAATTAATATTTATTAGGTGTCGAGATGGAAATGTGATTTAACAAATGATGAAGGATTTTATTAGACTGCAATAAAGAAAACGTGGAAAGACAACGATTTATGTGGACAGAGTACAGTGCCTATAAAAGCCATTAAAATGTTTCAAATTATTAGTAAAAGGTTTAAAATTATTGGAAAAATGTTTGACTTGACATAAGGAAATGAAATTTTTTTATTTTTCTAAAGGAGCATTTATTTCTTCTAAAATATTATCAAAATCAAATGAAATGGACCGGGGGAGAAAATGAGCAGAGTCCAGCATTTTTTTTTTAAAATCAGAGGAATGAAAAAAAAAAACAACCATTCTAATGTTTATCAACCGGTTAACCACAATGGATAACGAAATGAACATTTTCGATGCTAGTTGTGGATATGTAAGAAAAACATTTAAACGAAACCTCAAGTCATTCATAGATGATGGAAGCTGAGATTATCATCAAGAAAATGCTCAAATAGAGAATTAGGCGAATGATTTAATTGTCGTTTGAAACAAAACCCCATGCGATATAATTTATTCGATTTAGGAATTTTTCGTACAAAGCAAAGATGTGGGAATCTTCTAATCGAATACTGTACCCAGGGATTAGAACTTCCAAAGGAATTGATACCTAGAGACGATCAATATCAGCTTGGTACTTTCTTGGATGAAAAGAAATGAAACTTGAATACTTGAACTTGATGGCGAAAGGCATTATTGGCATGATTAGATGCTAGAAAACATTTTCCTCCAAATGTCAATTAGAAGGTGAATCTGTTTCAACGAGGGACTTCTTCTCTTTGGTGGCATGGATTCTTTCAGACATGTTTCTGGAAAAATGAATTAGAAGCATACTGAAGTACTATTTCTGGTCATCCTTTGCTTATTTAAGCTTATCTGGAAGAAAAAATATAGAAATACAAAAAGTATATATCCACAAGTCCTAGAACGAAACTGTGGCTCTATTTTGAAGAAGTTTAAAATATTCAGTCACAGGAGTCCTGTTGAGAATTTATGGGCTAATCGAGTTAAATACGTTTAATAAAATGGGAGTAATTTATCCTCAACCGAAGGATTATGAATCCATTACTAAATCGATCCTAAACCAAGTAAAAAATTGCACAATTTTGCAGTGAAAAAATTGATTTAAAAACAATTAGCATTTGGCTATTTGGATGTTTATTATTGAAAAATTTGGAAATTCGATTATGTTTAAATTTATCAAAAATCACGGATGTGAAATGTGCGAATTTTGTATCTTTAAAATTTCTTACAGATTGAAAATGTTTGAGGAAGAAGACATTTTGATTAGTTAACCGGTGGTGGAAAAAACTGGTGGGGGGAGTTTACCAAACCTCATAAATTGAACACAGATTGAAGAACTACCGTGACCAAACCAGGGACGCCCAGATTTTAGGGAAGACGCTCTACCCTGTGGCCAGGGCACCGCCTAATTGTTCTACTCGATAAAAACATGAGCTTTTAAAGTGGTCGGTTACAATTCTGCTTAAAAGTTAAGATCTGTTATTTCTTAAAATATATAAAAGAATTTTCATCGGTTTTCTTTGAGATCATACAAAATCTAATTTTTAATGAAAATTGTGTTCTTTTAACTCGAATATTTATTTTGTTGCGATTTTTTCAGTTTAATTTCTGATAAAGATTCGAAACTGAAAAAAGATTTGCTGAACTACGTCTTTTCATCGGGAATTTACATTAATCAAACTGTAAAAAGTGTTGCTAAATTTATCTGTTTAAAATTGTATCATTGAATTTTAAATTGAACTATACATTTATTGGAAAGGTATTGAATAATATCCTGTACATTCAAGTAAATATGTATTTTTTAATAAGTGGCATTTTAATTTCTGGAAAATGAAACTACATTTTTTCTACCCAAGAATTGCATGTACGAATAAAACTAATTTAAAAGCTTGAAGTAATTTTTTCCTTTCGTTTATAGTTTACTGGTTTCCTTGGAAACTCAATTTTGATCGAAGCAATCCTTAGCTTACGTTAGAGTAGGGTTTATACAAAATCCTACTTTTTAAAAAACCAATTCTCGAAGTTTTGTAAAAAAAATGGAGGGGGTAGGAATGTTTTGTTTAATTTATGTACAATAATAAAAAAATGAAATCAATATATATATAAATATATATATATATATATATAATATAATTAAGGGTTACATATACATATTACTTACACAAGATAAAGAAAACTTAAACAAGTGTTTCAAATAATATTTATATTATTTTCATTAATTTTAATTTCTTTTAAGAAAATAAGATTTTTAAAAGCATAAAATATCCACTGAACGGTGGTTGTCCTTTTCTTATTTTGGACAAAATATTGCCTGAAATTGAGCACACTGGTTCGCTAGCTACTGAGCTTGGTTTATAATTTTCATGGCATCAAATATTCGGTGCCTCAAATAATGAAGATTCAGATTTCTGTGTTTTTGAATTTGTAAGTTTTTTTCAGGGTTTTCAAGAAATTTATGAACTGATATTTCTATGACTTCTTTTTAAAAAGCATCACCCTCATGAATAATTTCTTCGACTTGCTCTTCATCAACATCGGTTTCCACATAAGAATTTGGAAATATCCTAGACAATATCTTTCCAGACATGTTAATAATTTCGGCTTTTGAAAGTAAAAAAATTACACTAGATTTTTTTGAACTAGAAATATTTTCTGAATTTCGCAAATACAGCAAAAGAGTTGAAATTTTAGCTTACCTGTTATAAAGACAGGCAGAGATTTTGACGATACGCTTACTTATTATAAGGACTGACAGAGATTTTGATGATACGAATTAATTCATAGTAAACTATTGCTTTCTAAATAAATAAATTGACAGTTTTAGAGACTAATCAAAATGCATACTTAATTATATTAAAAAGTATTTTTTATTAAAATTTAAAGACATCGAATTTCTAACTTAACTAATGAGAAGGCTGAATTTGATGCATTTTAAGGAGCTTGTTAATATCAGGCTCTATTTCACTTAAAAAAAAATCGTAAGTCGCCTCGTTCAGTAATATGGGGCAGATTTCTCTTTTACTTTACCAATGTTGCCTCAGCACTAAATTCAAGTTCTGCTACATATGAAGATAATAATGCTATCAGAAGTCGTTGAACAATCGACCATAATCCTGAACGCAGTTGCGAAATAGACTTCTACTGCCAAAATTCTTGGTAGCCATTCTTGAATTTAATTTTTAGACTCTCATTTGTCGTCAGTTCTATTAGTTCTTTTAACTGAGGTGATCCTGCTGCGTTGATATTGGAAAAAAAGATCCAAAACCCAGTCTGGTATGTCCATGTTTAAATTATCTTGGAATGGTTCCTTGAAGTTATTGTACACTATATTTGGTAATTCTTCTAACGCTCCTTCGTGCTATATCAACGCCCCCTAATTTTCTCTTGGTCTTTTACAGCCCCCCCTGAAAGCTTCTAAAGCCCACAAGGGGGCGTTATCGCCCACTTTGGGAACCTATGTTCTAAAGCATATAATAATTTTAAACTTATTTTAGCGTCTAAATTTTTTAATTCATTTAACAGAAATTCAAATACATCTTCACTGGTTAATAAATTGACATCTCGTCTCACTAAGCCTTCAGCAGCTAGACGAGGCTGTTCCACCTGAGTAAATTCAAAATATTTGATTTTTTTTTTGAACAAGAGGAATATCCAGACCTTCTGGAAAACCGGTTTTCAAATGTGGCAAATTTACTTTAAAATTGGTTTTGAAAAAATCACCAAACCTTAAGTTAGAGGTTCACCAAGATTGATTTTCATGTGTTTATAGTGGAATTAATTTTATGTTAAGAAATATTACGAATTTTGCAGGGTATTTTTTATCCTTTTTACGAATTTTTTCAGAGGACATCAAAAAGAATTTGATTCTTGAAAAATTTTAGTGGGAATATTTATTAAGAATCCTTTTGTGAATTTAATAACTTCCGCGGGGAAAATAATAACTCTAATCATTATTTTCAATAATAAAAATTCACAAAATACCATTTGACATCAAGACCTTAATCGGCTTTTAATAAATATTTTTCGGTCTACATGGGGAAGGGGTAAATAAATATTAAAAGAATTAGAAATGCATATATAATGCAGTGTAGAGCAAAAGGTTATTCATGTTTTTCGAAAAATTATTGCATACTATCAACTTTAAAAAGCATAGTCATATTAAGGAGAAATTTATTTAATTTAATCAATGTTTTTAATAGCAGTTATGATGCCTGGTTTTAAGATCTCCATTTCAGAACCTGAGGGTGTCAGGTTCGAGACCCATTCCCACCGAAGACCGATCGTGTAAGCGGGTCTTGAGCAAGTTCAATCCATCGGAGTCAAACTTCCTCCTTATGGTAAGGCGGGAACGTTTGGAGAGAGGATGCCAGTTCAGGTGTCGTCGTCGTCATGTGACCACGGTTTAAAATTACGACGTCTGTCTCAAAATAGCCCTACTGTGGCTTCAAAATGGATGTTAATATAACTAAACTGAACTAAACTAATAAATAGCCAATTTAAAGTTTAATAAACTTATAATTTAGAATTTTGTAGTTTTAAACAGAGATAAAATAGCAATATCTCGGTTGTCATCTTGCGTTTAGTTTATCATCAGTTCGCAGTAATCCTTTTTTAGGTCTTCTCTCCTAATTTTAAACTTTCGTCTGCCGCATATATGAATGATTCAATTAAGGTTCCGAATAATTCTGATAATTCTTCTAAAAATTCTGAAAATAATTCCCAAATTGGAATGCAGATAATAGTTTTCATGCAGTCAAACATCGAATAATGTGAAAAGACATAATGCATCAATTTTTATGAATAGAAAATATTAGTTTTTAATTTGGGAGAAACAGAGGCTGAAAATCAAAATTATCAAGAAAGGAAGCTGTTTAAGTTCTAATGCTTACTGTAAATGAAAATTTGTAAACTAAGAAAATAAAAACAATGCTAGCATTAAATCTGAGGCAATGGATACATAAAATAGGGAAAATGTAAGAGGATAGCGTGATGACAAATTTCCTTGACAGCTTCAAGAGTGGTATTTAAAAAATTGAAATAAAAGCCAAAATAGTTAAGGGTATTTGCTTTTGCTAAAACAATTAGAAGAATTTTAGTACAATAGTTTTTTATTTTTATTTTTGCGCTTTTGTACACATTAATTTAAAAAAGGAATTGCATTATTCAGAAAATATTGTTTCATATTATAATAAAAGATATGGTATCTAATTTTTATTTTTTATTTTTGTTACTTTTTTCTTTATGGATTTTTAAAAAATTCGACTATGTAACAAAATTTATTTGGACCTCTTTTTTAAAAACTGCTTTCTGTACATAGTATCATATTTCAATTTCAACAGCAAAAAAATATCAAGTATTGGAATAATATTTAATTTAAAGTGAGATAATGAATTTTTCAGAAGGAAAGTTATTCCACTATAAATATAAATTAATGTTATTTTGCATTTGCGTTTAAACAATGGAGGTCATTAAAATGTCTTAAAGTTCTTTCTTTTTTACTTTCTAGTATACGAAGTATAAAAAGAGTATTAAAATTGTCAAAAAATTTTAATTGAGATTTTGACGAATCATATTTTAGACCTTCTTGAGTTCGAAAAACACATTTTTATCATTATTTATGTCTGTTTATGTGATAAAAATGCTTTGAACTAAATAGATGAAATTCTTTTTAGGCCTTTACGCCAAATTTTTAGAGTTCCGTCAAATTTTGAGCAAACTCTATTTAGAGGAAGTTAGCCTGTCTGGTTGTTAGAATATAAACTAACCTAATAGCTACAAAAGAAGAGAGAGAGAGATCAAATTTGATATGCAGATCTAATATATATATATAGTTTAGACACCTATCAAATTTTTCATCACAGGCAATAGGGGCTTGACTATCTATCAGTCTGTTCTTTCAGAAGCAAGCAGGGGCCTCAGTAGCCTGGTGGTAAGGTCTTGGCTTCGGAACCGGAAGGTTTCAGGTTCGCGAGTCGATTCCACTGAAGGACAGTTGTGTAAGCAGGTCTGGTGCACATTAAATCCTTTGGACCAGATGTCCTTTCGCTGATGTGGCATAGAAGTTTGGAGAAGAGAGCCATCTCAGGTGCCGTCGTCGTCATCTGACCATGGTTCAGAATTATGATATCCATCCCAATATAGCCTTCTTCAAATAGAACTTGCTTTAAAATGGGACTTTAATATAACTAAGCTAAACTTCAGAAGCATGTAAGCGCAACAACTCAAAAACGCAATAACGAAGTTGGTATGCGATTTTATAAATACACTTATAGGTCTTATTGAATTTTGATTTTAATGGTTGGTAGAAAGGCGTCTAAAACTCAAATTCGATTTTCGGATTCTATCAACCTCATGCTAAGGATTAATAATCCAAACACTTGCCAAGGATCACACGATAGAGTCATTAAAAACACAGAATTCGTCCAAAGATTAGTATTTCGCAACTTTTGTATGTCGGTACCATGCAAGGCATTCTTTGTTGTACTGAAGGTTTACAATTTTTTGTAGGAGAGAAGAAAGCACTTTCATTAGAAAGTATGTTAAAAAATTTTGAGGTGACCATTGTCCTGGTTTTGTCCAATATTTTCTATTAACTTTCGCTCTGAAAGATGAAATAAGGCATTATTTCCTAGGGTTTTTCATCTTTTCCTATAGAAGAAAAAAAAAACTTTAATACAACAAAAATATTTGTACTTATGGTAGTAATAAGTCCTTATGACTAGAATTATTTTCTGTAGATTTCTATTTTTGTTGAGTTGTGTCATTAATAATATGTATACGAATTTAATTATTCCTTTATTATCATTCGATCCTCATCGAGTACATCTTTTGTGTTTTACATTTGCCTGGGTGGGTAATTTTTACAAAAGGATATTTCGGAGATTAAATGTTATATTACTACCAACCTCAAAATTTATGACTATATTAATTGTCTGATAAGGCCAGTTTTGAGAGGGGATATGACAGAGAAAAAATCGTGCTTTAGTGATTGGTCAATTTTCTGGTAGCCTTTTTGGTAATTTTCTTTCACGTGGAAATAAATATTGCTACTTTATTCTACAGTATTTTTCTAATTAATCTACATTATCATGATGAAACATAATTTTTAATGATTTCTTCATAAAAATAATCCAAAATCGTCTTTAAGAATTAGGTCTTACATTTGAAGAAGACTGACTATATTCAGAGCAAAGAAAAGTAAAATATTAGAACTTCAGTTATTATGTTACTATTTAAGAGTACTCTGCTAAAATCCCTTCTGAATAGAAAATAAATTTTACGCAATTTTCTCTAATAAAGTCTGCCCTTTCTAGTATTTCAATAGCTTTTAATTATTGTAATTTATGACTAATATTCCTGCTGAATTTATTGATTATTATAACTTTTAATTGTTTGACACAAGAAAACTGTCACTTAGGTATCATGAAGAAATTTATAAATGATGGAAATTGTTGCATTGATGAAATCATTGAGAGTATTCACAATTCTTCTAATTCTTCTTCTTATTATTGTTATTCTAATTTTTCGAAGGTGCTGGTGTTTTGATAACAATTGTATGACATTTCTTAAAACTTGATTATATTATGGGTGGAAAATATTTTTGCCGTCCACATTCATGAGAAATAAACTTGCTACGATGACAAAGTTAATAAATAAGCAAGCAAATAAATATTTATTTATGATTACCGAAATTTTTTTTAAATAAATGAGTAACATGCTAATTTTGAAATCTTTTAATAAATTTTCTTAACTATTTTAGCTTTCAAATATCAATGAAATTTAAAGGACTTGTTTTTTTTTTGAAAACCTTAATGTTTTTTTCCGCAATCCTACTTGTCATTTTTAGGCAATTTAAGTAACACTGCATGGAATTGACATATTAGTCAGTCATTTTATTTATTCATTTGTTAAATGAACCTAGATCACTTCTTAATAAGAAATAATGAAATCAGATTCTCTATATTTTGTAATAGTATGAAAGAGGCATTCGATATATTTTATTATGTAATAAATATTATAAATGCCTTAATCTATTTTTTCTGCATACCTTTTAAAATGTTTCCTTACATTGATGACACTGAGTTGTGAGAGTGAATAGAATTGAAAGATACTTATGCTTGTTTTTGTAAAAAATGTTTCTAGAATGTTATTCGTGGATGAAGATATTTTCCTCACTGAATGAAATATACAGATAGCTTCAATCCTTTGGGAGATTTGATGTATCAAAACGTTCCGTATTTGAATTTATGTTTCCATTATTTTTTTGTAATTCTGATTAGCTTAAGTTATCGCAATATCATGCAGCAGTATATATTTTCAATAATTAAAAGTTAATGAATTCTTCTATAAAAACTACTACCTTCACACGCTCATAAAATTAAATAGGATTCAAGTACAAAAGTAGTTTTAAATAAATGTGTACTCAAAGTGTTAAGAATTATCAGAACTGTGCTCCAGTTTCCAAAAAAGAAGTGTTATGGCAATTGAATTAATTAGAAAAAGTAGAAATTGATATTGAAAATTATGTAGTATCATGTATAATATTTTTTTGCTTAAATTCGAACAGTTCATCAGAAAGAAAACGCAAATACCGAGGACCTTTTTTAAATCCATCTTTTGATTAAATTGAGATTTAAACTGCACCTTTTCTTAGTAAATTTTTTCTAATTATTGATTTGTGAGGGCTGATATTTCAATTGAACTGAAGAGATTATAGATACCTTGAGAGATTATAGTTTAATTTGAAATGTTTGCATTTCCACGGAAGCCTTTTCGAAGTCTTTTTATATCTGAATAAAATTAGGAATTGTTTTAGCGCGCCGGGAGATCATTTAACTTTCTTTTGTGATTAGTGTAAGAGGCCTCCGTCTTCGCAGGTGAGTTCCTACGGATAATGGGTAGCAGGTGGCGCTGGCGATTCCAGAAATGCCTTTTACTTCCGCAACCACGTACGCAATTTCTATTCCTTTTCCATTCTCTCTCCGTCCTCTTCTCATTTTCAACCGTTCCGAATTCCTTAATTTTTTGGCTGCCTTTTCTTCTCGGAAGCCAATTCTGCTCCACAATGTCCGAAAATATTTTTACTCGTAAGAGGTAGTGGATGTATCGGCAAAACCAGAAACAAGACGATTGCTTAATTCTCCTGCCTTGCTCCAGCCATAAGCTTTAATAATGTAGCAGGTTGGAGGTTTGGGTACCCGCAGTACCTGTAAATATTTCATGGACGCTGCTATAGACGTGACTCCGTTAGGGCTTCACTGAGTGCCTTCCAAACTCAATTACGCTTGGTCAGGGCTATATCAGCTGTACTACGTGTCCTACGATGGCGAGGGTACTCTGCTTAATGACAAACCGGGCAGAAAAGCCACCGCTACAGGCGCTTTTTTTTTTTGCCTGCCACATGGATATAGATATATAAACAGGGTCTTTTTGCGTTCCGTGTCAGGTGGCGCCTTGTTTACGTATTACCTGATGCCGATCACTGCAATTCATTACTCTGCCGTTTTTGCATTATTTAGGATAAATGCATAAAAAAAATTTGGGATTTATGAATTTTTTATCACTTAAATATTAGATAAAGATGACGTCAATTAATTCATTTTCATTTTTTTAGTTAAAATATGTTGAAAGATTCATTATTTCCATTTCATCTTGAATAAGAATATTTTGTTGTACATTTTTAGAGCTTTTATTTTTTCATTCACTCTGATAAAGGAATGGTTAAGAAAAGGCGATGTATATAAATTAAGATGATTGTAGCTAATTAGCTATTGTAAATGATAGCTAAGTCATTTATTTATAGCATTATTTAAATGTTTTAAAAAGATATATTACTATTTTAATCGTACCAAAATGTTGTTCAAAGGAAAAGTACTTTTTAATATTTTGAATAGCAGGTAAAATTCGGGTAACTGAGGTCCTATTTTGGGGTTGGGGATGTAAAATATAAAGTAATTTCTCTTTAATTTTATTTATGTATCATTTAAAAGCCAAAGGAGAGTTAATATGTGCGCTACCAGCTTTTAAATATTATAAAATCAGTTTTTAAAGGAAAAGAACTAAAGCTTTTTAATACATGCGAAACATGTTACAAGTTCATAAATAATCCTATTCAAATTACTTAAAATTTTTTTATAGGGTTTAATCAGATTTTTAAATTTTGGTTTAATAAATATTTAAATTTTATTTATTTAAACAACTAAATGAAATTAACTTGAGAATTAAACGGATTTTTTCAGTTTATTTAATATTTTCAACTATTCTTAATTGATAGCAATTGTTTCTACAACTGTTAACGATGCGTCTTTAATTATTTTATAATAATCTTAATCCTTTCATTATAGTTCCAATTATTTTGTTTTTTTAACACTTTATTTAACTTTTTATTCACAGAATGTTATAAATGTAGAAATTATTTCGAATTGTTTCTTTTAGCTTAAATGTAAGATTCATGAATTTTTGTATAAGTTCATGGAAATGGAAATGGAAATGCATTAGTGCATGATTTCTTGGACGTCGCAATTTCTTTCAAGTTCAACATTTTCTTCAAATTTTGTTATGCAAGAAAAATTTTAAAATACACAAGAAAATTAATTTTTATAGATAATAAAGAGATAATATTTAAAATAGCTATTAATCAGTCCTAAATGAAGATTATAAGCTTATTTTGTTCACAATTTTTACTTACTTAGCTCAAAGAAAAAAGACACTGGGCAAGGATTAAAGACAATAGGAAAGCCAGTCGACCGTTGCAATTTGGAAAACCAGGAGTCGTCAGGGAATTCCGGAATGTCAGGAAAATATTTTTATAAATCGGTAATTTTTTATCGAACATCATAATTTGCTAGTATTTTTTCATAAGTACAATAAAATATCATTGGTAACTAATGAAAATCAAACTTTTACTGATTGTCTAAAATAGACTATATAAAAGAAAGATCAATCAACATATCTAATTTATTGCATATATGTAATAATCTATATCTATACTTATAATAAAGCTCAATGTGTGTGTGTGTGTGTGTGTGTTGGCGATCTACAGGATAGACTGTTCGACCTACAGCTACCAAACTTGGTACATGTATACTTTGGAGGTCAGGAATGCGTACCTCTGAGCCCTTTTTTTCGAATTTTCAATTATAATCTAAATTAATTAAAAGTTAAGCGAAATTTTGACGTTTTTCAGCTATAATCTCCGAAAATATTATGTACAAACATGATTTTTGTATCAATTTAAAGATTAAAAAATTAGTTTTCTAATAATATCAGTGTTTTAACACATAACTTCAGCTTCTATTTTTAACGAATTTTTTAAGAAATTTTACCCATATTTTTCAACAATATATTTCGGACAAAACAATAAAATTTAATCTGCACGAGCACGTCATTGGGAAAAAGATTAGGTTTGATCAGCGAGTTGCCATGATATTGACGGAAGTTCAAATAAAAAAATCAACTATTATTGCAAATTAAATCCAGAAAAATGAAACTTAAAGCACATAACTGGATACAATAAACTGGATACAATACAATAAATAATGGATACAATAATTAGATAGTTTCTAAAAAATAAATGCAAAGAAAAGGTTTCAATAATCGTTTGCAATATCTAAATCATAAATTCAATAAATCTTCTTTATTTATGGTAAACCTGATTGAGTTTATAAGGATTATTTAAATTCCCACCTAATGACCAATTTGTAAAATATTAGTAATACGCATACATATTGAATAGTGCTGCTAGCTAGGTCTAAATGAAGTAAATAATTACATTTTATTTAACTTGAGTTAAACAATGCATTGATGAATAATGAGTTTCAGATTTCTTCATACTTTGCTCTGTGAACCATATTTTCTAAATATTTTTATTAATAATTTGAATAAAAGTGGCTACATCAATCAATCTTCTAAATCAATCATTAAAAATGACTGACTTATAAAAATAAAAGAATATTATTATGAAAACGTGTTCTTTTAGATCTTTCCGTCCACCATCATAAAAAAGATATCAATTTTAGGCCAATCAATGTCCGGAATCAATTCAAGGCTGATAATCTTGTAATTTGAATATGTGTTTGCTGATAATCTGAAAATGTGTTTGCGTATATGAATGAATGCGCGTGTGTATGTGTTGGACACTACACACCAGAACATATGATCTAGAGCTACCGCACTTGGTATTTACATATTTACTTTGGAAGATAATCAAACTTTACTTTTTTACCTTGACTGAGTTTTTTTGAAACTTTAATTACTTAAAAATTAAGCTAACATTTGGAATTTGTCTGTGATAATTTCTGAAAATATTACAGCACAAAATTGTTTTTTAAATCCTCTTAAAAAATGACTTTTTTTATTGATATCAATGTTTTAACTTTTAAATTAAGTTTCTATTTTTAATGAATTAAAAAAAATGTATTTTCAAAAAATTAATTTTGCACAAAACGAAAGTAGAATTTAGCCTGCAAGAGCACGTTAAGTGTACGAGTTCTTAGCAGTTACTTTGACAAAACTCAAATGGAATGATTAAATTAACTCTCATTGCAAATTAACCCGAGGAAAGTGTAATGTTCAGTACATGTTGAAATCGTAGTTTAATGTTTTGGCATAAGTATTAGATGTGATATTTTCCACATAATTCCATAACAGCTGATTGCAAATCAGAGATATATATAGTACAATGAGCAAATAATTGTAAGATTTCTATAACAATACGAGTTTCTTGTCTATCGGATTTTGAAGTTTAAATATATTTGACTGATAAGTTATAAAGAGAGCAAGGTACGTAGGTATTTAATTGCAAATTTTAAAATGTATTACTTAAGGTGAGCCAGCTGATCACCAAAGGCTGCTAGTATATAATATTGCCACCGAAAGTTTTCGAAAAAACATTTCAACGAAAATGATTTTACGTACTATAGGAATAGGCACCTAACTAAAGACCTGCTCCTGTTACTGCCGTAATTTTAAGCTTTAATGAGTTTCTTTTATTTAAAAAGTTATACATGGAACTATCCCCCCTTTTCTTTTTCAGAAAGTCACATTGATCATTCCACGTGTTACGAGACCGAAATATGAATTTTGGGTATTAATATTCAAAACTGGTTGTAAAATATGTATCTAATATTATAATTCTAAAACAGTTTATTTTAATAAAAAAAGTATTTTACAGTAATAATTTTTTCCTTTTCATAGAGATCTTTTAGTGGAATTATGAAGTATTGAACTTTATTGCTATTATTTCCGTAAAATATTATTTTTGTTATTTTTAATTCCTTATATGAATGGATGCTACGAATAACGTGAAATGAACGTTTTTGCTAATATTTTCTTGGAACTGCTTTTTTGTGTGTGTGCGTGTGTTCATTTAAAATTCCCCATACATTCAACAAAATAATATGATTTTAGAAATATTAAACACGAGAAATTATTATTTTTTTCAAATTTAATAGGTACACATGCTTCTCATAATTTTTCTAAAGAATTTGAAGAAAGAGGTCAGCTTTTTTTATACGATTTGAGGTATATGAAAATGTTTGCCACAAAAATTTACAAAATTCATTTATACTATCTTTTTTGAAATTTATTAATATAAAACATTTTTCTTTTTATGCAACAAAAAAAAAAAATGAAAAGAACCAGTTTCCACTTTTTTCTCTCTTAATACGGATTAAGCTTTGAGCCAGCGTGTAAGCGATTTTCTTTATTATAGTTGGTGAGTTATAAGTCAATGCAATTTTGATTTCATTGAAGACTTTTTCTTATTCTGATGCAGAGATTACATTTTGTATTTGTAAATGAATTTCTTTCTGTTAATAAAATTGTTTAGTTCTGTTGGTGTCTTGGTAAACAGTATGGACAGGGAAAATCCTACTGGGAGGAAACACATAATTTCGATTGTAAGCACTCCGCTAATATGCATATATTTTTGTACTGCATTTTTTGTGAGTAAATTTCATAAAAAGTGTGATATGTGTTTCCTGGTTGGCTAAAACTCAATCTAGATGGCCATGTATCTTCTAGATATGTTGGTCAATATATTTGGAAAAAAAGGGTTTCATATAATTGAAACTTATCTGAAATTCAATAAGTGATTTTTTTTTACTTCTGATCATTTATTTTTTTACATTGATTTTTTAAAATATTGAAACAACTTTAAAAATTCAGAGAAGAACTTATTGTACAGTTATTAAAGAGAACAAAATAAAGCGGCATGGTTCTGAAGATATTAGAAACACCAGAAAAATGTTAGGTAAATTCAACAGCAGAAATGTTGGCCAACCTGGTCAATTTTTTCATCCGATTTTTAATCCTGATTCATGAAGTATCAGTTCAAGGAAATCAAATCCCAACTTATTATTTATGCCAAATAAAATATATAATTCAGTTTCTTTTTCCTTGATTTTAAATCATTGCCTTTATATTTCTTCAGTTGATTTGGACAACATTTGGCTGGCAATTAAAAATATTGAAATATATTATTAAGATTTGATTTGGCTGATTTATTTCTCCATATTCTTTCGTTCTGTTGAAATATTGATTTTTTAAAGGATTGATTTGTTCTGGAATAAACAAGCACGATGATGATTGATAAGTGTAGAATTTTTTGCTGGAATTCTACGACTAGGAAAATAAGCAACAAAAACACCGATCTTCCACTTTTATAAACATGAAGATGTATTATCAGTATAAGCAATAGGTCACAATATATCATCTGGCAGGTAATGGAAAAAGTTTTACTGCTGATTTAGTTATTAAAAAATTGTTTTTATAGAAATTGAAATACATATTTGTAATCATTTTTTGAATTTGCCCTTGAATTATTCATTGGTTGTATTTAAAGGGAAAAAGGAATATTTTATGAGACTAATTTTAGAACTGTAAACAGTTTTTCATCGCATAATCTCTACAACTTTATTGTTTATCTGAAACTCTTGAATTATAGAGATTCTCCATTTTTAGTTTTTATTTTGAACTAATATTTTTCTGATATTGTAGGTGCCTCCTCAACTTTCCATTGTCTAACGTGAAAGCTTGTCTTTGTGGAAAAAAATTTCCCTGTCTCCAACTTTTGAAGTCGAATTTATCCCTTATTCTTAAATATTTGATGGATGGATGAATGGCAAATGGCACATCGAACTGGTTTGGCCATATTATGTTAGGGATGCGATGATTCATAAAACTGCATTTCATTTATGTCGACAAGGAAACTATGAATGGCTGACGTATGCTAGCAGGCACAGCTCATAAAATTAAAATGAAAAGCTAATTTTTTTTAATGTTTACAGTCACCAAATTTAATCTAATCAAAGATATATTTCTGATTTTTGTTGATGTATATTCAGTCAACTAACACTTCCATTTTGGTTGATTTTTCACTACCTTTCTAATATTTTTGAAGAAATCTGTAATAGAAAAAAATTAGGTTATTCAGGGGATGTTTCATGTTTATATACTTAAGTCGTTATAGATTCCTTTACTTCGAAACTTACAGTAATGTTCATGACTCGTTGTATAATTTATCAGAAAAATAGTATAAATGGCATTTCAGTTGGTACCCTTGATGACCAGGTTATACGATCGTTGCTTTGAGAACCTATTCCTCTGATATCCACTGACTATATAAGATTGATAACCATTAATTTCGAAAATCTACCGTTATACTTCCTCTCATTGGTGAATATTGTGGGTTTATATCTTATCATTTGACCTCTGAAAAAATCAGAAAAAGGTAATAAATATGACAAATCTAATAGACTCCGTCAAATAATATTTTGAATCCAATGGTTTTGCAAACTGCAGTTGAAAAATGCATACAAATTTGAGAACTGCAAAATGCATATTCTCAAATTTCGCATTACAAAAGACAAGTTTTTGTTCATGAAATAATTAAATCTCCAAAAATCAGAAACAGTCAAGGCACGTTAAGGTGAAAAAAATCAACTCTTGTATTTGCTAACATTTCATTCTTTCATCTATATTATTTTTTTAGCACTTATTTTGTTTCGGTGTTTTTTATAGGTATTTAAGCCATTTATCCATATCACATTCATAGTTCTCCAACAACAGTAATATAATAGATACGTCATTAACTTTCTTTATTTGAAGTGATGTTTTCTAATGAAGTCTATAAAATCTTTTTTCTGTGTTAATAAATTTGGACATCTCATGTGGTTTTTTATAAGTGCATAAGCGTGCTTCTAACATACCCGATTTTATTTTATTAATTTTTATGTTTGAATAGTTTCTTTTGAGTAAAATATTTATGTTCGAAGGTAAAATTCAAACCTAATCAGCTACACCTGTTAATCTTTGAATCTATATATTGATCCTTATAAATTTTTCCATTAAAAATTAAATTTTATTATGTCATTCAATATGTGTCAAGATTATTATAAATGGATTAAATTGAAAATATTAATTATGTATTTCACTCTAGAGGTGCTCATCTAGACAGTTTGTTGCCTTGATTGCCACAAATTAAATAACAAAAGTTTTCGAAAAAAAATCCCATGCACATTAGTAGAGTGCTCAAGAAAGTAGAAAAAAAAGAATAAAAAATTATTAATGGGGGAACAATTTAGTTATAAATCTATTGTAACGTTGAAAGTTTGGTTTCCTTACAGAGTGATCTTGTCTATTCGTAATGTTCATGAACACTCGGAGTCAAACTAATTACTAAAATCGTATGAAATAAATAGTGATCCAATAACAGAAAAAAAATTGCAATGCCAAATACAAAATAAAAATATTGAGAGAAAATAATAGCAAAAAACCTCCAATTAAAATGCGAATATTATGAATCTGCATATTTCAGCTCATTAACCTATTTAAAACACAGCATAAAAAAGAAATGTAAATATAAAGTTGCCATAATTAATTTTTATCCTCCTAGTTTTATCCAGAAGTCTATCGTGCAGTTTTTTGCTTGATTAACGATTTTTTCCTTTTAGTAAACTATTCTCCATATATAACGTACGAAATTAAAATTAATCAATAAAAGCAGATTGACGTAATAGTGACTTATCCATAGAATAAAATTTATTACTATGTACAAAATTAAACAATTGCCGGATAGTAAAATATAAAGAACTTTCAACCATCCCGCGAAATGAGAATGTAATGAAAACTGCAGACGTTAGCTCATTTATTCTTGATATAACCTGGCTTAAAAAATAAATAAAACGAAAAATTTATATTTTCATAATTAATCAGTGACCATGCTTAATTGTATTTGTCCATACAATTTTAAAAAATCCCTCTTAATCACTAAACGTCAAAACAGAATTGGGGATTTCGCATCGACTGATATATTTTTTACTTCACTCAGAGTAACAGACGATTTCTGGGTAATTCTATATACTGATTGAAAATGCTTTTATATTAAACAGCATTCTGAATTTTGCTAAACAGTTGTATAAATTCTTTCTTAGAATTATTATTAATTTTTTTGGTAATGTCAGATTTCACAAGCGTAACATCATTTTCTTTATGCATAAGGCATGCTTCTTTGCATAAAATTTACTCAAAGACATTATATATAACTGTACCTCCATACACCTTTTATGAATTGGATTTTTTTCTTTACGATACTTCCTAAATTAGGTTAAAACAGCTAATTAAAACTAATAAAATGACTAACGTTTATTTATGATAGAATAAATTATTTAACAATATTTGACACAAAATTTATAAAATTGCTCTCGTGTAGTTTCAAGAAGGGAATTAATATAATTAAATTAAACCACAAAATAATATAGCCAAATCCCTCTTACCTAGTAAGTACACAGCAAATTAATTAAAATTATCAGTTGATGTCAGTGACAATGTAGGGTAAGTGTTGTACTAAGTCAACTAATTATAAGCGGTAATTCGTACAAAGAAACTCTAAAAATTTAAGTTTTTATGAAATAATATAGAGTAGTGTTTATCAGATACTTGAATTGAAAATGAAAATATACATTCGAGTGGATATTTTTTCAGCTTTAGATACTTATTCAGCTCTTTAAAAATATTATTTGAAAATATCCTTTTAAATTGCACAGACAGGATAAATATAAACTTTAAAAAATTGCCGAGGAATTAATTCTCTGACTGTGTAATTTTTAAAAATCTCTATTAAGATGCGATGTTTCTAAATAAGTTGAAATATTTTTCATACAGATACTATGTTACACGATAACAATATAATAAAAATCTTTTATTGCAAAAATAAACACTCTAAATTGCGGAAAATGTGGTATGTAATAGAAGATGCGCTAATTAACAGTTCTCGAAAATTGCGGGATAAGCAGTTCTATATGATTATTGAAGTTTTTATTTAGTTATAATAATAGAAACCCTTTATAATGAATTGATATAATTATTCTAATTAAAAATTTCAATATGACTAATAAAAAAACTATTCTCATCTACAATAAAGTGAAGTGGTATATCAGTGGATCTTAAATTAAATTTACTGAATCTTCTTGATTGCCTCCTCATGGTAGTCATAACTTCGTAATTGAAGGATAGCAGGCTCTAATGCTGATTCCACTAAAGAGTTTCAGTGCATATGTGTTGTGGTTCACATGAAATCGGTTAAGAGTCAAGTTGCTTCCCATTTGTGCGATGCGGAAGTCAGAAGTATTGAGTATACTGGACATGGTGTCATTCTCATTGTTGGAGTCTTGACCATTTTTGAAAATACCAAGGTTGGTAATTAATCATCCTTTGCATGATGTTGGAAATTTTCTTCATAACATTTGGTGAACAAAAAATCGGACTCAAAACAGATTTATTTTAAATTGATTGTTGCTAGAAACTTCTTTCACGACTATTGCGTAATGAGAAATGCAGCCGTGAAAAAAAGGATCAAAAGTCTCAATCATTATAGCAGGTTTGAACTTGTCATTCCGCAGCTTGTTGTGGTTTAAAGAAACGTGCGATTTCTTGAATAATTTTTTATAACTAATCTGAGAATTTTTAGCTTATAAAAGCGATGATGAGTGGTGAAGTTTAGAAGAGACGGACATTGAATATTTGTTGTATTGAGTTTAACATGTAAAACTGCATGATGATGGATATTTCCCTCATACTGTTTTTTATTCTATACTAGCCGCCTTTGGCGACCAGCTGGTTCGCCATGAGTAAAGCGTTCTAAAATTTTCAATTAAATCACATATTCATTAGCCTTGAAGTAATTCCGGGCATTGATTGACCTGAAATTAATATTTTCTTTAAGATGATGGACGGAAAGTTCTAAAAGTACACCTTTTCCTAGTAATATTCTTTAATTTTATAAATCAGTCAGTTTTAACCATCGGTTATGCTTCCAAAATATTAAAAAAAAATTTCGATGATGTTGCCAAAATATTAAATATGTTTTTTTAAAGAATGCGAGAAAGGGAAAAAAAGTATTAAATTAATGATACAGATATTGCAAACGATTACATATATATGCCATTAAGTCGGGATTTCAATGCATATCCTGTCTAAATCCAATCAGGTTTACCGTAAATAAAGAAGATTTATTGAGTTAATGATATAGATATTGCAAACGATTGTAGAAACCTTTGCTTTGCATTTATTTTTTAAAGAAAATATCACATTTTATATTTC
Source organism: Argiope trifasciata (assembly GCA_026543055.1). Taxonomy (NCBI): domain Eukaryota; kingdom Metazoa; phylum Arthropoda; class Arachnida; order Araneae; family Araneidae; genus Argiope; species Argiope trifasciata. The sequence continues at coordinate 307,870 of JAPMOQ010009429.1, forward strand.
TTTTATTTTATCCAGTCACGTGCTGAAAGTTATATTTCTGTTGATTTGTTTTGCAATGATAATTTTTTTTATTTGTACTTCAGGCATTCTTTTATTTTATCCAGTCACGTGCTAAAAAATATGGTTAAAATATTTCTTTAAAAATTCGTTAAAAATAGAAGCTTGAGTTTTACATTAAAACACTGATACCATTAGAAGGCTAATTTTTTAATCTTTAAATGGATGTAAAAATCATGTTTATGCGATCATATTTTCGGAAGTTATAGCGGAAAAACGTCGAAATTTCGCTTAAATTTTAATTAATTCAAATTCTAATTAAAAATTCGGAAAAAGGGCTCCGAGGTGCACATTTCGGACCTCCAAGGTATACATATACCAAATTTGGTAGCTGTTGGTCCAACGGTTTGGCCTGTAGAGCGCCAACACACACACACACACACACACACACACACACACATTGAGCTTTATTATAAGTATAGATATAGACTATACTAGGACTTTTTAGATCATTTTTCCTTTTGTTTAGAGCATGAATTATATTAACCTGATTTATTTCAGTAAGAAAAAATCATACACAGAATGATAATGTCATTTTAAAATAGAACATTACACTACTAAATTAGTCAGCTCCTCATGCCCTGTTTCTGCGAAATCTTCGACAGTTTTCTGCAGTATAAGGTACTCAGAAAATCATCACTAAGGCATCAACTTTAATTTATTAAATAACTGTATTCAATGGAGTATTTTCGCTTTTCATCAATGAAAATTTTCCTGACATGTTTCATTTGACTTTTGAAATGATCATAAAAGTATTTTAACAAAGATTGGAAGTAAAATTATTTATAGACTGAAAATCAATCAAAGACGAGAAAAAAATTTTAAGACTTCCTGTGTACATATCGGAATGGAACATATTTACCCATGAGTAGATATATGAGAAAATTGATTCAACTTTCTGTAGATTATAATCCCAATTGAACTACAGAAACCCAAAATAGAGCCATGAATAGTTGACAATATCCTGAAGATAAAGGAGAATTTCTTCCTCGCTACAAAAGTGTTAAATGACTTGGTAAAGAAATTCGTCAGGAGCGTTTGAATTACTTTAGATGTAAACAGCTTCGATGTATATGCTTTAGTAGTAAGAGATGCGGCGTGGAAGCTTCTAAATTTACTCGATTTAATTCATATGCAAATTTCCTTGCGGAAAAGGGAGGCAATTTAAAATAGAATGATTATGGAAATGCCCCCTTTTGCTTAGACTCCCCCTGTTCATGGATGTTAGATCTGTGGGGGACTTATTTTGGCATTACTTTCACAAAATGGTTTGAGCTCCTCTCCCTCGATAGAGGGCAGATTCCTAATGATCCATTTTCCACTAGAAATCAAAGATAAATTGACACGACATTTTGCCTTCAATATTTAATAAAAAATCGCAAAAATTAATTTCAGTATTTGAGTCACATTTCGAAAATGAAACTTGTATTAATGTATTTAGTTTCTAAAAAGCTTTAAGATTCAAGAAAGGAAAGGAAAGGAAAGTGTAGGTTAAATATTTTGCTACGTTGTTACTTTTGTTTAATGCATTTAATTTTGCACATACTGTTCACGTACGACAATTTTAATTTTAGGGAAACAATTTTAGAGTTCTGATAAATGTAAGATGAAAAATAAGTTCAAAGAGAATGATGTAATTTGCTTTGATACATACATAGCTTAGAAGTTAAATATTCTTGAATGCTAATACCTACCGAATGTCTCATCAGCAATGTTATATAATGTGTTAAAATGTTATATAATATGGTGTAATATAAGCATATTTTATATGTAATAATTTTATATTTAATATGTAAAATATAAAATTACTGTGAATAAAATATGTTAAATATTGTTCAATATATTATAACTCATTAAAAATATTATATACAGAATACTATATAATAAACAGGAAAACCTTGTTATAAAATTAATTCAAAAGAAAAGAACGTTTTGATAACAAGTATTAATGTATTGTGTAAATATACTGTAAGCAAATATTATACAAATTTCTTTCTGTCCATAATTTAGCATGTGGTTTTATATTATGGTCTGAAGGATTAAGAACCCCAAAAGAAAATATAAATACAGTCTGATCTTAAATCAAGTCAGTCCAAATCTGAAATGCGTTATGATATCGGGAAAATATAATGCTTTTTAATTACTTTAATTTTAATTTTCTTTATCTTAATTTCTTATGTTGTTCTCAAAAGTTTCTTAATACAGTAATTAGTATCTTAATTTTTTTCGATTAATTTTGTAATTAAATGTTTGCAAAATTCGTAAAGTATTCAGCAGATTTTTGAAGGAATGCAATTTTCTGTATTCCTTTTCATTCAATTATGATATATTTTTGTTTTGAATTTATTTTACATTGAAGAGTTAGAAAAACGGGTACAAACGAGTGCATGTGCAAATAAAGGAGCTATGCAACCAATTAGCTTAACATGGTTTTGTCAGAATCGCCTACATGACAGTAAGTGTTTGGCAAAGTTGTTAAAATGTTTTCTTTCTGCTACAATGACAAATTATCAAGATTTAAGGGATGTTAAACGTGACATTAAAATCGATACACTAAACATGAGACGAAACATCTTCGAGATAATGATGAAATTTGGATTTTCTAGTAAAAAAATTTGACGATTGTGTCATGAATATCGAATATCAGGTAAAACATCAAATCTCCAACAACGGTGCGGTCAGATGAAGATCTTGAAATAACGGGATTATCGACGACGTACGAGAATCCTTAAATAAGATATATGTGCAACGTTTCCTCTAATTGCCGGGGATTTCAACGCCGAGTTATCAGCAAGTGTTCAACTTGCGAACTGTTCAACGGATCATCATTAATATGGGCTTCTAAAGCCGAAAGTTTACTCTTGCACTATTTTCACGCTATAGCACAAAGCTTTACTCTTTGCTTGGGATCCCCAAACCGGCGTTCGGCTGTTGATAATTCGAAATACATCGCTTTGTCTTACGAAACTCGTTTACACTTGTATTGAGCAGATGGACGTATATGGGTATGGAGAGTCTCATGAATCTGCGAATTTTCCATGTCAATAGAAGTCTGTTCAATTTAGTGGCGCAACTGGGATAATAAGGGGCTTGTGCAGTTAATGTAATATGGAGCCTCTGATATGTCAAGAGATGATTCGAACGAGTGACAGATACGTGAACATCTTGTCCGTTCACCTACGCTCGTCTATGTCCAGTGTATTGTATATTGATTCTTCAATGTTTATTCTCCAATTATTTTCCTTTTTTTACATTGAAGGAACGTCATTATCGTCGACTTACGAGAATCCTTATTATTATTATTTTATTTTTTCTGCGTATGATTTTCGTACGCTTGATATTCACAGCAAACTGGTTTCAGTTTATAACAATGCGTAAAAGCATATTTTCATACTAAGCTGCAAGTTAAAATAATAAATTTCTGTTTAGTGTATAACTTACATGCCTTTATCATGAATGTATTGCAGCACACTTTTTCACTAAAACCACTGTAGCATCTCTTTTAAGATAATATGAGAGATGTCATAGTGTTTTTAGTGAAAAAGTGTGCTGTAATACATTCATGATCAGTGAAGTTACTGCGAAATACAAAGAAACAGATGTAATGTAAATGAAATAGGTGAAATTTCAATGTAATTGTATGCAATAGTTATTTCATATAATTTGTTTGTTCTGTAATTAAATTTTAACATATAAACTAAGCACCTTAATTGGTGTCTAATATTGCTTGGTACTACTCACGGTATCATACAGCTCTTAATGATATTTTACGGTATCACTAATTCTGTAAAATGCCTGAAATGTTTTATTTTTGATATCACTTTGCTTAAAAATTATGCCTTAAAATGATCCCTGAAGTATTATTACATTTTTTTCGAAAAATGAATAATTCGAAAATTTTTGATTTTCGTCACAAAGTACACCAATTTACCAGTTTCTTTGTCTAAAGTTCCCGTATAAATCCTTTACTTAATAGAAGAAAGACTCTATTACATTATCTTATGAATAAGTTGGGGAACAACTAGCCTTCGGAGAAATGGTCCAATATCTTGTACGTGTTGAAAGAACATTTTGAGAATCCATGACTAATGGAAGGAGTTTCCGAAAGTTTGTTTTGATATAAGTGGGTAAAAATTGGGAGAGATATTGCAAGTTTTTAAAGGTGAGAGCTAATTTTTTATACTCGCGATTTCATACTTTAAAATGATAGCCCCTGAGTACCTCTGTGCCATTGAACAGCATGCACCGCTTGCGATACGGGACAATGACAGTTTAAAACCCTGAAAAACATCTGAAGAAAAACTACCTGTGTTGCTTGACCTGGGCTATCTTTCCTTTACATTCTGAATAGGACATTCATTCTCGAACTTTTTTTAATTCTATTTTTAAAGAAGTAGCCTGCAAAAGTGGGAAGAAAAACTTATGGTTCGATTCTCCCCCCTCTCTTTTTATATCTGCAATAGAACATCAGAAATGTTTCGAGAACGGCCTCGAGACTAACATTTCGAAAGTATCATTCCGTAACGCTGATAGTCCGCTACACTTCTTTATTATATTTTCGTTCTCTCTTTTCCCAAACGCATTTCATTTTCGCAGCTGACCAGGTGTGAATTCTTCAGGCTTTAAATGCTGTTTCTTATCAGCTGTTGTCCAGATCCAGAAGGGGGAGGGATACTTCTTTTCCGGTGGATAGTCGAATGCGCCAAGAAAATCGTCGGCGGTTGGGATAAATGAAAGAAAAACATCCCGAGATTTATCTGCTCTCACAAGTTAGTTGGGAGGGAGAAAGTGAAATGTCCAAAGGTAATAAAATATAAAAATGTGCCAATTTTTTAACTGTACTTGTATAGGACATTTGGAAGAGCCGAAAACAAGGGATTTTAGTAGATAGACAAAAACTCACTCACTTACTAAGAATATCACAGTGAGCGCTTGTTATTTATTACTGCGAATTAAAAAGTCGTAATATTGTAAGAATTTGAACCAACAAAGGTATGAACCAGTGCAAAACGCTGTGTAATATGTTTTAAGATAACGAGAATATTTGAAGGCATAATTGTATTTTTGTGTTTAATGAATGCTTAAAATCAATATTAATTTTAGATTTTAACAATACATTCAGCATAAAGATTTTTTAATCATTTGAATTATTGTTTTTAACATAGCAAGAGGTCAATGAAAAAAATATCAACTACTCATTTGATCAAATAGGATAGCGTGTTCGTTTCTTCTTAAAAGAAAATTTTATACTATTTGTTCAATGTTGCGTCACCAAACTTGGTTCTTAAACCCTTATATTCTCGAAAACAAACCATTTTAGCTTTCTTAATCCACCTTTTTTATTTTAAATTTTAACTATTAAAAGTAGAGTAATGTTGACCAACCAAAAGAAGTATTCTATAAGGTTAAAATCTTAAATCCCCCCCCCCGTTTCTTAGAAATATTTCACAAGTACGTTTAAATCCTACAATTGACTGAGATATTGTTGTTATATTTTTTGAAGTTGTTTAAGAATATTGTAATAAAATCCATAAATTTCTTGTGTATAAATAACAAATGAAAAAAAATCTTACTTTGAAAGTTTAGTACGAAATGATGTAAAGCAGTCCTTACAAAGTGCCACTTGACACATAGATATGTTACCTTCTTTCTTTCATGTCTTCATGAACAATGGAAGTAACCTTTTCCTGTGAGTTTATTGAGCAGGAGAGCAGGAAGATGTTTCCCTGATCGAACATTTTTTTTATTTTTATGAACGACCGCATTTTTGTTTCTTTTGAACTTTGCTTTATCTCGTCCAACATTTATTAGCTCTTCGTCCAAGTGAAGTATGATTAATAGTAGAGGTACTGTTTTATGTTCTTCATTACACTTTGTATACCATGCGCTCATTACAGAAATCATAACTAATTTCCAAGAAACGTTTCTCCACCTAAGGGTTAATTTTCTGTCTTCGCTATAAAAAGGAGCCACATGAGCAGAACAATGAAGTCCATTTCTATAATATTAAAACGAAAATTTCATCCGAAAAAAATCGAAGTTTCAGTGTAGTGAGTGTACGGTGAAACAGAATAAAACAGCCTCAGTTTTATTTTTCATGAAATTACGAATACGCAAAGAGAACAAACAACAACCAAAGCATGCACGAAAATAGCACTTAAAGTCAACCGCAACATACTAGCAGCAAATCAGTTATAAATAATCTAGTCACAAATATCAGTAAAAAAATGCCCTGAAAAAACACGGAGATATTTTGCACGATTTTTCATGTATCTCAAATGTCTGCTACTGTCCGATGATTGCTCTCTTAAGCTAAACTCAACTGTTGATTCAGTCCTAACTCAATATTTGATTCAGCACTTTATTTTACTCCATATTTATTTTATTACTGTGTTAACTATACAGAAAATAAAGGATTTATATAATGCTTATAATGGATTTATTTCAGTGCTTCCTGAAATTTTTGGACAAAGATTTAAAAAAAAAAACCCTTAATGTTAACGTGGATATAAGTTAGAAGCAAAATGGTTGATGACCCCAATTAAGTAAATTTTTGGTTTGCTAAACTTTTGAAAGTCTGTGCTTTTGACTGATACTCCCATACTCGTAAATACTAACCATTAAAGAAAAATTATTTCTTAAATATTTCATTAAAATTAATCACATGAGTAAATTGAATTAGTCTCTCTTCCTTTATTATCCATTATACTCCAATATTTACCTTAATTTAACATATAAGCTAAAGGGCCACAAAAAAATTCCCCTGAAATTATATTCATTCAATGCTTTTCTAAAGCCTTTGATCGAAAGCAATGTCTTATTCAGTAGGATTCGAAATGCATATTGAATGAAAACCCTTTCGGAAAAATAAATAAATAAAGAGGTGATTTGAAAATTTTCCTTCTCGGTTAATCTGCGTTGTACAGATAGAATCCTCCTGAGTCTCATTTCTAAAATCAGTCCAGGTTTTCTAATACTAGAACGGAGCGAAAAATAATTACAGCAAATGATGCAGTGACTATTGGACTAAAAAAGCAAAAAAAGTATGTTGTAATATTCATTTTAATGTAAGGTCGTAAAGAAGGGTCTGATGTCCAATCCCTTCTGTATTACCACCGAACTCGGAAATTAACGTTTTCAGTTATTTGTTACTAGAGTAGTTGAAATTTCAGAAGAGCTTCTTGTTAAATTCGAGGCGAGTTTCTATTTTGAAAACGTCGGGGGTCATTTTTATAGCTTGAAGTAAATGGTAGCAAGGATTATTTTAAGGGGTAATCAAGTATAAAAAAAATCATTCACATAACATCACTTCGAACATTTGAAGGTATATTCAGGTACGGCTACGTCCAAGGGGTTACAGAACGAAATTACGACATCTGAATACGAACAGAAAACACATTTGGTTTACGATGGTTCAGAAGAACTGTTATTACTTCTCTAGTGTGTGGTTCTCTAATGGTGCCACTGCACACAACCGAACCAAGACTCTCTGTAAACAGTCATATATGTATAAAGGGAACGAAAGAAAAGCACTAAAATCACCAATCATTGTTTATAACGGAAACTGCGCGCAATACAATAAGGGAACGATCTCGGACCGATATGACTTAGGTTATAAATACATTATTCACAATAATGACTTGATCTTGAAGTTTGTTGTTTGATGACTCTAGGAGTTAGGTAACGTGATCCTCAGATAAAAGTCCTTTCAAATGAAAAAAAAGAAGCACGAAAAAAAAGGGGGGGGGGGGGGTCTGAGGTTGAAAAAAAAAGGTTCCTTTCTTTCTTCTTTTTCATGTTGGAAAGGAATCCTTAATGGCAATTTTACTCGATCCGCTATTGCTCGGAAATGTGTTAGGCGTACTACGTAATGATTGGTAAAAGAGGGGTGAAGTCATCAACACCCGACCTCCCCCTTCTATAAAGGGGAGGGGAAGGACATCGAATGACACACTGTTCGTTTTATGGAAGTAGTCATGGGCTAGTCGATCACGTTCGGTGAATGTTAAAGGAGTAGGGGAAAGAGCGGGCAAGGCAAAAAAGAAAGAAAAAGAAAAGAAAAAAACGGAAAATTTGAAAATTATCAGAAAGATAAAAAAAATATGGAAAAAATATACCCAAAGAATCAAAAGCGACTGGCAGAAAGGGGGGGGGGAGATTTCTTCCCTCAGTGGTGAATACTTTTCGATGCGTCCAATCGGAGGGTACCGTATCGGTTGTTAACGTTCATGCACCACGATTTTCTGAGGAAAATATTGAGGAAAACTGCTCTCTTTCAGAAACATTCAAGGGAAAAAAAGAATCAAGGAGAACAAAAGAATCCTTTAAAAATATTTTCTTGCAGATTTCCGATGCCATCAAAAGTTGCGAAACTGCTCCAAAGTTTTTGTAGGCGCACTCATCTACCGTGTCTGATTGTTTGTTTAGTCTCTTTGCATCACGTTCCACGATGCATATTCTTGCATGAATACTGTTCTGTTGACTAAGATGATTGAGTTTCGATTCCTTTTTAGAAGCATTTATTTTCTGAAGAGCACCTTTGAAACAGATTGTATCTTCACTACTGGAAATGAACTGCTATTAATATGTTATTATTTTCTACCATCGTCCATTTCTTCAATAAATAACGAGTTAGATGTTTCCTTTACTTATTTTTTGAAGCCTTGATTTTCTTTTATGGAATATTTTTTAGATTAGTTGGTTTCTTCACTACATATGCATGAATTACAACAAAGTATTTCGTATCTTCAATAAATTGTAAGATACTATTAAATATTATTTAGATTGTGCCAGAATAAGTTTATCATTTTTTTATTGTTTTACTTAAAGTTACTTTAAAATATCAGTGGCGTATTTTTTATTCGCTACCTACTGAAAGTAACTTTTAGAAAAGTGATCTGCAATGAAGCTTTTTGCCATTTCAGTCTATCAAAATTTTCTACTTAAAACTACTTACATAAAGGTTCAATTAAAATATATATTTAAAGTTTGGATAATCGATTTTAAAAATTGGAATGATTTTCATTGTCTAATGTCTTCTAGAAAATTCAATCCGGTTTTAAATTTAAAAATTAATCATTTAAACGGTTCATGTTTGTGTTAAACATAAACGACACTGGTGTCTGAGACAGTCTCAAAAAATGCTTTACACAGAAATATTTCAAGAAGTGTGGCATTAAAAAGGAACAATTTGTAACATTTAAATTATTATTTTAAAAACTTGGAATCTAATTTCTATTTTCAGCTTTCCTACATCTTTTCAAATCACGCAAACAGTTATAGTTTTAACATCATTTCGATCCGAAAACGAATGCATTTTCATGAGGGTTGTTTTTTCTTCATATTATACAAATGGCTTCAATAAATATTTCGAAACTAGGAAACAGTTCCATATAAAAGATCTTAAGCTTGGCTGACATTTTTTCTCAAATTTAGCCACTCCAATTTACAATTATTAACAGATTGAAACAAAAATTAAGAAAATCAGTTGTCCTTTTTTAAAAACTCGTTTAAATATAATTTATTATTCATTTTTAAGTAGCAAAATGTGATGCTTCTCTTGCTGTAAGTAGAATATAAATAATCTGCTACTTGGTGAGTTCAGTCTTCAAGGAAAGGAAAGAAATAAAATAGTAAGGTGATTTCAGGTAATTAAATTGTAATCAGTCGCGACTGCAAACATATTATTTACTAATGCATATGAAATGAATCCACAACATAATCAAATATACTTATAAATGTAGTGTAAAAATATGCAATCAGAAATAAGAGTCTAGGTTAATCAAATTTTAGAACTTCAAAGTCAACTGGTGTAGATATCGCTTCATAAACTGAAAGAAGAGCAATGTCAACATCTATTTGGGATTTTAGTATCATCAAATTCAATAAAAGAAATGCTCTTTTGTTTTAACTAAAAGGCTTTCGAATCTTGATTTAGATTAAGATCATTGTATATGCTGAACGTTCTTGTCTGAGTAGTTATACAAATGTAGAAGTAAATTGTATTTTAGCGATATTGTTGCTTTCTCGCCAATGATATGTAATTAATTTCCTTTGCAGTAATCTTGCATGGCAGAAATAAAGAGAATATAACCATTAAAAGCAAGATACAGCATTTATCTGCAAAATCTATAATAATCTAAATTAATCTAAATTAATTAATCTAAAATAATTAATTGTTCTTTTCAAAGATTCAGAAGAATTTAAAGTTAAAAAAGCGGTTCTTTACCGCATTTCTGATATAACGCTCATAAATTAGGCTGTCCAAAATAATTGGGGAAGCGCTGGCCTGGTTTCAATGTCCCGGCTTCGGAACCGGAGGGTTTCAAGTTCGAGGACCAATTCCACCCAAGAATGGCCGTGTAAACGAGTCTGGTGCACGTTAAATCCATCGGAGCCAAACATCCACCCCCTGGCGTGGTGTGGAAGTTTGAAGAGGGGTGTGCTAGATCAGGTGTCATCCTCGTCATCTAACCGTGGTTCAAAATTACGAGGTCCATCACAAAATAGGCATAGTGGTGCTTCACAACAGGACGTTAATATAGCTAAATTAAACTAAAAATCCAAAAATTAAAAAGAAAGTTTTAATTTATTTTAAACTTATGTCTACTCATATATCCCGAATAGCATATTAAATAAGAAAGGCAACTCCATGGAAAGAACTTAGCTTCTGTGGAGTTT
>JAPMOQ010009429.1:318706-408371 GCA_026543055.1 Argiope trifasciata
TAGTAGAAAAGTCAAAGACTTCATCTTTCAATTAAAAAGTCAAAGTCTTTCGTTGTTTTCGAAGATGGCTTGCTAAAATAAATAAATGAAATCTGCTATCGCAAATTTCAAGTTATCATGAGAGAAACTTATTAGTTTTCAAGTTATTATTTGTCTTAATTAAGTCTTTAACCAGTTTAAAGAATCACGAGATTTCTGTATCGGTCTCTCTCTCTCATTTTATATATATATATATATATATATATATATATATATTATAAATTAATATATAATTTATGAGAAAAATAAGACAACCAAATCAATATTAATTTATAATTATTTAAATTTATTTTTTAAATAATTAATTTGTATTTTAGTTGTAGCTGCATTTGCGCTCTCCAAATACAATGATTGATTTAAAAACATTTTAATTCTTAAAACTTGTTTGAATCAGTAATTATTTTTAGTTTCGATTCCGGTTTTGGTTTCGTTTCCGTGGTTACTTCTGTTTCTGTTTCGTTTAAATAATTCTTTGAATATAGTATTTTGGATTTGTTTCATTAATTGGTTCTTATTCATTTACCTTTCATTTTGTGAACTTTTAGCGTGTAATTCCGAATTGAGTTTTTATTTCGGTTTCGACCTAGTTGGTTTCATTTTAATTTTTGTTGATCAAGAAATGGGTTTTGATTGTTTTAATAATTTTATGATTGTGTATATATATAGATATATATTTATAATAAACTTTTTAAATTTCTCAATTTTCTCCAAAATAAAAGTTTGGCGCTCAACCGATTTTGAGATGAAAGAAACCCATCGTTAATCTAAATATGGAAGCGTGCGTAATCTGATAGTCTTATGCTTGCTTCAAACCGGTTTAAACTGGTTAATGACTTAAATTAATTAAGACAATTTATAAGATTTCAGAGAATGTATAATTTGGAAATCAAGTTGTAACTTTAGTCGGCGATAAATCTCCAAATGTGACAACCTTCAATATTATTTTCTAATAACCCTTTGAAATTATCCCTGAACCAACAATCTTTATCTATTAAACAAGCAATATTTTAACTTGTTTGGTTTATTTCTAAAAAACGTTGCGAGAATTAGGGAATAACACTGGGATTTCCAAGGGAAAAACTACAATAGCAGACGATGGATAGTTCAAAAGCTATATAGTGAAAGCCGACTCCAAAGTAAAACTACATTAGCTGATGGCAGATATTTCAAAATCTGCGAAGGCCAATTCCAAAATAAGAAAAAGGAATAAATAGCCAATTTGTTGCCTTCACATTTTGTGGCTTCAATAATTTTTTGCTTTCACACTTTGAGGCTTCAACAATATGTTGCCTTCACATTTTGAGGTTCCAAAAAACTTAAGAGAAAACAATATCATGCTCTCACATTATAAACTATCAATATACATTAAAAAGTGTTTCTTCTAGACCAGGGGTGGAAAGACTTTTCCAGGGTATGGGATACTTCTAATTTTTAATGTTGTTGCGGTCAACCCAATGTCGTGGGTGTGGCGAGCTAAAAAAAAAGGTCTACTATATTTCTTATAATTTAATTTTAAATATGAATGTGTGTTTATCTGCATAACTACAAGCATAATAATAATTGCAAGATATTCAAATAATAATAATAGCCACAAATATAATATCAAATGATGCATTTAATTTTAAACAATTCAAAATACATTAAAAAATCATTTTTATCTATAGTTCTCGTAATTATAGTTAGTAGAAGATTAGGTCTGCATATTACCCGTAAGTATTGAATATCTCGGTTTTTGATTACTTTTTCTTAACCTTGCACTGGATTCTGTGAGGTGGAAACGATATGTTGCCTTATATTCATCGTTGAAAATGCATATTTCTACAATTAGGTGGAAACAAAAAACGATGTTAAGTAATACGCAACTTTTTTTAAAAATTAGGATACATTAGTTCTTCCATTAGATTTCAAAAGTTATTCTAAGGTTCTGAATTACATGCTTCTAAAATTGAGTCGTTTAGAAGGGGAAAAATTTAGATCTAAATAAAGGCGGTCACCCCAAAAGGTCGTGGTTGTCCACTGGTTATCGCAATCGATTTAATGCCTACTCCTGCTTTAGGCAACTTGAAAGCGAACGCCGTAACCAGTCAATGCGTTGTAAAGCGAAACGCAAATCAAGAGCACGAAGACAAACCTCAGGTGGAAATGAGAGTAATATAAGGGAGGAAAGAGGGTGAGAGTATCAGTTACTGAGCGACTAACTGAAGCTGCATTAAATCTAGCTCAGGCTGAGCTAGGTTAAAGAAGACAGAGTTTTTCTTCATTTTTTGATACATCACTGATCTGTAGTACATTTATGTTAAGTCATAATGATTAAATGATGTATTATTAGACAAATATGTGCATATAGCATTACATTTTTTCTTGTTTTGAATAAATGGGTATATCAAAAAAAATATTTCCATTTAAATTTGTGATGAAACTCTTTTCACACTAGAATTAAATATATTATAGATGGACATTATGTTATAGGTAGAGTTGAGAAAATTTGTGTGTCTACATACGGCATTTTATTAAGCGTCACTTTTATTCTATAGAAACCGTATAAAATTCTGATTCTTTTAACTTCTTAACAACTTCCATACAATCCAAATTATTTTAATTTTACTTAAAGAAATTTTGTTGCCAGATGTATATATCTGAGTACAATATCTCACCCTTATTTGAAGGATTTTTTGGGGGGTGAAATAAATCTGGTTGATAAAATTCATGCTCTAGATTAAAGGAAAAATGTTTTAAAAAATCTTAGGACAAATACATAAGCTAAAATAATTAAAAAACAGCATGATGAAAACATAAATAATTAGGCAAATTTGCATATTAAACTCTTTACAAAATCTTCAATATCCCTCACTTCTAAATTTCTGCACTCATTATCGTTTTTATTAGCAAAAAAATTTCGGATTAGTTCCCATCACAAATCACACATTTCTTCCAACCATATAGAGGAATACAGTACATAAAAACAGTGAAATGGCAAGTTCAAACCTACTATAATGATTGTGGCATTTGATATTTTTTGGACAGCTATATTCCTTATTACGTAATAGTCATAAAAAAAAGTTGTCAGTAACAACCAATTTTACAGAACACCTGTTTTGAATGTAATTTTTGTTCACTAAATGTCATGGGAATAATCGTTAAGCAAATAAATTCTTGTTCTTCTTCATTAGAGCTCCTTAAACAACAGAATATTTTAGAATAAAAGGAAGTATCTTGAGAATTTCGCATATGCCGCTTCCATTTCAGAGAATTCTTTGTTTTAAATAGAAAAGAATTCTTTTTTTGCACATCTTCTGAAGCCATCTATCTTTGATATTTTGTAATGAATACTTTTAGGCTATTTTGAGAAGTTGGATTCGTATATACCCACAATTTTCATATGCAATAATCACAAGAATATTATATTTTGAATGAAGGAATTTGAGGAACAAAGGAATCAACTCAACAAATCAAAAATATTTTTAATTAATTTTCTTTTTTATACTGTTTAATGACTAAATATTTTAATATAAGAAATTACCTGCGTTAAACTTCAAGCTTTATGAAATTCGGCGAGGAACTTTTCCTCATGAATACCAATTTTTACCATCGTCCAGAAGAATGATGAGAGGGATTCCAATAAATCTGTTCAGAATCAAATTTCTCCTTTAACACAATAAGTTGATTTTCTTATAAAGTTTAGTTTCATATTTCGAAAATTTTCTTGTTAAATCAAGATCTTTCTTCGTTTTTAAAACATTAATTTAGAGTCCAACTATCATTTGGGAGAAAAGTATAGTGGATGAAATGAACTATTCCTAAGACTCCCCCCCCCCCTCCCAAGAAAGCTTTTTCATACAATTGCAATTTTCTTAAGAAGAGCAGAAAATAATCCCTAAGTAACAGACATCACTAAAAATTAATGACCGGAACGGGTAGTGTGTAATCATCAGGTAAGCGTAATTGGTTCCCCTGGAGAGAATGGGGACAACTTTTTAAACTCCATTTTTAAACCTGCAGAACAAAGAGGGTCTCTAATAAAACCTCCGCACTTAGCGGTTCCGTATTTTTGATAGTCCTATCTGCGAATATTACACCTCGCAATGAAAGAGGAGAAAACATTTTTAATTTATAAAAAAAAGGACCAAGCATAGAAAATTGAGCTAAAATACTGAAAGTGTAGATAGCTTCTATTGTTGCTTAAAACTTTAAAGAAGTCTGAGAATGAGGGTGAAAATTAACAACGTTCCTGTAGAGAGTAACTTTTGACAACTGCCCGATTAGTTAGCCTAAAGAATGCTGGGGTTCTCAGTTCTCATTATCTTTTGGTTCTTTTTCGAATTTCAGGAAGTTTTACGGCTTCTAGAAGAATTTTTTTTTCTCCTGCTTGTAGAATTCCAGAATTTTTGAAAGGACGTCACTTTGAAGAGTTATGACAGTGTCAATGTGACAATACTTATCGCTTGTCATGCTTAGATTATTTTTAGACCGGAGTCTGAAAGGTAAAAATGCCGTTGTTTAGCTCTATTTACATAGAGGTCTAGAGCGTTTGAGAAAATTGAGCAAGTTTTAATAAATAGTTTGTTTTCAAATGTTTGTTTTAAGGCAAAATTTGAGTATGACATTTTTATTAATTTTGAATTACTTATTTAAGTGTATGATTTCAGTGTGGATAAAAATCCAAACCCTCATTCCACAGAACTTTTAGAAATTGTGAAGGCTTTTACAGTCAGTTTATACAATTTCGAAGAATTAAAGAAATGAAACAAATTTTGCTTTTAGTTATGTTCATTCTACGTTGAATGTTTCTACATTTTTAGTGATTAAAATGCTGTATTTAGTTTTCTAAACTATCTTAATTTCATTAAAAAAGAGGTCATTTAAGCACTGAGATTCCTTTATTATGTAAGTACATTTTACTGTTTCAAGAAACTGTTGTGAAAAACACTAGGGACTCTTTTCTATGAATTTTTGCTTTTGTAGACTGCATTGAATCTAAGAGAAATTCTAGAGGCTTAAAATAAAGAAAGCTAAGTTTAAAGCTATTATGATCAAACTACATGCCATAAAATTGTTTCATTAATCAGTTGAATAAGCATATAATTTGTAATTCTCCTGAATGCTTTATAACGATATTTTGACTAAAGGAAATCTTGATGCATATTTAGTGAAAAACGAGTCTTTGAGTATGTATTAAACTGTACGAAGAATCATTGTTTCTAAATTTATACAAAAAAAATCTTGTTAAAGCTTCACAGTCATTTTGAAGGCTTGGAGATCTCTTATTCCTCTAATTCACCAACTGTTTCTTTCACATAAAAGAAGGAAAAATGGTCAGTGTGCGTTGAAACAGTCTACTTTGATTACAATAATCGATTAGTTTTCTCTCGCGTGAATGGAGCCTCGGTAGCTTGGTGGTACGGTTTCAAGTTTAATACCCGATTTCAATGAAGAACTGTAGTATCAGCGGGACTATTACATGGTAAACCAATCGGGGCCAAACGTCTTCCCACTAGCGTGGTTTGGCTATTTGGGCAAGGGGGAGTCAGCTTAAGTGTTGTTCTCGTCATCTGATCCAGGTTCAAAATTACGAGGTCTATCCCAAAATAGCCCTAGTTTTTATTAAAACGGGACGTTAATATAACTGAACTGAACTTTTCACATGAAACTATTTTCTCTCAAATGTATATTTAATAAGTTGTTTGTAATGTCATTGCTATTATATCTTTAATTTGTAGTTTTAATTTTCCCCATCTGTTTAACTAACTACTGAAAAGGTAAAATTCTTTTCCTGTGTTTAGCTTCTTAGAATAATTATGTCGAGGCTCAACGGAAGATAAAATTGCTCTACTTTTTTAACCCTTAGTGAGTCGTTAAAAAAAAGTAAATTTCTTATATTATAATGAAATTAATTATGAAAGACAAACTAATAGTTTTAATTTCTCTTGATTTTTATTTTATCGTCAAAGTCTAATGCCAGATTGTAATTCTGAAAACTAAATTATTTGAATAGGCTAAACTAAAGAATAATTTAACAGTTAGAACTTTTTATAATAAGAATTATTCAGAATTCATAGCATTAAAAAATTAACTCGTTGCTCGCAACCTCTTTTATCTTTATATAAATGAAAGCCATTGTGTCTATATGTGTGTATTAGTTCCATCTCTCTCTTTAAACAAATTATTCGAATTCCAGCAAATTTTGCGTACTTATTATATACGATATGAGAAACGAATATGTTTCTTTTGCCTTGCAAAGAAATCTTTTTTGACTTTTGAACTATTCAACCACTATTTTTAAAAATTTCTTCTTTATTTTCATGTGTTTTTCGACAATGTTTATATTAGTCTTGAAGTTTTAATTGAACATGCTTAAAACCAAGTTTATGTCCCTCGCTAGAACGAAGAAGTTCATTCTTATACTTCAGCAATTGTGAACAAAATCTGCATAACTAATCTAACATACAAGAAAGATTTTAGATGATAAAAGGATTTTGTTTATTATGATATTTTATACACAAATAGTTTTTTTTTGGTATAAAATACTATCCATGAACAGTCATTAATGCCAGGTTATATCAACATAGTATAAATGTTGGAGTATCGGATATGATTTATTCTGTCCAAAGAGCTAAAATATTCTTGAAAATTGAAAAAATTGTATTAGCCTGCTTTAATTCTTTGCTTTCTAATTTGCTTTTTATTTTTCATAGATTAAATTTTACTTTTAATTCTGTAAAAAAACAGTTTATCACCCAAAATTTCATACGCTGATATATTTTCTCTCTTCTATCCCAATAATTTTTAGTTCATTTCTCTCTTTTTTTAATTTAAACAGCATTGGTTTTTGATGAAAGCTGAATTTGGGGAGAGAAAGTGACTGTTAATTTGAATTACCCGATTATCCATCATTCTCATTCAAATCAGACAGCAAACTCTTTGTTTTCATAGTAAAACATTATTGTACAAAGAAGACTAAGATAATATATAAAAATGGATAAAGTAATGGCCTTGACACACGTATATTTTCCAAGAATTCTTTGTTCATATTTGATGCATTCCTACTAATTGCATATTTTAAATTCAGAATAAAAGCTAATCTGCCAAACGTGCTATGCAAATGCATGGTATTTGATTTTAATTCTGATTGTTATTTTACTTATTTTCCTACGTTTGATAATAAAATTGTATGCAAAAATTTCAAACACCTAGCTTTTTGAATTATGTTTTACTTGATATGGATGGTTTGACATATAGATTTCCCTTAGAAAATTAGTATGTAAAATTTGAGGCAGTTTGTATATATTTTTTTCTCAAAAGCACCAATTTTCATCCATTTATTCTGTTTCTGACATTGTATTTTTAGTGAAGTAAGTTCAAATATGGCCATTCCAAATATATCTCTTCTCGAGGTTACATTGTTGTCAATGGTAAACATTGTCCTTTTAT
This sequence comes from Argiope trifasciata, assembly GCA_026543055.1. NCBI lineage: Eukaryota > Metazoa > Arthropoda > Arachnida > Araneae > Araneidae > Argiope > Argiope trifasciata. The sequence goes on from JAPMOQ010009429.1 coordinate 326,174, forward strand.
ATACTTCTAATGCAAAAAAAAAAAAAATGATTACTCTAAATATTCTATTATCATCGTAAATATCATTAGTATGCATCGTTTTTTCAACCAGAAAATGACAACTCAATTTTCTTCTGGAAGTTACTTCTAGCAGTTTATTCTAAAGTCGTATTACTAAAATTTCATAAATCTTAACAATCATTGATTTTGATTATATGATTAAAATGTAGCCGAACATAATTTAAAGTGAAATTTGTATTTTTTTTATCAACAAAATGGAAAATTATCCAACTTCAAAATTTTTTATGCGATTCCTGATCACTTCTACCTGAAAATCAAATCTTTCTTTTTTTATAAGTGATCTGAAGCGTCGTGTAATGAAATCAATTCATTTCATTAACAATAATGTAATAATAAAAAATTTAGGATTGAACCAACTACAGAGGCTGTATTATAAAATATTTTAGAAAGTAATGAAATGCTCATCTTTTTAATAAAAAAAATCATGGATCATGTAGAATTTGAAAAAGATTTCATATATTAGAGATCAATTTGTTTGTTAATTCTCCGAAAACTTAGTGAAAAAAACATTAAAAGAAAAACATTTTTTCTGTTATTAACAAGCTGAGATTTACTTAACATGTGGTGCTTAATGGGTTGGATTGCTTCTGTTGGAGATTTCAGCAAATATATATACTTATACCTCGAGAACTAATGCAAGTCTAGAATAAAATTCGATACCTTATAGTAAAATTTATACTGGATCGAATTCTGTCTCCGTAATGGAAACATTTTGAGATAATTAAAGCTGTAAATTAATTGATTGATCTGAATATACATGTCACATCGAGTCATTTCCATTCTCATCATCTTTTTGAATAAGACATATTCGAGTTGTAGTGGTTCAATATATGAAAATGCTTTCACTGAAACAAAAATCTAAAAATAATAGAATTTAAAGATTTTCAACTCTTAAAATGACTTAGGTGGTATTTGCACAAAACGTTGAAAGCTGTATATTTTGTAGATATTTATTATCTACAAAATCTCAATGTATACGGAATTTTTAAATAGGATAAGTATTTTTCATGTATTAAGAGGAAGCAATTGACAGTAAAAAATTGATTGCTAGCTTATCATGGCTTTTGAAGTGCCCTTTTACTTGTTGATCGGGTAATTAACTTATATTCAATTCTTTTTGCATTGAAATATTTCGTCATATCCAGTTAACAGGCTAAATGACAAATTTACTGTTGATTGCCACAAATAAGATAAAGATTAAGTATTTCAATATGGAGATGAAAGGAAATGTAAAAAGCTGTGTACCTCTCAACATAATTATTGCAATTCGACATTTTGAATTTCTTTGTGATATTAGAAACGGATGTAATCATTGAAATTTGAAATTAATTTATATTTCAAATTATAAATGACATTTAAAAATTTTTTGTACTTTCGAAGTCTTTTTCTTTTTATCTGGAACCTTTAGTTTAAATGTGAAATGCGTGGCGACAAAATAATAGTTAATTTAAGGCTCGCCCCCCTAAAACATCCTCCTCCCCCTTAACGTAGTTTAATGAATATCATTTGACAAAGTATCCCTATTTATTCTTTTTAATAGCAAAGATGGATTATTAACAATTCATTTAGTCTAAGTGGAAGTGCTGGACTGCCTTATTTTTCTTTATAGAGTTTGCGTGATTCTAAAAGGAAAGATTATTGCCTTCCAAAATTATGACATCCTCTTGTCTGTAAAACGTTATTTGTGCTTGCTATTTTCAAATACTGAATGATATTCTATTACAAATGCAAAAAGAAAAATTGTTTTTTTTTAGGAATAAGAATATTTTATCTTCACTCCAAACCATCTTTTCGGGCCGCGGCGTCCTGGTGGGAAGGTTTCGACTTCGGAACAGAAGGATTTCAAGTTCGACATCCGATTCCACCGAAGAATCATTGGGTAAGTAGACCTGGTGCAAGCGAAATTCACCGGGTAATAGGACAAATGCGTACTGCCACTTTGCGTATAGGTCATAAAAGACCAATAAATCACCCGTAGCTCTTTGAAAAAAAGGGGGTAGGAAGTGATTAGTCTAGGTTTGCTAAAAACGTTATCTGTTGACAAGAGTATTAGGCGAGAAAGTGTATTGGTGTTTTAACTAAATTTTGATTCGTAAACATTAGGAAAAAACTTTTGCCTCTATGTGTACGAGATAGGCTGACTCTGTAAACACCAAGCCGTCTGTCTAGAGGGTAGAAAAGTGATTTTTTAAAAAATTTTCTTTACTCAAATGATAAAAGAAATATTGACTTTATTTTCGTTAAAACTTTCTAAAAATTTACAATAAAAATAGTTTTTACAGCATTTTGAAATTCAAAAAATACATATAAAAAACACAAGTAGGAATATTTCATCCTATCTTTAACCTTATTGTTAAGAAATATATATAATATTTCTATCGCTGTGACCAGAATAGGAAGATTGGATTTATTTTTCCATGATTAGTAGGTTTCAACATTGCATATGCTTGTAATGACTTTTTTTTGTATTTATGAATAAGATTTAACACCAGAATGAAACACTATTGGAATTTGTTTTAAATGCCTCCATTTTAAAATACTGCTGCCTTTACCTGTGACGTAACTGAAAAAAAAAATTTTGAACATAAAATATAAATAGAAAATTGGGCAAATGCAGAGCACAATGAAGGCAAAAAACAGCGCAAGGGTGTTGAAATAACATTATTAAGGTTTGTTGTGTAAAATTGATATTTTCTTCAAACATTAATCACATTTTATTAACTGGACGATAAATATGGTAAATTTAAAATATACGACTAAATACATCAGGAACGCTTGCATTATTACACTTGTATTCTCTGAATTATTCATTCACAGTCTAAGTATGCTAAATATAGTTTTCAAATGAAAGTCCATAAACTTAAAAAAAAAAAAAATCTAAAATAGAGATTCCATTCTAAAAAATTACACCTAAACTTAATTATTACCATTACAAACGATTCTAATTGTTTTAAGAGAAGTTGATCATTTAAATGTACATTTCAGCTGATTAATTGCACATAATTCAATAAAGAGAATTTTGACTGTTGATAAATTTCATACTATTTGAAATTAAATCTGTTAAAAGCTTTTGAACTTCTGGGAATCAAATACATAATTGATACCCAAATGAAATAAATAACTTAATAAGCCTGATATAGCTATAAAAATACTTGTATCCTCGTTTATATATCTTTACATATGAAAATATAAACGGAAGATCTTGACTATAAAACATAAAAGCTGTCTAAGATTTGTATCCTTTTTACAGAATAAAATTACGCAACTTAAAAACTGATAAATCAAAAAAAAAATTAAGGATTTTTTTTTAAATTTTAAGATAATTTACATTGGAGAACATATTTTTTGTGTTAATATTTTTAAATGCACTGAATTGCATATTTCTTTCTGGCAAATATACCTATGTTAAATTTAGTGTCTCTACTTACAATGGTCTCTGTTTTAAATAGACTGATAGATGCATTATATACATTCACTTTTATTCTTGGAACACAATCTTATTTATGAATTAAAATTTTTAGATTAAAGTCTGAATGCTCTACACTTTAATTTTTGAATAATTTTAAACGCAAAAATTTGAAGATACCTGTCAAATTTAAAGCATATGCTGCTGTGTTAAAAATCAATTTTTTCCACCCTCCCCCTTTGTATGTGTGTGCGTATGTTATCTGGTAGTTTGTTATTTAAGTTCCTAAAACAGACTTTATTTTATTTTATGAATTAGAATTCTGAAAATGGAATAACAATATTTAAGAAAGCAATTTTTACTATTTTTTAAACCTATCCCGCATTTACTATTTATTTGATTTTTAAATTATTGCAATATATTGAATATCATTTTAAAATATTCTCAGTGATGTTTATTTTGTCTTTTTTGACGTTGTTACAAATTTAGGTAATTTTAAAAAGCTGTATTCTCTTATTTTTTCCTTGACGCTATAAATTTTGAAAGTAGAATGCATAAGAAACTTATAAAGAATACTTGTGATAAATATTAATGACAACATACATATGCAGATAAGTTAACATAATAACCAGACTTTTTCCGTGGCAAAATATCTGCAACTTGTGCATTGTTTTCACGAAAGCAAAATTGAAATAGATCGTTCGAATCAATGGGCATATCCAAACTTGCCCTTAAAGTCATTTCTAATAAATATAATTAAATTCCCAAGAGATTTGAATCTCCTGTACAGTATACTACTAATATATATATACAGTAGTATACTGTATAATACTACTATACAGTATATTTCATACTATTCCTCATTTTACAATATTTTTTAGAGTGTTATAAAAAGTTGTTTTCAATATTTTGCTTAAAATTAATTTTACGTTTTGACTGTGCAATTTTTTATTTGCACAGAATTGAAATGGATTTTTTTAAAAGGCACTTGACACTTCAGTTTTCAAAATTTACGTCTTAAAATTGCTGAATAAAAATTTAATTAAAATCAGTAAAAAATTTGGAGGGAAAAGGTTGTTTCGAGATTTGCATTATACCAGGGCCCCTGGAAGTTTTAAAATGGCCATGAATTCTTCTGAAATTATAAATAATTACATTGAAATTATAAATTACAATAACTTCATTCAATACTAGTGTTAATGACTTATTTTACATATAAGAATGATCTTTAAAAAATTAATTTCTGAAGAACATATATTAATGTAAATTTATTATTACATATATTAATGTAATTTTTTTTCAACATATATTAATGTAATTTTTTTCAACATATATTAATGTAAATAATTTTTAAATTCTGTTTTATATTTTAACAGTAGATTTGGATTATAGTTTAATAAATAGTACGTCTAGAAGAAGAAAATTAAATTTGAATTCAGTTAATATCACCCACAAGTTTTCGCAAATAAAAATGATCTGTTAGCAAAATATTAATATACTTCTGATTTAGTGAGCTGCTTATTTTATGCACCGTTTACTTACAATATTTCATATACAAAATGCAAAGTCATGTGATGAAAAAATAATTTATTTTTTATCAGAGTTCAGATTTTAAAAAAATGTAACAACATTGAAATCAAATCTACGATGATAAACAGAAAAGTTTTAATTTGTAATGGCATTCTATTCTGGAATTTTTTTAAAACCTATATAGCATAGAAAATTAACATCCGTAGTTTGAATCTTTTCTTACTACTTACGTCATTTCAAATTTTTTTTATAACTATTACCACCTTACAAATAGTTTCAATACTTTTTAAAACATTTAATTGTACTTCATATTTAAGAAACAATCTTTTTTTTTAAAGTTCCTACATTTAAGTAACATACATTTCAGTGTTCGAACTTACCGAATTAAACAAACGAATCAAAAAGAAATGAAACCAAAACTAATGAAACCAAAACTCCTTTGTTTAATTCAAATCGTTATATTCATGTAAAATAATGCATTTACCAAAGTTTAGATTATTGTTCTAAAGTGGATATAGTATTTATATGAAAGAAATATCATTCGTCTTTGATTATTATCATACATTTTTGAATAAACTCATTGAAAAGCATACCTCATAAAAAACAAAGTGGAAAGTATTCAGATAGTATAAAAACGCATGAAATAGTATTAAACAACAAGTCATTAAGTACATGAAATTTTGTTAAACATTTTAACTCTCGCCAAATCTGACACATTCAGATAACGTTTAAAATGTTGCAGCTTCTTCTAAAACTGATCCTTTACTGTAACACAATCCCATTGTAAACGACATCGTTGATTGATAGTTTTATGAGTCGTACGCATATGGGTGTACGCAAGAGTCATACAACCAATACGCCCGGGTCAAACACCTTAACACTGGTGTGGAAACCTAGAGATGGGGGTGCCAGCTCAGGTATCATCCTTGTCATTTGACAGAATTTCGAAATTACGAAGTCCATTCCAAAACAGCCCTAGTGTTGCTTTAAACCAGGAAGTCACTAAAACTAAACCAAAGCGAACCATCCATGTGCTTTTGGTGCTGGAACAGCAAATAGTTGAAGACGCACTGTTCTGAAATACAATTGTTATTTGATTTCTTCAAGACATCTTTCGATAAAAAGCGCTAAAACAAACGATCTAGTCAAAGAACGTGCATTATTAATCAAACTACGCTTATTTTTCGAATAAAACCTATTCCACAGATATGAAAAGTTGCCTACAATTTCTCATTATTTAGAACTGTAGTTTCATTTATTGACTTGAATAAAATTAATGATATTTTATAAGTTAATTTTTATAAGGGAAATGTAAATTTTATAAGATAATTAGTTCAAACTTTAGATTGTCAACGATCAAGATTTCATCAACTTCTTATTTCCTTAAGTGGTCATGGAGGATCCAGATCTCCTTCCTAGCAAAAATCTTTCGCTGTTATTCCAATAATGAAGAAGCAAACTAAAAAACTAAGCATCTGATAATGATAAATGAAAGTATATAATTCCATTTCAATAAACTTTTTTTGTCAATTTTTATTGAAATGTTTTGAGCCAAATGGTTTTCTGATCAGTTTTATGTGCTTTTATTTTGCTTAACTTTTTTATAACCTTTCTTGAATTATACATATTATTTGTGGTAGAGTTTTACAATTAGTTCTACACTCTTCTAATTTTATCATACAGTTATGTGATATTACGATATGTTAATACTTTTAATAATTAATTATTTATGAATAGGCATATTTCAATTAAATTTTGGTTCCATTATCAGATTGACAGTTTGGTGTGAATCGTGCAAAATTCCTGACAAGGTTTCATAGTTATTATAACTGTAACAATGAAGAGTTATAAGTAAAGAATAATTAGTAGTAAATGCAAATTGCTTTAAAAAATCCTTTTTACTGTAATAGAAAATCAAAAATATATATTATAAGTAAAAAAACAGTGAAAACAATATTACATGAAAGCTTATTTTCAAGAAACATCATATAAAAAATACAAATATTAAATATAATATCATGATGGAGATTAAAATTCATTCCAATATACTTTCTTTGTAACATTGATATTTGCAAATCCTCATGATTCAAAGAAAGGTACAGGTTGAAACTGTTTTTTCAGGCAATCGAATTTGCTTTATTACATGCTAACTAACAGCATTTAAATTGACTAGAGTTGATTCGCCATTTACTAATGGTTTCTTCAATAGTATTATTTATGAAGTAAAGTTTCATTTTGAATTTATAACATACTAACTGGTACACGACGCGTTGCTGCCGCAGAAGAAGTAATTTTGGAAATAGCGTTTGAAATGTAAAATAACTATCTTGTTTAATTAGGAATGATAGAAAGAATAACATTAATTTTCGTATCGAAAATGAATACATGGATATATAAAGGAGAAGCGTAAATAATATTAATTATATATGTTTTAAAATTTATTATTCAAGACTGTAGGGCTGGGAATATTTTTTTTTATTTTGTTTTCCCATCTTCAACGGAAACAAAAATGTAAGTAATAAGTATTCAAAATTTCATGGCAATCGCATGAGCAGTAAGGCACCGTATAAGAGACCTACTGACAAACACTCATTTTTATTTGTATAGATAAAATATATTATATTTATTGCGTAAGTTTTATAGTTTAAAATCCATAAGCAATATTATACACTGATGGTAAAAAAAAATCCCAACACCAAGAAAAAATTATTATACAGTAATGAAATTTTAGGAATACATTTGTCTATGTAACATATTTAATTGATTAAAGTTTCAAGATCACAGGTAGAGCCATTGGCGAGAAGAGCCATTTCAAATGTGAAATGTTGGTACATTAGTAACCGGTGTAACCACCAGAATTTTGAATGCAAGCATACAAATGTGCATGCATTGTGTCGTACAGGTGTCGGATATCAGTTAGTGGGATGGAGTTCCATGCTTGTTGCACTTGGGCGGTCAATGCAGGGACGGTTAAGACTGGCTGTGGATGACGCTGGAGTTGTCGTCCAATGATGTCCCATACGTGCTCGATTGGAGAAATATCTGGTGATCTAGCTGGCCAAGGCAACATGTCGACACTCTGTAGAGCATGTTGGGTTACAACAGCGGTATGAGGGTGAGCGTTATCCTGTTGGAAAACACCCTCTTGAATGCTATTCATGAATGGCAGCACAACAGGTTGTATCACTAGACTGACGTACAAATTTGCAGTCAGGGTGCGTGGGATAACCACGAGAGTGCTCCTGTTGTCATACGAAATTGCTCCCCAAACCATAACTCCAGGAGTAGGCCCTGTGTGTCTAGGCCGCAGACAGGTCACTAGCAGGCGTTCACCTGGCTTCCTTCTAACCAACAAACGGCTATCACTGCGACCAAGGCAGAGCCGGCTTTCATCAGAAAACACAACAGATCTCCACTCCGTCCTCCAATGAGCTCTAGTTTGACACCACTCACGTCGCAAAGGCCGTGGTTTGGAGTCAGTGGAATGCACTGTACAGGGTGTCTCGCTCGGAGCTGTCCTTGAAGTAACCGATTTGTAACAGTTCCTTGTGTCACTGTGGTGCCAACTGCAGCTCGAATTTCAGCTGCTTTCCTCTCAGTAGTACCACGTGACCACCCGGAACCTGGTCTTATTGAGGCAGTACCTTCCCTTGACCACTGCCACCAATACTCATGTACAGTGGATACATTCCTGCCAAGTCTTTCAGCAATATCGTGGAAAGAAAACCCACCTTCTCGTAGCCTTACAACACGACCTCGTTCAAACTCAGTGAGCTGTTGATAATGGCTTCTTCGTCTTCTCAAAGGCATCCTTGACTAACATTAACCCACTACGTCAAATCACAACTGTAAATAACGATCACGAACCTTACAGCGCTTATTTAAAGCAAACCTCATTTGCATGTTCATAGTGTCGCAACTAGCACCACACTTACGCGCGTATCTCGAAATTCGAATCGACGTCATCTTTCAGATGTATAAACACGCCTACGAAATTTCGTTTATCTAGCACAGCTCCTTCCTAGTTTTGGGATTTTTTTTCTCCATCAGTGTATATCTTATTATTTTTAATGTAACTGGAAAAAGAATTGATAACATCCATAATATTTTGTTCCGAATAATTTGCATTTCTAAAATTCTTATAACTTGAGTGAAAGTCATGAAATTATAGCTGATAGTATTCATGCAATATTTTCGAAACATATTTAAAATTTAAAAAAATATTGAAAAAGAATTTTAAGTCTTTTTCATTGAATTTTTTGGGTAATTTTCCCGCTTAAAGTATTTAAAGAAGCCTTTTTATAATATTTGTGTTCATATAAAAGCAGATATTTGTGAATATGTGTTTAAATGCACAGCAAATATAACATGGCATTCGCCCCTTAAAAGTATAAGCAATGAAAAATTTAGTCAATATGCATTTATCATATTAAGAATATTTATTTTCTAATATTTTACAATAGTATTTTTGAATAAAAATATAATAATCATTATAAATTTTATAGAGCCTCCAAGGTTTTTATAGAATTTCTTTATGAAGGTCTAAGTAGCCAATCTTTAAGTCCAAATTAAATTCTATAAAGCATACTTTTTCGCTATTTTATTGAATGAAAAGGGTAAAATGTTTTTGGAATCGTTAAGAAACTCCTCCAAATGTTTATTTCCAACTCTAACGATTTTATTTATACAATAATTATAACAATTGAGACGGATAATTTTTTTAATGTTAGAAGTGAAAAAGACAGGGCATAAATATAATAATAATTTTCATAATTAGTATAGTAGTTTGCATAGATAATTAGAAGCTGTTCACAACATAGACATTATTTGCTTCATAAATAAATAAGAAATCTCTCGGAGATCGACTGTTAAGATATTAATTTTCATAGCATACCCAAGAAATAATATGAATAATTAGAAACTTTATTATTCCTTTAAAATATTACATCTGCCGTCGAAATCATCAATAAAACTAGAATTTAGATCAAATGCATTTGACATCTCTTTTAAAAATCTAAATGCATCAAAACTGAATTAAATTTTTTTATGTGACTATAGACTTTTTTATACATTAAAGGTCCTCGTACTGCTATCTGGAATGATTTAACACAAACTCTTTACTTATTTTTTTATGAAAATAAAAATGACAGTTTTATTGAAACAATTTTGCAAAATATTATGCAACCTCTTTAAGGGCTTACACTGAATATTTTCTAGTATTTAAAAAAACCCTACATTTGTGATATCAGTGCATTTGGTGAATATCTTTTTATGCAATCAGGACAATGAAAAAACTATGGTGCAAAATTTAAAAAAATAACTGAGCTAAACCTTTAATTAATAGAGATGTACTGTTCAGAATTCTGCTTAACATAATTATATGGGGAAAAATTTTCACTTTATATATGGGGAAACATTTTCTTATGTAGAGAAATCTTTTTTTTATATATGGGAAACTCTCTTTTATACAAGCAAACATTTTTACTCTCACAATTCTGAAAGTTTTTCACGTGTTTCCTGTCCTACAAATCTTATGTCGGCCTTTCTATGTAAATATTATATTTCATGTATATTATAATATTTCATTTTAAACATACGATCCTTGTACAATTGTATTTTATTCGATTCTCTATCCAATCTTTCTAATAATTTTATTGAATAAAATGTACATAATATTACACACCCTCATTAAGAGCTTATAATGAATACTTTCTAGTATTTAAAAAAATTTATACATTTGTAATATCAGTTTGGTGAATTTCTTTTTATGGAATAAAAATAATGAACAAAAATTATGATCTGTAAATTTTTAAAAAATAACCGAAACTAAACCTTTAATTAATAAAACTGTAGTGTTCAGGGCTCTAACTTAATTATACGGGTAAATATTTTCACTATCTTAGATCTGAAGCTTGTTTAAGCGTTTCCTGTCTTTCAAATCTTTAAGCGTTTCCTGTCTTTCAAATCTTTAAGCGTTTCCTGTCTTTCAAATCTTTTGCCAACCTTTCTATGAAAATATATTTCATATGTTTTTCATTTTAAGCATCTAATCCTTGTACAATTGTATAGTAGTAGATTCCCTATCCAGTCTTCATAACAATCAAACGGTCTATAGCTTTATTCTTATTAAGGTTCCAGTATTGCATTTATTATAACATTCTCTCGACAGCTCTATGTCTTTCAATTATGGGTGGCAGGGATCACTCTGTTGCCTGGCAACGGATCTATTAATCACATTCATACGCAACACTTCGGCCTAAGCTACAGCTTTACAGATCGAGCTGTGACTTCCGGCAACTGATTAAGACTCAAGTCCAGCGGACTGGACTTTATTAGATAAAGAAGCGCATTTCATTTTGTCAAGATCAAAGCTTTTATTTTGAAAAGTCAAGCTCTTTAGTTTCATTATTTGTAAACCTGTTAATTGGTAGTTCAAAGTATCATCCCATTATATAAAAATTATTGGTTTCGATTTATCGTTTAGATAGGAATTGGCCAAGTCAAGTTTATATATAAAGAAGGTGACTTTCAGCACTAAAGAAACATCTTTCTTTTCTATAAATTGTGTTATTGGAGGAGATTAATGTTTTGATATTATCAAGAGGCATTTCAAGGGAGTTTTTAATTTTCAGAAGCCCAGGTAATTCATAAAAATGCGCATTTTCCTTACTTTAGAAATTAAATATGCTCAATCAGATACAAAAATGGCAGTCAATAGAGCCGATGAAATTCATTAGCTAAAAAACGAGAAATCACTAACATATAAAGGTTTTTTTAATCATAATCTTTTATTTAGATGTTGGAAAGAAGAAGCAATAATTAACCATTTTTTAATCGTTATCGTTGTCAAATTCTTGCCTTTTGAAATTCATTAATGTCAGACGAAATAAGTAATTTTATGGCAAAAAATTGAAATTGAAAATTCACCTTGTCATATTGAAATTCTGAATACACAAGAAATCGTAACATATTAGGTATAGAAATGTAAGAATTTATTTAGAAAATTTTTAAATGTTTTTCTCTACTGATGACTTTTCTTAAGTATTCATACTAGAAATATGTATCTCATATTCAAAAAGTAGGTAGAAATATTACATATAAAGAAGACAAACTTCAGATTCATTCGGCTTCCTAAATAGATACTCTTTTTCGCTTTTAAACATTCAAACATTTTAAACATTGATTCTATTGAATTAATAATATATCAAGCTTGAGAAAGGACTTCGATAAATGCAAGAATCGAGATATGAATCAGGAAAATTAATCAAGAAACTTCTGTCGAATTTTTAAACAATTCAATTAGCTGATATGCAATGATATTTTATTACATTCCTTACTTTATTACATTTTCAAAAAAATTGAATTAGCTGATATTTTATTACATTTCTTTATGTTAAGTTGTATAATTTGTGTTAAATGCTTCTGTTCGTGTTTAACATGTTAGTACATTGCATCATTGTTTCTCCTTTTTTACGTTTTATTTTTTCACTTTAAAAAAACAACAACTGGGATTTGAAAATATTAGTCAAGTCTTGTTTGAATCGTCGAATTTTATGCTTTTCTATCTAAATCCTTTACTTTTAACAAATGCATTTTTATAATCAACTATACGACTGAATCTTTTGTTTGGCGTGGTATAGGCAAACAATCAAATTTATAAATTTTGTATTCTTATTCGATACTTATACTTATTAATTTATAAAATTTGTATACTTAAAGTAATTTTTTTAAAAATCAAAAGCAGAAGAGACAGTAAAAGTGGAAAAAACGTTTTGAAACGGCGAATGAAATAATTTTAAGATTCCCCGACGCTATTTAATTAACAAATGATTATGACATCTTTACAGACAGAAACTCTTCCAAAGACTTAATTCTTTGCATTAGATAAATCAGTAGAAATACACTGATTGCATCGTTTGTAGAAATTAAAAAGAATCTTTGAAACTCCAAAAAAATTCATTCTTCAGGCCTTATTCTCTGAAGGCGTTATGCTTTGTGATGTAAGGGTAAATGATATGCTATTTAATTGATGTTCAAATCATGAGTCGTGTGTTGTTCGAAATCATTCCACGTCTGTCTTAATGACTTTCTGATCGCTGTAATGTAATTGTGATTATCTGGGCATGGTGAGTGTTAATTTTCCTCCTCAGAAGCAGATCACGTATCGTTTCTTTAGTTGTTACTTAACCAATTTCGCCATTTATTCTTCATTCGAGACACACTTTTTCATTTAGACGTGTTTTTTTTTAATAAAACGCCTTGATTTCTCTTTGATTTTTATTCATTAATTGAAACCACTAAATGTATTTGTGACTGATTAACCAAATAATGCTTGTTGTACAAAAAAGTATTTAAACTTTTCTTGCGTCACAGTTTGAAAATTAGAATTCTACACCAATAACACTCTATTGTCTTTCAAAGATTGTGATGGCATTCAAAAGCCATCCCAATAAATAGATATAATTTAAAGTACATCATAGAGTGATAATACCAGTTGTTTCTGATTGTGGAAGAATTCCTAAAAATTATAAGTGAAATATTAATGGAAAGTTCAAATGAACTATACAATAAATAAATACATTTCTGTTATTACATGCATAAGCATTCATAATAGAAACAATTTTTAATTACCCATTTTTATTAATGTACTTTTTTGCATTCTGCTTTTTTTATAAAGATTTTTTTAATTTACTAATATTTTTTACTTTTATTTCTTAATTTAGAATTCATTATTATAAATAATATGGCATCCAGTTATGAATTTTTTTCTCATATTCATTACCTTTTGGAGACACATATACGGATTCAAATTTACATTTACATAATTTATTAAATATGGTAATTATGTAATTTAGTTATAAATTATGGTAATTAAGTTTTAGACGCATTAAAACTATGCGTTGTCTTCGTGAATACACAAGTATATAAAATTTGAAAATTCGGAACACATCAGGAAATGAATGAAACAACCAACTACAAAAGCTCATCTTTACAAAAGTGAAGCAATTGAAGATGAATAGCAATGCATAAAAATAAGTTTCAACTAAGGGAGTTAAGCTCCATTTTGCAATCTTTTTTCCTATCTAAGCATTAAAGTAATTATTTTTCGTAAGCATCCCTGTATTCAAAGGGTTTGGTACAAGTAATTATTTGTGAGTATTATATGGGCTATAATTAAATTATATTGCCAGATAGTTGGTGAATTTCGTATTCTCGTAGATAACTCTATTGCGCCAAAATCTGATTTCATCAAGCTAATCTTTTACCTGGTTTGCGTTTTATTAAAGAAATTGAGACATATTTTAAAGGGCTTAAAATAGACTATCAGAAGTTTTTTGTTACGTTTTTTATGAATCTATTTTCTTTTCATTTTTTTTTGTTGGAAGCTTTCAGATTAATGCTTTGTTATTTTTGCTAAAAATGAACCATAATTAAATTTCACCGCATCAGGGAGTGAATTTATAATTTGTTTTTTCTTATAAAAGGAAATTAGGTGCCTGCAATTAGGAAACTGAAATTATGAATTTTTCGAATTTAAAAAGTATAATTTTTTTTGGTGGGATGATGCACAAATGCTCACAAAGTTAAATACATATCCTATTTCATTAGATAAAAGTTGAGCACTTCGTATATTTAAAAGAATATCATATTTGTTTGAATGCTTCTTTGCTTAACTTGCACTAAATAGATATTTGTAAAAAATCAATGTTTCTAAATGTATGTTAACTCAAGTAGATGTATAAATTTAAATAATTCCTTTATATATTTTAATTCGATGGAAATTTCCTAGTTCGCTTAAAATGAGATTTTTCAAGCTTTTTGAAAGGTTTCGGAAATTAAAAAAAAAAAAATGCAGAAATGAATCAGTTTTATCAAACTATTTAAAATAAAATGCTGTACTTAAATTAAAGTTTATTTGAAATATTAGCTTTCTTAATAGTTCCTGTTGATATATTTTATAAAACCTATTTAAATATGTATCCTCCTGTCAATGAGCATTTTAAAGTTTAGAATATCAGCTTCGGGTTGCTTTTCAAAGAGTTTATTTTCTCAAAAAAAAAAAATGTTTTTAGTTAACTTTTCTGATGCATTCCGGAGAATATATTATCTAGCGAGAATTAAATGTGATAGATATTAGTTTATTTATGATTCTTTTTTGTTTTCATGTGTTTTTGAGCATTCTACAAGGAATGATAACATAAATAGAGAGTGGGAAAATAAAATATTAATATTTTGTATTTAGACGATTTATCTTCCTGCTGACTTATCAGCTATGCATTATTTAATACGTAGGGAAAAACAATAATGCATATTGTGACAGATTGATGAAAAAGCAATGGTTTGGGCTGGTAGGCCGAGGGAGGTTGCCAGCAGATGGATTAAAACGATATTATTAGCCTAGTTGGCAAATAAATAAATCTTTATAAAAATTATTAATCAGTTATAAGATATTAAGACTGTTTTAAGACTTTGTCAAGTAAAATAGGTTAGGCTCCTATTTACTTCACTCAGTTTTCTAGTTATTCGGTTTCTTAACACCAAGGGCCAGCTTAACTCTTCTTTGAATGATGATGGAAATTTCCATCATAACATTTAATAACAAAAATTTTACTCAAAATAGGATTACTGTAAATTGTTTCTGGCAACTTTTTTCACTACTAGTGCGTAATATAGAATATAGCTGTCAAAAAAAAAAGATGTCACAATCATTATAGCGGGTTGAACTTATCATTCCGCAGTTCGTTGTGGTTGGAATAAAAATGCGATTTCTGGAATAATTTTTTATAATTTATCTAAGATTTTTTTTGCTGATAAATGCGATAATGAGTAGAGAAATTTAGAAGAGTGAGATATTGAAGATTTTGTAAAGAGCTTAACATGTAAATTTATATAATGTTGGATATTTACATCATATTGTTTTTTAACTGTTGCGTATTATATTTTTATACTAGGATTTTTTTAAAATTCTTCCTTTAAAAAGAAAAGGAAAGAAAAAATCATACAAAGAAGGGTTAAATATAATTATGCACAAACGTGAACGCCCGGCAAATATGCGTCAGGATAAATAAGTATTGGGTTGTTCGGAAAGTCATTTCGTATTTTTTTGCCAAAATGAAAAGAAATTTTCGTTTAATGAATAAATTATTTATTAAATTATAAAATTGCCATTCTGGTCTAATACCTTTTGCCATATTTTTGGTAGTAACATGATTACACGCTCATAAAAGTTTTGGTCTTTGCTGTAAAAAAAAACTGATCGAGGTGGTTTTTGGCCTCCTCATTTGAAGGAAAAATTTTGCAAATCAGTTCTGGTACTGATGTACTGTTAACACATCTTCTCCACACATATTGGCTAATTTATTTCTGGCTTGACAGCATTTTTACCTTTTATATAGCAAAAAAGAAAAAAATGACGAAAATGCTGTTTATTGCTCTCCATATTTAAAAGGGTACCATCCAAAAACTACTGCGAAGAATCAGCTGCACTTTTTCACACTCAAGCCTTGCTACATCAGCTCTTAAAACATAAAATGATTTTGCGGTTTATGTATGAAATTGGGGGCGAAAAATGCAATTAAATCCTTTGTCAGGAAAAAACGAAATTACTTTCCGAACAACCTAATAAATAAAACCATGTACATTCTCATGAAATTACTAAAATGAATTTGTTAAAGCTTCTACAATAATGCTTTAACATTATTATATTAAGAATTTGTCGGTATAATTTGAATAATATTGAATATTTTATTAAAGGAGTGTCTCGTGATGGGCAACGAGTTGGGAGGGTAACCAGATTTCTAAATCCATCTTTAAACATGTATGATACCCGATATGGCAGAATAAAAAAACTTTTTTAATTTCGCATATTAATGATTTTTTCTCTCTGTAATCTGCGGCAGCAAAATTGCAATGAAATCTGCAATAAAAAATTACGGTGTTTAAGTTTGTGAATGACATAGATTTAAAAAAAATAAAATATTAAACATAAATAAAAGGGAAAAATCCATAACAATATTTGATAAAAATTGAAATGCAGCAAAGAAATTTAACAAGTAATGGAGTATAATTTAATTATTCGTACATCATAAAATACTTTATACCTCAGCATACTATTTAACCCAGGATAATAAAAGCTTACATCTAAGAATGATTAAAATCAATTATTTTTTTTTCTTTCATAACTTTACTTCGTGATTATAATCACGAGTGTTGTAGCATGTCAAATTAAATATTAAGTTGCAGTATATTTATCCTAGCGCTGTTTTAGGTTGGAAATATCAAGTTAAAACAACAAAAACACTTTTAAGTTTAAATTTTCAAAATGTTTATTTCATAGTTCAAGTTACTGATTTACGGATCCGTAAGTGTTATTTTGATTACTATAATTCTAAAAATGGCTTTTTATGAAAAAAAAACAGCCTCTGCTATAAAGCATCCTGATAAGAACATTTGGTTTTCGGTATAACATTACGTTTCCAACAATTCAAAAGCTTATTCAAGCATCAACAAAATAATTCACGCAATAATGCGTTTTAAACTATATAAAGCGCATGCGCTCAGATAATATCTCGAATGTTTAAAAGTAGAGAGGATATTCTGGTGATATCTTCGGATCGCAAATGGATAATATAGTTTTATCCGTTATCATGGTAACTCATGTTAGTGAGAATATGTAAACTTATCCCTCTCGCTGATTTGCAATAAGTGATAGATGCTAATATGCTAAATCACCCTAAATGTCTTTTGATGTCCACGTTAAGTAAAATTAAAAATCAAGATCGTTATATTATTTATCTTATACTTATATTTGGTTATTGAGTTTACGGAAACATACTACTGATTTTTTTTCTCAGTGAGCATACTGGAAATTTTTGGTGCAATAAGAATTTTTTTAAAAAATATATTCAAGGACCATTCTTGGAATGTAATAATACCTTCATATCTTGAAATTGAAAACTGTAGGTTGTACGAATAATCTTACACCTACATTTCGAGAGGACGCTGGAAGATGTTATTGTTGATAATAATGAAGATTTTGAAATATGAAAGGCGCCAAAACAGTGACAAAATTCTCTTGTATAATAATGGGCTATCAACTTTGCAAGAAAGTGATTATTACTTGATGCAGTAATACAGGAAATGGGAAAAAGGCAAGATTAAAGAGGGATAAAAAAAACACCACCCTCTGCTTTTCCTAAGGGCATCTGTTGTGAGATGGTTAATGACACAAAAACGCATCTATTTGGGAGAAAGAGGGGGCTCGTGCATTACACACTGATAACAGAAACAAACACCAAGATAAAGTTTAGATAGATAAAAAAAAGAAAGACGGGGAACAAATAAAATATAGGAATCAGTTTGGGCTGAGGAGCCAATGTACATGGTGCGATAACAGCGTCCCTTAGCGGATACAGTTTTACAAACTTTCTTGCTTAATGTTCGCCCCTAGGGCCTAGGGTACACATGGGCAGTGGTGCAAAACGCCAGCATGTCATCACTAAGGTAGATAAGCCTAATTACTGTTATGTTTACCCCAGAAATACATGCCATATATGCGCATATAAATGTATAAGTTATCACCATACCTACGGATAAAAAGGACAACGGATAACTTTGCATTTTCTACGGATAACTTTGCTCTTAAACTTTGAACATTAACTTAATGGAGATTTGAAAGTTATAACTTTAGTACAAAAGAAGAATCCAAGCTTTCAGAAAATAAATGAAAGTAAACAAATAGCTGCCCGGAAAGTAACAAATAGCTCCCTCAAATACCTTTGGGTATGTTAAATTACTAACTCAGTCTTTGTTTTTTCATGGAGATTTTTCTTTATTTCCTTGCCTTTCGAGTTGTGGAGAAAAAAAGAAAGGGGAACGTTATCTTGTTTGTGCGGTGAAGCAATTTTTTTAATTGAGAATTCTCCCCTTCCGCACACTAAGGGATACCTTTCAACATTTTTATCGCATGATTGCTGAAGTGTTTTTCTACCTGGCTGTTTTTGCCAATTTTTTTAGGCTGATCCCCCCCCCCCCCCCTTCTCTTTATCTTGTTTATGATCATTCACGTAATTTGTAGAATGCTAATGATCAAGGTCCTCCCATTTAAAATCTTTGCTAACTCATGAAACCAAACAATTAATTAAGAAGATAAACATAAACTGTTGTTAATTGAATTTTTGATGGGTCTTATCAACCCGTATTATGCAGCACCTAAATGCCCACATTTCTGCAATCACTCAAATAATTCAAGCGCATGACTGAAATAATTACAGCTAACTATTTTTTCCGGTTTTTCCGGCAGGATCGACAAGTTTGTAAAGTCTTCAGAAAACAGTTATTTAAGTATTTTGATTAATAAACATCTCATTAAAATCTGTGCACAGTTTGCTCTTTTTTCTGCTTAAGTTTCTTTTTTTTACTCATTCGTTTTCAAAACTTCCTAATCAATCTTCTTACGTATATACTTCAGACAGGCCTCTAGTTGAAATAGTCTACTTTTGAAAAAATTAATATTTCTAAAAATATAGATCACACCACTCTTTTCAGTGAAACCTCAGTCTTGAAAGTTATATCAACTTTTTTAACGTTATCTTTCAATATCAACTTTAAATCCATCTGACAAAAATTAACATTGGAAAATCTAAAAAATCTGACTTTAAAATGTTTGAAATACTTATGAAATATATATTTAAGACTTTTTTTCAAATTTAAGAATTTCTTGAAAGAATTATTAAATGTGTGCTTGCTTATGTAAGCATACAAAATCAAATCAAGTAAACAAAAATGCTATACAAAATGTTAATCAAACAAAAAACTCATCAATAAAATAGGGATCGATTCATTTAATAATAAAAAGGAATGAATTATATTTAAAAAAGAATTCAAGATCCTATAGGACCACCAGAAGGCATTTCAAAGGTGAATTTTTTTCTTTTATTTAAGAACACTCGTTTTATAATTATCAAGAAAGAATTGCTTAGGTCATATTAAAAAACATAAACTCAAAATTTGGGCAATAGGTATGAGCAAAAAAGAGGGTATTGGAATAAGTTGACATACATGTTCTGGGGCCAAAACTTCATATTCAAATTATGAATTCAAGATCTGAGTCCAGAAAATTTCATAGCGTAATCGAATGAGCTGCTTTAAAAACCTTCTGTCGTCGGTGACTTGATAATGTATGGAATATTGGTAGTATGTAGTATTGTGGCAAATTTGCGTTTTAATCTGCAGTCCAAAAGCTTCTAAACTGCTTACTTGGTTATTCTTACTCGAATACGAAACACAAAATTATCATGTGTGAGACTGAAAAATAAAAATCTGAACGCTCATAACTTTCACGGTTTCATACAAGAACACCAATTTTTATGCAATAGAGATGAGTGATAACACCTAGATTAGGAAGTATGAACAAAAGTCTTGGAGAGATATTTTTCATTGGCTTTACATATATTGTAGAACGTATTAAGTCATTTCTTCATATGTATGAAAGTCATATACTACTAACCAAATTTGCATTTGATATACATAAGTTATTAAAACAATGATAATGCGTTTTTTTTAATTTTGAAAGAAAAATTCTTAGTAAATTCTTTTTTCAGTTAATTACTAATGTCAGTTAGATTTTTCTTATAATGCTTCATATTCGATAAAGTGAGTGCATGAGTTAAGATGCAACAGGTTATTGAAAGACTTACATTTCACAAAAGTAATATCCAGTAAAATTATATGCTTTTTAAGCATGAACGTCCGAAACTTGTTTCAAAAACGCTTACCATGCATAATGAATACATCTCCAGAAAATTATGTCTTAATAATAATTGTTGTTCCACCAAAGAACTATTAAGAGTGAAAAAAAGAACGTGTTTTCTGTTTACAATCCTCAGGAAGGCTAAAATAAAGATGATATTATCATAGAATGCATTTATTTTTTGGTCAAATAATCTTAACTCAGTTTCGAGAAGGCATAATGAATATATCTTTCTTTTTAGCATCAGAAAAATGAAAGTGGATATGACTTTTTAAAATCCTTTATGTGGGAACCAGAAATTTAAAGAACTGTGGACAGATTTGAAAATTAGCTTCTTTCTCTCTAGTGAACAAGCATTTGTAAGGTTCGAATTCAGACAGAAAAAAAATACTAAAGTTAGGAATTTAAGTTTGAATGGAGAAAATGGATTTTACATACAATTTTAATCTAGGACCACATAAATTTGTCTAGCGGAATCCACTCATCAATGATTACGAATGAGATGAGAATATCAGCAACATCAGCTCATTTAAAATATTGCCTATTTTTGGAGCAGCAGATGAATAAAACAATAGTTTTACTAATGGCATACAGAAATTTTGAATTGAGTTTTATCTATTTGAGGGAAATAAATTCCTCTTAAGAAAGAAATCTGTTAGAATTGAATACAAAGTAAATGCATTTGCTTGTCAAGCTAGAAAGTTTTCCCTACAAGCTAAATTTAATGTATTGAGAGAATCTATTAGTGAGATAATTGAGCGAATTGAAAGAGTTTGCTCTATTTTAGAAAATTTGTTCCAGTCTTTTATACATATCTCTACTTATAATACAGATGAATGTGTGCGTGCTCTATAAGGTGGACCGTTTTGAATTACCAAATATGTTATACATGTACTTCGAAGGCTGTGATTTGCTCCTCAGGGCAAGGTTTTGAAACTTTAATTTAAAGCAAGTGAAAATTTGTCTTATTCCTGTTATAATTTCTAAAAACAGAATAGCACCAAAATCATTTTTACATTATCTTAAAATTCAAAAATTATCAATTCATTTATATCTAATATTTTAGAGTATAGATTTTTTACTATTTATCATCATTTAAAAAAAATATTTTAAGCACCAACGATATATTTCATCTTTACTTATAATAAAAAAAATGTGTGTATTTCTCTTTTTCTCTCTCTGAATATGTATTTATGTTGACGCTGTACAGACTAATCTGTTTGATTTCTCTTGGTTATACAAACTTTGGAGAGTGGATGCTATTATAGTTAAATATTTAATTAATTAAAAATTTAGCTACATTTTGACACTTTCTCAAGGCAACTTCTGAAAGTATAGCAACGCAAAAATAGTTTTTACATAATCTTAAATTCAAAACATTATTTTCAGCTATACTTATTTAGTTTTTCCTTGTAATTATTCTCAAAATTAATATATATATATTTATATATAAATATATACTGAGCATGTTTTTCAGCAATATCTTTCACAGAAAATAAAATTTAACCTGTAGAGTTGAATAAAGCTGAATTGTAAACATTAAGTTAATTAGTACAATAAATTAAATCTAGAAAACTATAATTTTCTGTATATTTTAGTATGAAATGAAACACATGAAAAACATGATATTTTCTATAAGAATCAATGCAAGAAAAATGTTTTTGATTTGTTAAAATATCTGTAGTGTGAATTCAGTGATTCTGTATTATTTAATCCAAACATAGTTTATATACATAGGATATTTACTTCAAACTGGAACCAACAGTTAATTGCTAAATTGATAATAATAGACGTCTAATAGGCGAAATGCTCTAAATGAAGTAATTTTATACAGTTTGATATTCTGATGGATTACGAATTTTAAATTTTTATACCAATCTCTGGAATTATGAGTAATATTTATAAAATACTCTTGTGATGCTAACATTTTAAATGAAACTGCGCTGTTTTGCGACTAAAAATTGATTGAGTTATTAAACTTTAAATACCAGTATTTCATTTAAAAAGCGTTATTTTGAGATAATTCATTGACCGTCCCTAAGAGGCTACACCAAATAAAAGCCTGGAGTTTCCCAAAAGTTGATTTGCGTAAAATATTGAAATTGTTGATTATACGAAAACAAAGATATCTAAAGCTGCTTTATTAAGTCAGATTTCTTTGCATTTGACAGCAGAAGAATCTAGAGAATTGCTTTTTGATTAAAAATTTAGAATTCCTAGTATATTCTATTGAGCCTTAGCTGATAGCGCCTGCTGCCACAGAAGAAATAGTTTTAAGAATATCGCTTGAAATCTGAAATAACTATCTTGTTTAATTAGGATTGATAAAACGAATGATATTAGTTTCCCTGTCGACAGTGAATACACTCGTTGAAATTGAATGATACATAAAGGAAAAGTATAAATAATATTTATTCTATTTTTTTTACTTTATTATTCAAGTATATTTTAGTAGACAATATTTTCTGCTTTTCCATCTTCTAAAAACACAAGTGGACCGCGGTGGCCTGGTGGTAAGGTCTCGGCTTCGGAACAGGAGGGTTTCATGTTCGAGACTCGATTCCACCGAAGAACCATCGTGTAAGGGGGTCTCTTTCACGTTTAATCTGTCAGGCCAAACGTCCTCCCGCTGGTGTGGTGTGGAGAAGGGGTTGTCATCTCAAGTGTCGTCTTCGTCATCTGACCGTTGTGTAAAATATCGAGGTGCATCCTATAACAGCCCTAGGGTTACTTTGCAACGGAACGTTAAAATAACTAAACTAAAACTGAAAAAACAAACACATTTCTTGGTTGTCCGCCTCCTGATCATACAGCAGACAGCAGACCATGTGAAAAACATAGATTTTCTAAGTTCGAAGCAATAAGTTGGCAAATTTTTATTGCAATCGGATTACTGGTACGGTATCTCATAAAATACGAACAAAGAATCTTTTTTTAAATATTAGATTACTCTTAGCAAGATTGTATAGCATTTATACTTCATAATTTTCTCAGAAGTACATTTATTGACTGAAGCAAAATAAATTATTATTATTTGCCTCATTTAAAAAAGCTTTTTCTCAATTGAAAGAATACACCGATCTCGAATAGTTTAGAAATTAGCAATTGGACCATAATTAGAACGAATGCCTTCTACATAAAATCTTTCTGAAGAATAGTAATTTAGAAAAAATAAATAAATAAGGATAAAAAATATAACAATAAAATAATAACTTTCGAGGAATAAGAAGCTAATTTTAAAGACAGGAAGCCTACTATACTGTTCGCTCATCTGCTCTCTCATTACTTCCGAATTTCTATGATTGTACAGGTTTCAAAAGACTTTATATACAACATAATTTTCTAATTCTCAATTAGAAATGAAATTATACAAAATTAATTGTACAAGTTAATAAATATTATGAAAATATTTGTTTTTAAGTCAGCAACTTTCACCACTAGAAATTACATTTTTACCTTCTTATCCCCTTACCAAAGTGAGACGTTCTCCCCATCTTTGTTGAAAAGTACCATTTAAAAGGGAAATTATAAATACTCAAAGCTGAAAGCGAGCATTTGATGCGTTTGCTTTATGGAAAACCGAAAAGATATTCTTAAATTTATTATAAACTACGTAATCTACTTCTTTTAGCACAATTTCCCCGGGTTTTTCAACAATTTCCCCGGGGGGGGTGGGGGGGGGGGGGGGGGTTCCTGATCAAGAGTGTTACAATTATAAATGTTCTGAGATATAGCAACGTCCTAACCTAAATTACTGTAAAGGGAGGCTCCAATTGAAGCATATTCCGGGTGCTCCATATTTTCTATTTAAGCCATTGGTAGTTAAGTCATTTCTAATGAAGCCATTCTTGTAAGCCATTAAAGGAAGAAGAAGAAGAAAAGGAGAGAACGTGAAGTCAAAAAGAGTAAATAATAACAGATAAGAGAACTGGCACTGTAAAAAATAAAATTATCGTAAATTTTTTGTTTGAATTATATTAATATGTTAAAAGCTAAGTGTTACTATTTAGATATGTATGAATGCTCTAGATATATATTTCTATTTTGAAAGTTAATATTTTGTTTATTGATCTATTTTTTTATGTGTTAATGTCTCATATTTTATTTGTGACCATACTACAAATAATTACTAAAGTAACAAATATTTTGCGAAAGTAAAAAAAGTTTTCGAAATATTGTCAACGATAATATAAAAGATGTATTTAAAAAAAATGTGGCAGAAGAAGTGGCTAGCACGAAAAGGCATCACTTGTATGGTGATTCTGATCCATCATCCTCTTAGCAATTAAACTGTGTATACATTTCTTGATTTACACTTTTTATAAATGTTGTTAATTAATGTTTTGCAATTAGTAAAATAAATTTCCAAATAATAATAGTATTTAATATATTTAGCAAAAGATAGCTGTACACTGAATACACATTATTAAATAATATGATATAACATTCAATATTGCTATTACTTATTGTCTTCGAGCACTGAAAATAGTTTAATACTTTCAGCAAATATAATATTTAGGGAAACTCTGTTTTCCACATCTATGTATTAACTTGCAGAATATTTTTTTTAAAAAAAACTCTATATGATTGAAGATTTGTCTCATTTTAATTTTTTTCATATTTGATGATGAAGTCTGCTCATATCTGATGATGAAGTCTAATTTCATATTGGTTCACGTATTACCTAAAGGATTATATTCTATTCTTACCCCACGCATCAATCCTCAAAAGTCACATTTTGATTCTTTTGGAACCGATCACTATGTGATATAAATATTCGACATACAGTTATGCATTCCTTCTAATTATAAGATATAAAAAATACATTAATTCATTATTAAAGTAAAATTATTTAAGTTATATGAACAGCTCACCATAATTTTTCATCAGTTATTGAACACTTAATCAACATTTTCTAAATTAAAATTTTCTAGTAGAAGAAAAATATACATGTAAATATCAGTTAGCAAAAGCATATAGTTTCAAAAGTCTAATATCAAAATGGAATATACTTCCATTTTCCTGTTTGAATGAAATACATTTCATTAAAACTGGTCTTCGTGATGCTAATAATGCTGAAATAATGGTCGAAGATGCCAAGTAATCTGCTGATTAGCGTTATTAATCTAATTAATCAGCTGATAGTCGAGAATATTAAGTAATTTAAATTATACTTGAACATTCTGCGTGTTTAGATGTAACTTCAAAGTAGCAGAATTAATTAGCGATGCTCCGGCTTTTGGAAAATTTCGCTCCATACACAAAAATGCTTAAAATTTCTTTTTTTACTTTCATTCCAGCTAGATATTATGAATGATTATTTAGTGCTTTTATTTGCCCTAACTTCTCGTTCTGGACAATTTCGATTTATAATCAAAATTACTCGATTTAAACTCATTTTTTCGTATTATTCAACTCTAAAAGCGTAACGTTTTCTCTCAATCGAGGTAAGCATTTAAACAACCCGAATGTGCAAGCTATTGCCAAATGATGATCAACAAATTTGGCATGATTTTACGTGCACATAATCGCTATATTGTTACAGAACTTCCTCCAATATGTCCGTAAAGTAAACAGGTTCGCTTGTAGTGGATGTATGGAGACGCTCAGTCAAAATGCCTCAGTAACAAACGACGGCTATATTCACTTGAATTCATGAATACTCAACCGAGACGCACACAATTAATACAGAGCAATACACAAACAGCACAACAACGACAAGAAGTTCGAAGTGCTCAGGGAGAGAACTCATTCAACTATTAACCAAAATTGAACTCTAAGACTGACTCCAGCTGGATCACACGTCCTTTTATGGTTCCCCCAGAGAAGGTTCTCGAACAATTAAGCCTATTTCGGTTCTTGAAGATTCCAGTACGGCGATGATTTTGTCACTAAAGTCATCGCCAAGTTGCAAGCCCTGGGATCACTGATTCGGCATCTGAACAGAATACAACAAAGTTGATCGTAAAACGGTCTTACCAGTGATTGAAATAACTGTGCTAAAAAGCAACATTGCAGATTTTTAGCAATAAACACAACGTGCACGTTTAAATAAAACTTCAACGTTTAATAAACTTCAGACGTAAAACGTTTAATAAACTTCAGAATAAATTTCCGAAGAGAAAAAGAATAGATTTCAAAACTAATTGTATTAAGATTTCTTTATACTTTATCAAAATTTGAATTGTTTTTTAGACAATTAATTGTTAATATATGTTAGTTAAACTCAACCTATTTATATTAAATCTATGGATATCAGGATGTTATGTATTTGTTTTCCTTGATGTTATATGCAAACTGCATGTGCTCCTATATCATTAACTTACTACTAGTTGAATCTAGCTTTTTAAGTTCAAAAAATTTCTTACAAAAATTCAAATAATATGTTATTGATTTTAAAATCAAATTCTCTTGCGATGAGACTCCCCCAAACCAACCAAGTTTTGATTTCATGGTAAATGGTAAGTTATTTTTTGGATAGTTCAGAATAACATTGTTTTACTTGAATTTTGTTGCATAAAATGATCGATTCGAAATTCCCTATCATAATTCAGATTCTTCATTTAAAGTTACTCTTATAAATTCACTGTTAAGTCACGAAAATTTATTACATCTCATTCTATATATATTATTCTCGTTTCGAAAACAAACTTGAAAATAAAATTCCCTTTTCCTTTATTTTTTTTATAAAGGCTTTACAATTCTTTTGAAAGGAAATGTTAAATAATTAAAATTTGAGTCATCTGTAGTTTTGCTTTTGAGAATAATTTTTCACCCGTATTTGAATTTTGACAGTTAACTTTATTGACTATATAATTAAATAACATTTCGCAACGGGATAAATTTATTTACTTTCTTAAACATACTTACTTGATACATTCGCAAATTCTTCCTTCAAATAATCCAGCGAATATAATGTTTGAAAATAGTAAGTCATGATACGCAAAACTCATTATCAGAAATAGAAAATAGCAAATAGGTCATAATAAATTCATTGAAATAAGTTAATCATAAAATTAATAATAACATAAAAACAGAAAAATCATAAAACTATTTCGAATATCTTATTCGCTTATACAAATGCACAGATATATAAGAAAAAGAAATTCTGCTATAAATATAGCATTAGAAGCAAATTATTCAGTTAAGATAGGAATTTTTCCAATGTCACCATCCTCTCTATGATACTACCTTTGTTTAAATTTTTTTTATGACTTTTGTTAGTCAACTGACTGTTTTCACAAAAATACACGTGCAATATGCAAAAAAGTGCATATTGGAATCAAATTAAAGATAAACAGTATTAACTCTTCAATATAAAGTTCTCCAATTATTAATTTGAGTTGAATTTACCGGAATTCATTTATTATCTTCCTATTTTTAATTTAATCTCTATCCATTTAAAAGAATAAATATTTATTTTATAAAATTTACTGCCGTGAAAATAAAAATATCAACTAAAACTGTTTATAATTGATTTAATAATAAAATAAAATGAAATGATTAGCTTTTTTAATAATTTGGTATTTAAACCTTTAAAAATAATTTACATTCATTCCTGTTGTGTTTGAACAAACGGCATAATTTTTATTTATCTCTTTTAATCGTAGGAAAATTTTTAAGATCTGAATGAATAAATCATGCTTTTATCATATTAAAATTTCGAAATCTTTTTCAATTATCTTTTTCTTGATGAAGTTAATAAATGACCCAAAGCCACGACTTAAAAATTTAGACTTACTTTTAACTAGAGAAAGAGATTTTATCTTACGCATGAAATTACGAAAGAAATACAACAATCGAAAGCAAGAAAAAGAATTTAATTCAAGAAGGAAAAGTACATGTATCACATATTTTATTTTGATACAGATCTCAATTATCGTTTCGAGATAATTCATTGTATTGGAGTTAGCACAGAATAAGCAGTCCTTCTGCAAAATTAACTGTTTTCCTTTTATGTAATAGACACTGCAACTTATAAAGAAAGTAGGAAGTATTGATGAAATTCATTGAGGTTTCAGCGTAATATTACTGTATTTTCTTCCATATATTTCAGGGGGCTCCGCTTCTAAATGAATAGAAAGTATAAAGACTTCTGGAATTAATAAAAATTTTATTAAAAACTAAAGTAATTCCTTTTTACGCATTTCACCATATTTATATACACTGAATTGACAAAAGTCATGGGATAGCAATATGCAAATATACAGATGGCAGTAGTATCGCAGCGAAAAAGTATAAATGCGCAGTTCGTTTTCCAGAGCTTTCATTTGTGTTCAAGTTATTCATGTGAACAGGTTTTTCGTGATTTATGGCGGCACGACGAGAATTAACAGACTTTGATCGTGGAATGTTAGTTGGAGCTAGACGCATGGGTCATTCCATTGCGGATACCGTTAGTGAATTCAACATTCAGAGATCCACAGTATCAAGATTGTGCCGAGAGTATGAAATTTCAAGCATCGCATCCCATCATGGACAGCGCAGTGGGCGACCACCTGCACTTAACGACCGAGACCGCCTACGTCTGTGTAGAATGGTCAATGTTAATAGACACGCAACACTTCGTAAATAACTGCAGGAACCAATGTGGGACGTACGAGGGACGTGTCCGATAGGACTGGGCGGCGAAATTTGTCTTCCTTGGTCTATGACAGCAGAAGACCGACTCGAGTGCCTTTACTGACAGCACGACATCGCCTGCAGCGACTCACCTGGGCTCGTAAGCATATCGACTGGTCCCTAGACCAGTGGAAAACCGTGGCGTGGTCAGATGAGTCACGATTTCAGTTGTTACGAGCTGATGGTAGAGTTCGAGTGTGGCGCAGACCCCACGAAGCCATGGACCCAAACTGTCAGCAAGGCACTGTTCAAGCTGGTGGTGGCTGCATAATGGTGTGGGCTGTTTTTACATGGCATGGACTCGGTCCTCTGGTGCAACTGAACCGATCATTGACTGGAAATGATTATGTTCAGCTGCTTGCAGATCACTTGCAGCCATTCATGGACTTCACGTACCCACACAACAATGGGATTTTTATGGATGACAATGCGCCATGTCACCGGGCCAGAACTGTTCGCGATTGATTTGAAGAACATTCCGGGCAATTCCAGCGCATGATCTGGCCACCTAGATCGCCCGATATGAATCCCATCGAGCATTTATGGGACATCATCGAAAGGTCCGTTCGTGCCCAAACTCCTGCACCATCCACACTTTCACAATTATGGACGTCTATACAGACAGCATGGCTCAATATTCCTGCAGAGGACTTCCAACGACTTGTGGACTCCATGACACGTCGAGTTGTTGCACTTCGCCGGGCAAAAGGAGGACCGACACGATATTAACAGTCATCCCATGACTTTTGTCACTACAGTGTATAATATTTTACTGCATTCACTTCTGTGAATTAATATAAATTGTTTTCATTGCTTTCCTTATTAATACGTAGAAACGAAAATTAAAATGTAATATATTTCAGTATTAAAAAAATCCCCCGATTTTTTTTTCTCTTTATGTAGTTTTAATTTCCGACGTAATAATATGTTTGATTAAAATTGAAAAGATTTCTTTATCAAATTTCTGCAAACTTTATCTATAGCAAATGCTTATAATTTGGAAGCTATGTGAATAACTTTTTGCGTTTTATACTTGCATTGAAATGATAAGTAAGTCCTTC
The DNA here is from genome assembly GCA_026543055.1 of Argiope trifasciata. Lineage (NCBI taxonomy): Eukaryota > Metazoa > Arthropoda > Arachnida > Araneae > Araneidae > Argiope > Argiope trifasciata. The sequence continues at coordinate 356,604 of JAPMOQ010009429.1, forward strand.
TAACTCAGTCAGTGTTTTTTCCTCACGACTGTTCAAATGCCTTTTTAATAAGAAAATGTTTTATGATAGTCCAATAAAAATAAAAGAATAAATGTATACATATTTAATTTTCAAAGTACTAATTGCTCGGGAAGGACTTTTTTAACAATACTATGTAGATTTTAGACTTTGGAAATCATTCTTTCAATTGTGCAGGGAGGCATTTAATAATTTAAAGGTAAAAATCTAAATTTATAAACATATTTTCACCGAGCTAAATTTCCGAAACTTTATTTTAGCATCTTTTTTTGGAAAATTCACATGTTTGAATTATAAAATGCATTCAGTTGGAGTAAATACACCTCCAATCAAAATTGGTTTTCAAAACGGATATGGAATATAAATTTTGCAACATAAATGAGTTCTTTGAGAAGCAAAATCAGTAATTTATAAAGGAAAAACATTTTCTTAATCACCTTGCACAAAATTTAAGGCAAAGTTGTGTTGAAAGAATCGTTGAGAGAGTCCGAATATTCAAATATAATAGAGCATCAGAGAAGGAAATTGAAACAGATTTTCAAGACTGTAAGTTCCGAATCCAATCAGTTTCGAAATGAAGCGTCAGACGGATTTCTGAATCATTTTTGATTCGATGTCGAAATAGTGTCCCGAATGCATGGAGGAATATCAAAACTCACTATACGAAGAACAAAGGTATGGCACAAATGAATAATGCATATATGAAATTGAACCTTCTTTCGGAAGCAACTTATAGCATGGACTTGATAATACTATCCATGGAATAAACCAAAATTTAAAAAAAACATAATTTTGTTAAAAAAATAATTCATATTTTTTTTTTTTTCAAAAAGGAGCCTTCTTGCATATTTTTTCAACTTTTTGGTACTTTATCATCTTTTATAACCTTCTTCGTCAGGTTCTTTTTTTAATTAAAATAAGGTATCTAATTATTTAACAAAATTAGCACAGAATTTTTATATTCTGGAAATTTTTTCTCATATAGCTTAATATTTTATATTTTACTATACAAATATTAGAAAATTTCGAAACTTAGTAGTTAAAGGTTATAATATAAAGATTCACATATATTTCATTTTGAAGATGAAATTGCGCACAGATTCTATTTAAAAATTCCAGTTTTCTTTTAAATGACTTAGTTGAAAATAATTTTATAAATTCTTCAAATTTTCACCTTTTTATTAGTAGAACTATCTTCTAAGGAATCAAAATATATCTAACCAGTTTAATAAAACACACACACCGAAGAATAGAACTTGAAATAATATAAATTGTTCAAAGTCTGTTATTTTAATTAAAACATTTTTGAATTCTATTTGCATTTTGAATTTGCCTTTTGGTTTCAAATTTAAGATTTTTTTAGAAATAAAATATTTTATAATAAGTCTAAACTTTTCAATGAAATGGTATTACTAAATTATTTATCTGTTTACAAGGCTATGCCTTGTTCTTTATTTCACTCATATTTATTTTAACTCACAAAAATCGAGTTTATTCCTGTGATAAACCTTTATCTTGGCACTTATTATATTGATATTTTGCACTTATTTTTCACATAATGAAGATATTTCAATATTCATATTTTTAACTTCTTTGAAATGAAATGTCAGATAAAAAATGCTCTGAATAATTGCATTTGAATTGTTGAATACAAATCAGAACTGACCAGAAGCTCAAGAATCGTGTGTTTTGGGAATTTTACAAGGCTATGTCTTCTTTTTTATTTCACTCGTATTTATTCTGTGATATCCCTTAATTTTTGCAATTATTTTTCACTTAATGACGATATTTTGATGTTCATATCTTAAAATTTTTAATTAAAGTTTTTTGACAGATGAAAAATACCTTTTTGAACTGATACAAATCAGAACTGATTATAAGCCCAAGAATCCTTTATTTTTAGATTTAGGAATGTCGCGTCGTTTTTTTTTAACTCACAAAAATTTAGTTTTTTCTATGAATCCCTTTATCTTCCCACTTATTTTTTTATATATATTTTACACCAATCTTTCACGTAATGAAGATATTTTGATGTTCATATTTTAAAATTTTTAATTCGCCACTAGATGAAAATGTTGGGAATAGTTGAATAGAATAAAGCTTTGATTATGCCGTTTGCCTTTGCATTGTTGAATTAAAATCAGAACTTATCAGAAGCTCAAGAGTTTTAGAACTCATTAGTTGAACAGTTAGTTTAGTTATATTAACGTCTTGTTTTGAAGCTAGCATCCCCTCTCCAAACTTCCACACCATACCAGTGGGAGGACATTTGGCCCCGACGGATTTAACGTGCACCAGACCCACTTACTAGGCGGTTCTTCGGTGGAATCGGGCCTCGAACCTGTAACTCTCCGGTTCCGAAGCAAAGACCTTACTACCAGGCCATCGCGGCATCTTAGTTGAATAGAAAGAATTAGTCGAAAAGAACCTTAGTTGAGTAGAATAAAGGTTTGATTATGCTGTTTGCCATAGGATTGTCGAATACAAATCAGAATTGATCAGAAGCTCAAAAGTCCTATCTTTTCAGACTTGAGAATTTCACGCTTTTTTTCTGCAATCGAATCGGCTCTCTTGGATTGACAAGAAGGAATTTTTTTCTCGGAGTTATTTTCACTTGGATAACTTTAAACGCTGCCTCGTCAAATTCACCTCGCCTTTTATTGATTCACTTGCTTAATATGGAAAAGCTAGTGAGTAAATATTTGTGCTTGCACACCGTAATTAATGACGCTTCATTATTAAATCTTGGAGAAATTAATTGGTTGAACGCCTTTCAGTGTTTTTACAGAAAAGTTTATATTAACAAATTTGAAAAGGATCCATCAAATACTCCACATTTTTCTACACAAAACATCATTAACTTACAATTTCAAAAAGAACTTTGCGGTGAAATTTAAGAAAAAAATATTTATTATAAAACTAATAAAAATAACAAAAAATTCGTTTTGAAGAGATATCCAAGTAAAATTACTCATTCACAAATTAAAGAACTTTAATTTTTGGCGTCTTTATACTTTGTACATATTAAATAAAGGACTATTTAAGGAAGACATCAAAAAGCATAATGGATACCATTTGGAAAAACTGAAATTTTAAGAAAAGTGTTTTGCGTTTGGCATTCATAAGTAAAAGTAGCATATCAGCATATTTTATTATGTTTATTTAAGGTTAAAATAAGCAATTTAAATAATACAGGTGTGCAGCGTCTAATATTTACAGATTCGGATAGAACCCATCAACATGATGCATTTGTATCAGTCTAAACAGAACTATAATGCTTTTTTCTGGGACTCATACGTTATACATCAAAATACTCGTCTTGAAGTGTTCTATCCGAATCTTCAAATATTAGACGCTGAATACCTTGAGGAACAGCCTGTAGCAGCAACAAAAATAAAACCAGTTAGTGAAAGGTTTCTCAGTAATAAAACGCTCATAATAATCTCAAAAATAATAATAAAACTATCAACAAAATTAAATCTTATTGGGCTTCTGGTCGCACCATGGTCTTCTTTTACCCTTTTTCCTGTAAATCTCAGAACTAAAATTGCTGATGTCCCTCAGAATATTAAATGAAAGGGAATACTTGCCTTTTTTTTAATGAAAGATATAAAAATGTTTATGGATGTATGAAGTCTCAGAGCATGTTTAATGAACGAGCTGAGGGGAAGTACTTTCCTTAATTTTCAAGCCTTAAAATTTGTGGTGTATTTGTCTACTTTCCTCAGCTTTAAATTCAGTCATATCACATAGAATGAAGCAGAAGAACATGAGAGAAGCCATATTACAGACTCTCCGTCCCACCCGAAGGCACTCGGAAATAAATACTGAATGAATGTAAGTCCTAAGTGCCATCACCGGCCACGGTACAATCTTCCCCGTAGGAAGTACTTCCCATCATTTATGGGATGAGTCAGATCCCCCACCTTTTGTGAACTCACCCGGTTGGCTAGATCCAACCACCGTGCCGGAAGCATCTCATCCTTAATTCTGACCCCAGTGAGGTGCCCTCACTGGGGTCAGAACATGAGAGAAACATCATCTTCAAGGTAATTGTCAAGGCGAGAGTTTTCAAATAATTTTGTGGAGGGCAATTACTAGTGTTTAGTAGTATATCAATAGTGCTGAAACAGCATCGGTCTATTGAGCCATTAGCGAAGAATCGATAGAGTGATATTACTCACTCAGTAGGAAAATACATAAAAGGTGGGGGTACAGGTTTTTTTGTTTGAAAACTTGACATCCAAGTATTAAAATTTTTTATGTGGTCTTTGATATTTTTTAAAGAATGAATATTTAAAAAGATTATCAGCATTTGGAATGATATCGATCCCCAAATGTGTGCAATAGTCTTTTTGAATTTATTTTCACATTCTTGATTGAATTCGTAAGCGGAAAAGGGTGAATTGAAATCAGCTTCGGAAGGCATATGTTTTCAAGCATTGAGAAAATTTTCTTATTCTATGTAACTGCATCAAGGAAATCTGCCATTATTTATCTACGTTTGTCATTTTTATTCAGGAAAATATTTATAGTAAAAAATAAAAATTTTATAATTAAAAAAATCTTGAGACATTTTTTTTTGTAAAAATATTCACTGTTGGTCTATTATTTTAATGAAATGGATTACTTCATTATTGAATATTTTATGTATTCATACGCAATGAACTAAACTAATTGGCAAGATTTTTTCATCGCTATAAAGAATTCCGTACCACTAAAATTCTGATATTAGGCAATGGTATTTCTTTGTGATTTTTCTACTTTTCTTAAACCCGCTTGGAAATTACCAGACATATTTTTGTTGTCCATCTGACTTAACATTGATTTTCTACTATGTTGCTTCTCTAATTTTTTTCTAGAAAAATAATCTTTAGTATTCGATAGTTTTTAAAATTCATATTAAGAAATTTTATTTCCATTTAAAATACCACAGATATTTGCATTTCTTTTTTATTCTGTCTCTGTTTTAGTAATTTTTTTTTCGGGAAATGTAATCATTTCAAAACGTAATTCATTTTATATATGCGATCAAATGTCATGTTTTATTACTTATTATGATATAGTCTACATCACATTAATGCCTATTGATAGCTTCGTATAAAAGATCTCCTCTGTTCAGCTTTCTATTTGATCTTGAATTACCTAGTGAATTCTAAGAATAGCTTTAAAATATTCTTTTATTTTAAATTTTTCATATCGTCAATGCACCCTTTAAGTGATCGCCTTCTATCTTGCTGTTTTTCAAGAATTTCTATGTTCTTTCTTTCAACATTTTCTGATTCAAATTTTAATAAAATTTTAACTTAAAGCTTAAATATAACCTATCTTCGCCTCTTGTTTTCTTACAAAAATAAAAACAAACAGCGAAATCGAAAGTAGACATTTATTGAGGAATTCTCAAAGTACAATCAAAACATTTCAGCAAGGTAAAAAAATACTTTAGAAGAAAAACAAATGGAAATCCATCATCCACTGTGATATGACCAATGCAGACGACGAAGGATTTCACTTCCCTTGTCAAAAAGAGGGGGGGAAATGCATGGAGTTTGGTCAAGGATCTGAGCTGCCTGAAAGTAAACCTATAAGTATAAGGAAGTAATTTTATAAGTAAAACTATCAAGAAAAAATTCTTTACGTGAGATCCCCATCACAGTTTAAGTTTAAAGTAATGGAAACTACTGCCGCTGTGACCTGGTGGTTAGGTCTAGACTTCGGAACCGCTGAGTTTCAGGTTCGAGACCCGATTCAACTGAAGAACCGTCATGTACGCGGGTTTGGTGCGCGCTAGATTCGTTAAGGCCAAATATCCTTCCTTAGAGCCGTATGGAAGTTTAGAGAGGGAATACCAGTTCTGGTGTCGTTTTCGTCATCTGACCATGGTTCAAAATTACGAGGACTGTCCCAAAATAGTCCTAATATAGCTTTAAAAATGAGACGTTACTATAACTAAACTAAACTGTAATGAGAACTATAAACAGAACTAGTTCATGATCGATGTCATTTAAACTTTTATTGGCTATGGAGAAATATTGATTTCATAAAAAATATTCACAGTTCATTTAATCAAGCAAAAAGACATTTGAAAATTAACCAAGCTATATGAGAATATTTCAAGTAAAATTTAAAATATGGATCCAAGAAATTTCGGAAATCTGAATTTATGTTATTATTTATGTTATTATGATATTAATAATGGAAATCAATTTTCAAAGACAGTTCGAAAACTCGTTAATGAAGAAATTTGTTCAATTAATATCTTGAACAAGATTTTTCCCCCATAAAATCGTTAAGCAAGTATTCTTATGTTTTATTTTTTAACTTTATGAAGGAATAATGAATGTTAACGATCACTTTTCTATGGTCTATTTCTAAAAAGATTTATTTTAGTCCTCAAAATTTATGATGCATTAACAAAATAATTAGATTCTCTTGATGCATTGTATAAATTATGATTTTCTAAAATTTTTAAAGCTATCAATGTTATGTTAAAACCAAAACTGTTTTACCAAAATTACCACAAAATTTTTGAATTGGATAAAATAAAATGGATTCAGTACTTCAAATGTTTCTTGAACAAAAATTTCAGTTCGTTGTAGATGATTATCTACAGAGGGCAAGAGAAAGTTTACATCTTCGAAATTTTCATGAAAACCATATTAAAAATTTAATCCGCATGGTTATTAACTTGATTAAGCTCTTATTAGTTTAATAATATGCTTTAATGTTTAAACAAAGCAATAAACTACAAAGATTTAAGGAAAAAGGAAATATATTTTTGATATGTAGATGTTAAGAAATTATGTGCATTATTCAGAACTTTTTTCCCCACATTACAGAATAGAAAACGTGACTGGCCTTTTGGTATAAATGGGCCTGCTGATATAACAAAACTTTGGAGGTATCAGTTTCTATTCCCGATTTCGGCAAAAATACATCATACATTTAAACCTGTAAACATTAAATTTCTTGTCAGGATTCAAAATTATTATGTGTTCTAAAATCGCATATACTTAACTTTAATATGATCTTTTAAACAGAGCATGAATCCAAAAAATTATTTTAAGTTCATACCATTTTTTTTCAGACTTCGTCAGATTATGCTGAATAAATATACAATGCTGCATTCTGTTTCTGAAATAATTTATCATTTCTTTCGTAAAATTATTGCATTAATGATTTTAACGTTTGAATATACGATAAAAAATTGTTTATATTCAATAATGTGCTTTTCCCAATAATTTGTTATGATTTTGAATTTATGTAGCCAAACTTTATACTTTTTAAAGAAAGTATAAAGTATCATTTCTTTCATTGTGAAAGAAAAATGAAATCGCTACTCAATGAAAGCATAACTCTTTGTTTCTTTTATATAGAGTTATTTGGCTGGTGTTTTTTAACTGAAAATAAAAAATAATTTTGAAAATTTGATAGATATGCACATTTTGTTATGGAATGATCATAGTTTTGAGAAATATTTGGTATCTTTATAAAGACCTACAAAATAAAATTATTTTTATAAGATTTTGAACTTCCTTCAAACAAATTAAGCATTCCCTATTAAATATCCAAAATTTACAGGAAATAATTTACGAATCTTAAAACACTGATCTATTATTCAATTCCTACTATTAGTTCATACTCTCCCTGTATATATTTATTTATATACATCTTGTTCAAATTTTTAATCGTTAATACTTTTTATTCATCCACTCAAGTTCAAATACGTTTTTTTTTAAACTTGTAGTGAATGATATTTGATGTTAATAGAATTTAAAAAAAATATTAATTCATTAATTTAATTTAATTTTTAATACTTTAAATAGATTTTTAGCAGTTTGTAATGAAAATTGAAATCAGTAGGTGCAATTGGTAAAATGCAAGGATTTCAATATTTTTCACTTGAAGGCGAAAAATACGAGCTCAAATCTTGCGAAAATCAATATTTTTTTGATAAATTAATTAATTTTAGTTTTATAAAAAAAATTCGCCTGTATAAGATATTTAGCAGGATATAAATTTAGGAATAGATACCATCAGTGGCGAAGCGTGTAGAAAGCTGGAAAATTTTTCCTTTTACTACTTTTATTATATGTATATACATATTTATATTAAGTGTAATTATTTAATAAAAAGTAATTAAAATAACTTGTTTTGTTGACCTAAGTCAGAAATGAGTTTTAAATTTTGTTATATAACTTATTTATTTTAAAATACCACCATTTAGCTACAAATTTAAACATTTCTTTTTATGGAGTATATTTTCTTTTTATTTCAATCTCCGCTCGTCTATTTTTAGTGTACGCTCTTTATAATGTTTTCTGAGAAGAATTTATGTGCACTTTCGATTCAGAAGTGGTGTCTTAAGCAATACAACTTCTCATATTTGCATGAATAACGCTTGCGTGTTTACTCGTAGATTTAAACTTACATTTTCAGCTTTGAGAATATTAATTTTAGTAAATAAATTTTTGATTAAATATCAAACTTTAATTTATTTCAATTAAAAATAATGAGTCTGCATTCTATGGATTTACATTGTTTTTGTAAAATAAAGCAATGTGGAGTGTGGAATTAAAACCAAAAACATTTCCGATAATAGCCCAATAATTAGAAAGAAAACTTTCGTTTTTCGAAACGGAATTAATATGATCTGAACAGCAGATTGAAGCTCTGTGCCTCACTACGTTCTTTTTAAATGCTTGATATATCTTTTGCCCAGTTAGAGAAAGGATATCTGAAAACATCATTTTTTAACTCAATTTTTAAAACCGTATTTCGTAGGTCTGCAAATGCCATCAATAATTTATTTAGATTAATTTCTCATTTTGAATAAATTAACCGATCATTTTGAAGGGTATATCACCATAAGGACGGCACATGAATTTATCTCCCATTCTAAATTTCTACACCACATGAGCAGATATTTGAGCCTAACGAATTAATGCACTCCTGTCATGTGTGTACATCGTGTAGTTAGCAGTCCCCAGCATAGTAAGTGCCTTAGACGATAGTTAGTACCATGATCAATGTGCTATTTTTTATCTATTAAAAAGGAAATTCGCTTTTTTACGAAATTTACTATGCAGCCTTTTGTATTGCGTTCGACGTGTAAATGCTTAAGCGCTTGACTTTAAAAAGGGGGACCAGGAAAAAATTAACTCTACAGTTAACTGGTTAAGAAGTTTAATAAAATGCAGTTCCTTCAGCTGACATAGGATACATCAAAGATATGCCATCGTGACATTTAGATGATTTTTAGAAGATGGCATTTAGAAGCCAGCGATCATTTATAGTTGATGAAAGACGCTTTATGAGTTAACCAAAACAACAAAGGCTAATTTGGATTTCAGTCAATTTCAATTCTTGATTAGTTCTGCCCTACATACTTTTAAAAGATATCTTCAGTTTAAAAAAGAACACAGTATTGTTTGAAATCTATAAAACAGTTATAAAAATTTATTGAATGGAATAATTTTAAAATTCAAGAATTTCTTTCTCTTTTATTCCGATAGGGTTATGATCGCATATTGACTGAAATGCAAAATTTTGTAGGAACATTTGAAAATTCGTCGGTTTTAGTTTTATCATTGAAGAAAAAAATTATTTTGTTATGTCTTGTAGCCGTTGTTGTAATCAGAAAGTTAATGTAAGAAAGTGTTATAAGAATCTAAAATCTAGTTAAAGTTCTTTTTATTGTGATTTTTGGAAACGTTAAAATTTAAGAGTTAATAATTAATAATTTAAGAGTAATTTTGAATAATTTGAGAATTAAATAATTCAAAGCACTTGAAAACTAAATTCTTTATAATTGAAGAGTGGGAATTCGATTAAATTCTGACAGAACCAGGTATGAATATGCTCCGAAAAATGCACCGGAGTTGAAAAAATGAAAAGTGTTTCTAATGTAGAGATTGGGCAGGTATCTAGATACTAATCATATCAATGCTTGGAAATTTAGTTATAATCCTCTCATCAGTTTTCTAATGCTGTGGATTTCGCATGATTTACCATCAAAATATTCCAAAATTAAATAAGTTTGATGTTTATTCCCTAAAAGTACATGAATTTAATGTTCTCGGCAGGAAAATAGGAAGTGAGCATTCGACGTGTATTACCTCTATCCGAGTTTTTCTTCTTTTTGAGCAAAGATTCATACGAAGTGGGAGTGGTAATAGACACATTTCCAGGCTAAAATAAGGCCATTTCAATCCATGGCATCAAGAAAATGTCGAAAATTGTGAAATTTTCTCTAACTCCACCAGTGAAGTCTTAATGCGCGTGATATACAACCCTCATTAAATCTTGTTGAAGTTACGTATAACCATTGGCAACTATTTAACTTTCAATAGCGAAGCGGAGCTGCCGATTTATACCTTTCGGCTCCCAAACTCCCATAAAGAGGAAAGTCATCGTTCAAAGACGAAAACCGCAAAACATTAAAACGAACATGGGGCCCTCGGTATTTAATGGGGTCCTTTTACGTCGTCCTATTTGGAGACATACCGCTAACTCATCAGCAGATTCATATACCGGTGCGAATGTCAGCATACATCTTTGCATTTAGGCGCATCGTGTTTATATAAAAGGCGGCCTTGCTATACAGGGGTGTTATGGAGAATACTAGGGGTTTAAGGCGCGCAACGCAGCGGAACGTGCAACTCCCGCTTCTCATTTCCTCGCACCATTTCCGCCGCTCCAGCAACCCCCCGCCCCACCTATGCAAATGACTCAGAAAAGGTTGCGGCGAAGAGATGCATCCAAGACAAATTTGGAATGTCGTCGTAAGCTTTGCTGACGACATAATCGCAATGCACAGGTATAATAACCCCAAAAGAAAATCTCTCGAGTTATTTATGAGCTGCGCGAGTCTCGGATCTCATAGTTTATGTGCCAACCCTTTTGCTTCACAGGCTCTTTTATCTGTTCCCCAAGTTGCAAGACCGATGGCAAATAGCTCGCACATTAAAAATCAAAGTAAAATTTTCTAATAAACTTTTTTTTTTACAATTATGTGTTTTCACTTGATGTTGAGTAAGTTAATTTTTTACGCATCAGGAATATTTCGATTAAGAATTTTTGATTCTAGCCCACAGATGGCGCTGGTGATACGAGATGGAGCAAACTATAGATTTCTCGGAAACGGGAACTCTGATTTCATCAATTTCTCAAATGTATGTAAGGAGATAATGCACCTAAGTATGTAAACTATTTCCTGTTCGTGAATAATTTCTCATGCTGGGAAATTCTTTTTCGAAAGTGAAAGAGAGATTTCAACAAAGTAAAATCAAACCAACAGAAAAGGAAAATTAACATGTAGTTGATGGTAAAAAAAATCTTAAAACATCTTTCCCTTATTCGATAGGTGTAGTGTAAATATGATGGTAGATAGTACAAGTTTGAAAATCTTACAATTGTTATGAACCCGGAAAATACGCTTACTAAGAAGAAACTAATAAATGATAATTGAAACAATTTTAAACATAATAAATAAACAGCGGAATCTATTGACACAAAATAAGAAAATTACCTTTTGACAAAATTAGCTAATTTTGTATTATATTAAAGATTTAGTGGAATTACAACAATTTATTCTATTGTTTATAATTTCTTGTAAAATTAAAAAAAAATATTTTAACTAATATTTTTCTTTTTTGATGAGGAAGGTTCTTAGGTTTATTCTTTTTGTTCCCTCAAGAAACCACCCAATGTTTGTATTTTATTCTTGCACTAGGTAAGCAATATTCTTCTGCCTATCCATAAAACTTCTTTAATATTTATGAAGTGCTGCTTCCTGAAAGAAAGGATGCATATAAAACAAAAGATTAATCTTGAGAAACCAAATGCAAGAAAGGATGAATTTTTTTTACTGCAAAGTGCCAATATTATGCGTGCTATAGTGGCATTTCTACTATATGGCTATTTGTTTGGCGTTGTTGAAAAGAAAGTAATTTCGATGGATTCTCGGTAATAACGTTTATGCTGTGTTTCACCTTTTAACTTCTGTGCCGTTAACTTCTGTATTTAAAATTTAATTCATTGTCTATTCATATCTATCATGTAATAAATTCCTAAATTAAATACTATATTTCCTGTCCTATATTAATCTGCTGTATCTTATCCCATATTAAAAGTGTTATCCTATACTAAATGCTATATTTTTTCACCATTTTCGAATGATTCAAAAAACTTATATCAATACACTTTCCGTTCATTCAATTTTTTTTTCTCATAACAAAATTAGCCCCAAATTAGTATTACAATAGCGTTGGCAGGCAGCAGTTTGATTCATTATATCTTTTATATAAAATGCATATTAATAGTTGTTTTATTGGTAATTATATAAAACTGTAAATATTTGGGAAGGAGAGAAAAATTAGAACTTACATGAAAGTTTAAGCTATATTTGAAAAGCTATTGATTTTTAACATTAATGCTATTTAAGAGTTATATTGCATGCATTTTGAAGAGCAATAAAGAAGAAAATACGAATTATGTTGTTACACGTTTCTTTTATATTTTGCTTTTGCAGGAAATAAAAAAATCCAACATTTACTTTCTCATGTAAGAAGCATAAACAAATATTGTTATTGTGAAAAAATTCGAACTCGAGATTTTGAAGAATCTCCAAGCTTCCGATTTTCCTGAATTTGAAAAACACATTTTTAGCATTATGTCTGTCTGTTTCTGTATATGGACACGATAACTTCAAAACGCTTTGTAGTTCTGTGTTAGATTTTGGTTTCGATCAATCGGTAAAAACGCATCCAAAATGTATATTAACATGATAGATACAATAAAAACACTGAATGTACTCCAAAGTTCTATATTTTGTAATTACTATTCGTTAATGTCATGCAAAGCATTTTCTCAACCTTATCCAAGACCTGCATGCAGGATTTTATGCGATGGAAAGAGGGATAAGATCTTATTTGAAGAGTATACGAAAATGGTTCGGGAAGATCGTTACCTCTGATTTTTAATGCTTGGAATTTGTGATGTAAAAGAGTACGTCAAGAGATTTAGTCATTTCATACAGCTTTTTAGTTATAATCAATGGTTGCCAAGTAGTTATCAACCAAAAATGAATGCAGCTTAGTTGAATGTGCTAAACCCAATGCAAATAATAATAATAGTAGCTTCCTTGCTTGATGATGTCCTGAAAGCTGTAATCAACCATAAAAAGTAGAATTTCGAAATTCTACTTAGTATCTAAATGATCTCATTTTGGAATTCAAAAATAATTTTGAATGTTGATAGAGTTATATTAGTAAAAATTTGAATTTTTTAAAGCTAAATTTCTTTACATTTTAATTATTTTTTGTTAATTTTAGCATTATAACGGAGGCGTTAAACTTAAGTGTCAGCTGTTCAAACAGTAAGAGAATTTTTATTCAGCCATTGAAAAAGCCAAATGAATAATTCAGATATATGGTTTTCATATTTTCTGTTTTAACTTTTTTTATATCTTTGTCACACTATCTTTGTCACACTTTGTCAATATTTTTTTCTAATTAATTTCTACATTTTTTATTTATTAAACAGGCATCTGTTTTATTCTCATTCTATAACAATCAGTAAAATTAGCTACACTCTGCGATGATCTGAATTTGTCAGTAGGCGCTTTTATCCAGAAATTCAATTAAAAAACAAGACTGACTGTCCTTGAATAATTTACAGTAAAAGAACTTGGATACCTCATCGTGAATTATGAGGATTTTATTTTCGGAAGGAAAAACCTAATAATGTCCTACCAATAAAACTATTTTCCTTAGTTTCCACTTGTTATCTGAAAAGGTATGTTAAGATATCATTTAGAAGGAAAAAATATTGTGCAGTGAGTTTCGGGTCAGAAGGAAACTGTGTCACAGCTGTTGCATATCTTTCATAAAATGGTCCATTATAAACATTACTGAGGTATAACTGGAAACTGATAGTCTTAACTCATTTCAGGCTATCATTGTTTTGTACATTTCTAAAACTGAAAAATTTGGTTGAAAAGAAAGTCAATGTGCCTTTAAATCCTTTTTGTATCAATAAATCATTCCTTAAATAAATGTATCCCCGACTCGAAGGTACCTCAAGTAAGAGGATTAGAAGTTGCTTTAATTACTCAGTTTATAAGACGGAATGTAAATGCTGTGACTTCTTCAACAATGACAAGGCTCTCTTCACTCATGCTTTGTACATGAACTTCAATTTCATGTTTCTATACATATAGGCATTAAAAATCGCATTATTATTATTATTATTTTATTTTTTTTCATTGTTATGGTTGAGTACTTAGAGTTTAATTATAAATATTTTGCACATGAAGTGCGATCTGCAATCTATGAATGGGATGAAATTTAAATAAAGGATGCCTTTAATTCGCTGTAAATGAATAAAAGTATAGGACCTATATCATTTAAATAATATTTTTGCTCTAACAAATGGCAGTTTATTGACACAATCCTACAGAGAGCCATCCTTGTAACTGAATTTTTCTAGCTAAACACATAGGAATTGGGTTTTTATAATAATTTTATTTTTTGAATGGGATTTTTTTTTAGCAAACTGATTTTGACCGTATATAAATAATTGTTTCCACATTGTCTTGGGACCAGTTCGAACGCAAGGAGGGAAGGCTACAGAGTTTGTGACTCATCCATGAAGACTACGATACTGCAACAGTCGGCTCCCCCCGATTTTTTTTCACTTTATAAATTTAATCATTAACTTATTTTATTTTGAATATAATACCTTAATGCATTAAAATTTAAAGCAATTTTCTTTCATTGTTTAAAGTTAAACACAGGGAAGGGAACAAGGTTATTTTAAAATAGAAGTAATAAAAAAGCTTTTTTTAAATGGTTTTTTTTTAAATTTTTTCCTTTAAAATAGCGGATTTTTCTTATCCCAGTTTTCTTTTGTTACCATAGACGTATTTGAAATACTCTATTTTATATATATATATAAATATGGCTTTTAACTGAAAAAAGAATACAACGATCATTGGAAATTATATCAAAGTTAAAAAATGGATTTTTAAGTGTTTTTACAAAGCGCAATATTTTTTAAAAGTTAGTTCGAAAATAAAAAAAATGAACTAATTAAGGATAATTAAATTATTTTAAAAAGTCTTGTAGATACATTTGAATAAAGCTTTAGGCTATTCAAATTAATCTTTTCGTGAATTTTCACCAATATTCAAAAATCTGAAAAGGGTGCATTCAGAGTTTTTGTAAATCCATTGTATGATCATATTTCAGGTCATGAAGAATAAAATACGAGCAGCTACAAAGTTCATTAAAAATATTCAGATAAGGAAGGCATTCTAATGTCCTATCTAATATACAAAAATTCATTTTTATTTGTTCATATCTAATGCGCTGCCATACCAATCATCCGACTGCGATAAAATTTGGCCAATTTATCGAATGCACTTGCGTGGAGATTATAAGCATAGTGCAATTTATTATATATATATATATATATATATATATATATATATATATATATATATAATATGAATTTTTGTTCGTTCATATTTAATGCGCTACTGTACCGTTCATACGATTGCTATAAAATTTAGCCAACTTATTGGTTGCACTTGAATGGTGGTTATGGGTATAGTACAATTACTATATCTAAAGTTAAAAAAATAAATATAATTTATACTTCTGCTTTATATATCATTCAATTTTAATGAAAGTATTCATTGTCGAAAGGAAAACAAATATCGCTCCTAATTGAACACGATGGCAATTTCTAATTTTAAGCAATATTTCCCAAATTATTTCTTCTATGGTAGTAATATGCCGGATCCCAGCTAGTTCAAAGTAAAATGTTGGAAATTCGAATTAACGGGATTTCTTAAAACGCTTCAGAAAATGCATTCACATTGAAAAGCACCACAGCTAATCTATAAAGGGATATAATATCATGAATTAATCTTTTTTTTATTTGATGAGTTCAAAGTGAAAGCGTAGTTCCCTTTTTATCAAATGCCAAAATGCTTGACCTCAAGAGTTGAAAATACGATTTATTGCCCTTGAGCCTCAACCCCGATTAAAGATATTAGTATTATATCTGCCTATATGAGAGTATCTCACCATGATCATTCAAAAAACGATCCATCTGAAAGAATGAAATTTAGTGTAATGTCCTTAGGTCATAATTGTGGATGTGTATGAAAATTTGGACAAATTCTTCAAAATTTTGAAATTTTTCAAAATACAAAAAAAAAAAAAAAACTAGTGAATGCATCGGTGTACTACCTTTTTAATTATATATTTCTCATTTTAATTCGGCTTTCAAGGCTTTTTTGGCAATTCATTTTTCATTTGCTAATTTCCTTAAAGTTTTGCTTAAATATTCTTGGCGTTTGTAAGATATTGATAATAAATGACACTTTTGTGTTCTCGTTTCATATTTTTTTTCAGGCCAAAGATAAGTGAATACAAATTTAATATTTTATATAATAGAAATAAAAATCAATCTTTAGTTCTCAAATAAGTAAAAGTGTAGGGAAATGTATTTCTTGAAAAATTGAAGATATCGAATCGAAATTTACCTTTAATGTTGTTTATAGTTTTGAATCATAGAATTACTATTGAAAACAATGGAAAACTGCATTCCTTTACCATTAACACTCAATACATTCAATTCTCATCAACATGTTATAGTTAACTTGTGGCTTAAATTAGAATTAATAGTAAAATTTCTCTCTCTAAAGTTCAAAAAATGAACATCGTCTCTGATTTTAATTTAATTCAAATCCTATTAATGGTTGTTCTGAAGTTAGAATCCTTTCCATGGGCTAATAATTATTAACGGGATGTTTTAACCAATGATCCGTTTTTAGGTATCTGTTTTCCATATAAATAACGGTTCCAAATACAAAGACTGAGGCGCTTAATGTTCTTTCAGGTCCAATGCTCATGGTATCTTGAGCAATTGCGAAAACAGGGCTCACCAGACACAGCGTCAATTCATTAGAAATATCTGACAAGCCCAGACGTTTCGTTTTTCTTGTTGCTAGTATCTATCTCTGATATTTCGTAGAAGAATATGTTTATTTTGATGTGAAAAATACCTTTTAGATTTGTTTCCATGAATTGTCAACCGTATGCTGCTTTCAAGTGATTTATATTGGCACGGATCATTACCAGTAAGAATCCCTTTTTCCATTCGTTATTAGGTTTCCTTTCGAAAAAGATCGTTTCATATGATATATGAGAAACTTCAAAAGGTCGTTTAATATACTACTTTAATTTAAATACCAATTGGAGTTGCAGGAAATGCGGTCGTAACCAGAAATTATGTACAAGAATCGTATATGTATATTAAACGAGCAACAAAAATTATGTTTGCAATTGTATAAATAAAACTATTTCAAATATCATAACTTCAATAAAACTTCAATGATGAGAGCTTGTTGCACAGTTTGTTTCCTACGAAATGGTACTAGGAGCGTTGCTGTCGCAAAAGAAATAATATTTGAAATATCGTTTGAAATTTGAAATAGTTATCTTGTATAATTA
Organism: Argiope trifasciata; assembly: GCA_026543055.1. Classification (NCBI taxonomy): domain Eukaryota; kingdom Metazoa; phylum Arthropoda; class Arachnida; order Araneae; family Araneidae; genus Argiope; species Argiope trifasciata. Next base: position 374,147 of record JAPMOQ010009429.1, read on the forward strand.
GATATGATTAAGAAATGTTAACTTTCACGTCGACAATAAATACATGAAATGAAATTGAAGATATGCAAAGAACATCAATAATATTTATTCTTTTACTTTATTATTCATTTGCTTTATGATAGACAATATTTCTTTATTTTTCCTTCTTCAACAAAAACAAATTTCTTGGCTGTCCGACTCATGAAGATCCAATATTTAACTGGCCATGTGCAAAACATGAATTTTCTAGGTTCAATCCACACACTTGAAATGATTGACCTTACACCTTGTAGAATGCAAGTCAAAAGGGAACTACAGTTGTTTGAAATCAAAAGTTGTGTTGATGAGACTATTAATGCGTGAAACGAGCACAGTTGGCAAAGTTTTATCGCAGTAGGATGAACAGTAAGACAGTGCGTAAAATATGAACAGACAATTTTTTATATATATATTAGATATAATAATTTAATAACGTCTATAACCTTCGTGCAAGCTATAAATTAGCAAAGTTTTATCGCAATTAAATGAACGGTGCCGGCAGAGCATAAAATACATTTTTATTCGTTACAACAAAAATTCATTTTTTCGGAACAGAAAATACGCATACAAAAAACTGTCCACAGAGCAATATATGAAGAAGGAATAAATACCAAATAGTATTCAAGTACGAAAGACTCAATGTTTAGTAGCTTTAGCTCTCATATTAATTAAAAATAAGAGAGATTAACATTATTTTCTGTCTTTGATGCAGGTAGCATTCTGTTCATTAAGTACATAACTGAATAATTTCAATATAGAAAAATTTTAGTTACAAATATTTTTTGCAAATTTTTAGTAAATACGATTTTTTATCTTCTTAAATTTTTATAAAAATATGTATTTTTTAAAATACATAAGAAAAATCTCTTTTGGGTGGAACAAGTTTAATTCATGAAAGCAAGAAGATTTTTAAAGATAAAAAAATACAGTATAAGGCATTTAAACAGCTGGAGAAAATTACTTATAATTAAACACCACAAATAAATAATATACAAATATGCACATATATAAATATAAGATTTATAATATCTAAATACTATCACTAATTTAAGGAGTCATATTATTAACCTGACAAGAGTATATATTAATGAAACATATTCAAATTATAAATCAAAAAACATCAGATCAAAACAAAAACAAAGTTAATAAAGAATATATACTACTATGTAGCTTTCTGGCAGCACATATTCAGAGAGAATTTTTAAAAATATCAACATAGAAAAAATAGCAATCAATATTTTCAATGAATGAGCAACGAGGCATAAGATTCTTTTTTTATATAAAATAAATATGCAAAAAAGGAAAATGATTTGAAATATAATCTGCTGATTTTTATTCTTTCGTCTTTTAGATAATGCAAGGAAAAATAAATCCTGCTTGTTGGATAAAATTCCTTTAATAATCCTGTCGGATACAGATAATAAACTATCAATAACATATAATTTTTTCTCCTAATACATAAGAGCTTTTGCGAGCACAAGTAAAAAACTTGCATCTGCAGCATTAACATAACATACTAACACATTAACCTAAGCATTTCCTGATCAGCTTCTAACAATTCTGTTGCTCTCTATTCCTTTTATTCACATTAGTGCTATGCTGTTATTTTATTCTAGTACTCTAATATAGTCTTGTGTTTCCTGAGGCATATTCAAGGCGACTATCCTTAATTTTTTTTAGATTGGTGTCTTCTCAAACTTTTTTTTCACAACAGACTAATTTACGAAATTTTATGTTTCTTTTTTGTTTATTTATTTTAATCTTTGTATTTTTTCAAATGAAATAAATTTTACACCCATTAATTGTACCAAAGAAGGTAATAATCTGAAGTGTAGGCTTGTTATAAAGGAAAAGATATTGAACTGAATATATTTTACGAAGTGTAATGTAATATCTAAATAAAAGCATAACATTATTTATTTGCATTAGCACTGAAAAGTGAAAGAAAAGAACACGCCATAGATCCAGAATATTCCAACGGTATTTATTCTATTAGAGCCTCATCTTTCGAAACTTAAATAAGCGAAAATTTCAATTTTAATCAATTAAGCGGCAATACCCGAAGCAAAGATCAGAGGTAATTTCCGAAAAGCGCTAGCAGAAGAAGAAGAGCAGGAAAGTTGTCAAAACTATAGAACAAATTGACGAAAAAATGTTGTGGAATTTGCCGTAGCGAAAGTAGGCAAAAGCAACTTTCCGAAGTCGGGAACTTCTTGTGAAAGCACCAACTCGAGAAAATCTTTCACTTCCACTTTCATGATAAGTCACGGAAACTTTTCAGGGCTCGAAAATCCGCGCTACAAGAAGATTAGTGAGTAGAGTAGAGATCTTTAACACTATAGCTTTGGCGAGTGTCACAGGTCTCGCTTTGCGATGAGAGATAGATCCGCTCTGAAATTATTATTGCAGCTCCGAAGCAAAGGTGCTCAAAGTAGATTAAAACAGAAAAATCACGTTCCATGGAAGGCAAAGAATAAATGATAGGAAATTGTTCTTTTTTATTATTTGAAATACACTCTTCGGAATAATATCTGTTGTGTGTACGCTTAATCTGCCGTTGTAGATCTGATGTTTTAATTCTGTGTTTGCTTAATTAATTTGTTTATTGTGGTAACTTAATTTATTTATCGTGGTAACTTAATTTAATTCCAAGTAACTTGATAAATTCCTTTAGTGTGGTAACTTAATTTAATTCTGTGGTAATTTAATTAATTAACTGATTGTGGTAACTTAACTTAATTCTGTGATAATTCTGAATGAAATACCTTAATAGATTTCAACTATTCAGTTAAAGCACAAACTAAGGTGAAGATTTCATAATCATACTAAGTACATAAAGGAAGGCAGGGAGAATCTAGCAGCTAATTGGAGTTGAATTTTTGACGATGCATTTTCATCTTTTTAGGCATATTTCCTTTTTAAATACAGCAAAAACCTTCAAGGAAATTATTTTGAATACTAACTAAGTTAAAATAATTTATTTTCTACTAATATTATTTTTCTTTGGTGAGACTTTTACTGCCACATATTATTAGCTTTAAAACAAATAAATTAAGTTATTACCATTGTTTTAAATATAAAAAATATCATATTCTAATATTCTTTTTTAATGTTGGATAGACATGCATTAATTATAAATAGTTGTATATACTGATCTTTAGATATTTCTGTTTATTTCTTTAAGGCATTGCTTCTAAGTACAAATAATAACCATGGGATTTCACTTAATGATGGTAACTTCCAAATTGAATGTTATGCACATGTGCGTAGTCTCCGATTCTTCTTCCCAGTTTTACTGTTTGGAAAAGGTATGTTTGAGTAGGAATTTGGCTACGTCTCGAAGAGCTCCAATATCTGCAGAATTAGAATAAACTAATAACACATCTACCGCGTATTTGTAGAAATTAGTTTAACCCTTCTTTGCATGATTTTTTTTATGAAAAAAATCAGGGTAATATAATTCATGCGCAAGATTACAGAAAAAATGTTTAAAATATCCTAGTTTAAATATGTAATATAAAATAGTTAAAAAAACTCTGATGGAAATATTCATCAGCATGCAAATTTATATGTTAAGCTCAGTACAAAATCTTCAATGTCCCTCTCTTTAAAACCCCTCAGATTAGTTTTTAAAAGAATAATAATAAAAAAATATCTCACGTTTCTTCCAACCACAAGACACAAATTCAAACCAGATTTACGGATTGTGAAGTTTTGATTTTTTTGGTGAGAAACTATGTCCCTTATTAAGCAATAATCGTGAAAAAAGTCGCAAGCAACAACTAATTCACGGTACGCCTGTTTTGAGTACAATTTTTTATTCACTAAATGTTATGGTGGAAATTTCCATCCTCATGCAAAGAAGGGTTTTAAAATACATGTCATTTCCATTAAGAAGTTTGATAAGATTTTTACATTTTATTTTTTGTGTCGAAGGAGCGCTAACTATACTGCATCGTATTTTTCGATATAATACAATTTTGTTTGGTGTCTTGAATGTTGCGCATAGTTTGAGAAAGTTATACCCAATATTGTGAAATATGAAATGTTATAAAATATTATAGTTGTTAAGCGCAATGATTTTTTACAACTCAGAATCTTTGTTTTACCATGATACTTGTATCTGAGCCCATCGACCGTGAACAGCATTACACAACTTTAAAAATATGTATTATTTGAAGTATAAAAGGAAAAGCAACGGTTGATTTTTTTTCATATAATAAAAAAACTAATAAAAGTTTCCCGGTTTTGAGTAGAACTATAGGTTATTATGATTGAAAAAGTATTTGGAGTTGGAAGTTATAATCCAACCGTCATGCATAACCGGCTTAGAAGTTTACTTTTCCTCCAACTCCAGATGAAGGAACTAATCAGAAGGGAGGGGGAATAACGCTATAAAAAAATTTCGAGTTGAAATCTCAGACGCTCTCATCTCGTTACTATATGGCAGGAAAATGAAAATTAAGTTTTAAAGGGAAAAAATTGATTCGGGACGGAGATATTTTTTTCAGATTTTTAGCTGTTTGTTTGAAAAAAAAAAAAATGCTGCTATCCATTTCTTTAATTCACCTCTATCAAACTCAATAGATATAAAATGGATTTATCTTGATTATCACAATTGCATTTAAGAAATAATTAAAAATGGGTTAAATAAATTTCAAGTTAAGCATTTGTATACGATTTTCTTTAGAAATCTTAAGTTGGTAAATTTTGTGGAATTGGTTTTTAACAATTAATTTGTCCTCCTAATAACGATAATAAGTCTATTTCGAATGATAATAAAAATGAACTCAAAATCTCTAAAGGAAAGGAGTGAATGAAATTAAGATTTTCTCATCCTTTTTAAAAGCCCGTCAAAATTACTGTTTTTATTTTTCTGTTACAAAATTCCTACTCTATCTCATCATTTAACTTTACTTGCTTCATGTTTATAAAGATAGAATTTTTCAACTTATTTTTCATTTCTAATGAACTGAAATTTTAAAATTTTGTACATGTTTATAATTTTGGGGGACAATACATAATTATTTTTATAGCTTAGTGGTCAGTTAATCGATAATAAATATTGAATTCTATTCATTTGACTATACATAAAAGGAAGTTCGAAAACAGATTTCAAGATTTCATTACATTTGTAACATTAAATTTTGAATTAAAAACCTAAAACAAAAAAATTCTACTTTTTAGTACATTAATTAAAGTATGTTTTGAAAAAGTGTTTCTTTATTAATAGTTTTAATTTCTGTGCACGTGATTTTTATTTTTTCATTAAAGTGAGTTTAGTAACTAGTCATGACATGCTTTCAGTGACAATTTCTCTTACTACAAAACCTGCTCAGATATTTACAAACGCTTAGTAACTCTGGCCACTGCAAAAAGTTAAAACGTTAAAGTAATAATTTTTGAAACGTTTGCTATTTAAAGAAACTTATGAACAAGCGTCATAATATTTATAAAAATTAATAATTGCTTTTAGAAGGTGTTTTTTGCTCTTATTTTGTTTAGAGAAGAAACCTCTTCCAAATTCTAACAAAAATGCTGAAATTTCATAACTAAGGATAATGGCTTTTTGTAAATATTAAAATAAAACTAATAAAATTAAAACTGACAAAGAAACTGAATAAAATTTATAATTTTTTCCCCAGCGTTTTGAATAGCTTTTTATTGTAAAAAAAACTGAATATTTTTTTGTTAGTTTATTGCATAGTGAAATTCGCTGAAAATTTCTGTAAAATACTAGAAAATCAGCTTATTGAAAAGATCTTAATTTACAAAAATTATCTCTTTGACATAATGAGACTCATAATAAGTATAAGAGTAATTATCGCGAAAATAATTTCAACAATTTATTCCAAGCTCCCTGTTTTCGGTGAAGTATTGAAAGAAACCGTTAAAAGGAATACTCAACATCCCGTCACAGTTTTTAGAACTATCATACCTGATAATCTTATGCTATTTCATTTTCTGCTTCCCATACATTATAATAATAAGCAGAATATCTTCGAAATTTAATGTTTTTTTTTTTAATTTTGCATTTTATTTTAAAATTGTTCTTATAGTTTTACTGTAATCTTTAAAATTAAAAAAAATTAATTCATAGCCAGAAAATTTTATATTTTTCTCCAGAAATATGAATTTCATGCCATCAAATGCCAAAAGGATATTCTTTCACTGAAAAGATGAAAAGATATATAGGGAAAATGCATCATTTAAAAAAATAAGCTTAATTTTGAATGTCATTTTTATGTGCGAGATTTCTTGGGCAGGCTATTTTTTCGAATTAAAAGTAAATATTTTTTGACATTAAAACTTATCGCTATGAAAAATTGGAAAAAAAAAGAGAAAGGGTGCTTCAGAGGTTTTAAAAATATAAAATTATCTAAAATATTGAAAAGTTGAACAAAGAAGATTGAAAATAAAAGTGAGCTCATCTATTCGAATGAAATTTTTGTAGAATAAGAATTGATAGTTAAATAGTTTTAAAAAATTGTGATTCATAAAAAGGAATTTTTCTTGGGTTACCTAAAAAGTTTACAATAAAATTGATGCTCATCACACGTTTCTTAACTTTCTATTCCAATAACAGTGACAGTAATCACTTTTCAATAATTATTAATAAGTATTTGTTTCTCGTTTCAGATAATCAGATTTAGAAATATTATTTCAGATTTTGAGGGTTGCAATTATTATCTTTAAAATTCAGTAAATATATTATAGTGTAAAAGAAATGAAATTAATAAAGTGAAATGCCTCTCTTGTTTAATCTGTTAACTGTATATGACGAAATATTTCAATGCAAAACAAATTGAACATAAGTTGATTACCAGGTTAACAGGTTAATAAATTTAAATGTCTTATATATTTCTACATAAAGCGTAACAATTTTGAAATTAATTCCTCTTCAGACTTATTTATGGAGCAATGAAAATAATATTTTTACTTTTGTTCAAAAATAGAATTTTAAAATATTATCCTACCCTTCTTAGAAAATTTCCTTTTCTAGAAAGTTCAATTTTTGCTATTACATGTTTATCGTCAATAGTAATTATTTTTATCTTTTATTTGAAAGCTTAATTTCAGTTGAAAAAAATAGTTGAACCATTCTCTAGTTTTGAATTTCATTTAAAAAAACTGACATGTTTATTTGTGCCTTCGGTGACCAATTGCTCCCTCAGTTTTATTTAAAATAAGATTTGAAATTATATAATAAAGCTATTATTGTTTCAATTTGTGCTAATAATATGAAACTAAAACTATTCGAAAAAGTAAATTTCAATTTCAATTTCAAAATTAATGAACTTTTTTTGAGAAATATAATAATAAATTGATTGAAAATTTTACTTTGTTTCGACAAATAAACCAAAGAAAATGCTTAAGGAAAGGGGAATTTTAGAAGAAGCTACTAATTACAAAATCAGAAATAAAATTCAAATGCATTAATAATCAAAAATAAATCTTTTCAAATTTCAAAGTTAGTCAATAAGTAATGAAACTTGATGGTGGCAGAACTGTAATGAATGCTTGTATCCACTGTCGCTTTTCTATAATGTTTTAAACCTCTTGTTTCAAAATGGAAGTGCATTTTAATTTCGAACAAAAGTATTTCCTTAAAAAAGTTAATTTATTTTTGAGCTTCGAAGGTTCTGTCATTTTGTTAGTTTTTCTAATTAAGTAATTTTTCTAAAAATATTTCTTTATCATAAGTGTTTAATTAATGAGTAGGAGAGTATGTCTTATATTATTATTTAACTTGCTTATATAAATTTATGAATATGCAAAGGTAAGAAATTGAAATTTTCAACAGTTTTTTTTTCAATCAGCCAAAATTTGTTCGGGAATTCAGCTAGTTTCAAACGGTTTTTGCTTAAAAAGGCTATTACAAGAGAAAAATAATAATTGAGTAGTTGATGACATTAAATTGTTTATTTCATTGATAAGTTCCTTCGTTTATAAACGCATGTATTTATAAACGTTTTCTGACTATGCAGAATTATCTTTTAAATATTAATTCAAGATAAATATTTTAGAGCAAAAAAAATTTCGGATTGTGAAAAAATACAAATAAAAAGGATTTAATGCGACTATATTATTAACCCTTTAAGTGGTGGTGGGGCATTCAGAATTAAGCTGCTAAATGCTGCAAATAAGACATAAATAATAGATATAATTCTTTGCTAAAAAATGAATAATATTTTTTTCTTCTTCATCTGCATCCTAACGGTTTTAAACTAGCTGAATTCCCAAATAATTTTTGCTTTATTGAAATAATTGAAGAAAATTTCGATTTTTTTTAATCTTTGAATATTTATAAATTTATATATGCATGTTAAATCAGAATATGAGACATGCTTTTCTGCTCATTAAGGAAATGTATCTGAATCACATGGGAATGTTACGATAAAAAATAATTAGGAAGAAAATTTAATTAGGAATACTAACAAAATGATAATACCTTCGAAGCTCCAAAAAATTTTTTAACCATTAAAGCAATTTTTGAATTTCCAAATTTGTTTTTGTATTGAAATATTGGAAGAAAGTTTCAATTTCGTTGAATATGCTCATATAAATTTATAAATTTACAAAATTCATAAATTTATATGAGCATGTTCAATCATAATTTAATACATATTCTTCTACTCATTAATTATACATTTCTGAATCACATGGAAATATTTCGGGAAAAAAACATTTAATTAGGAAAACAAACAAAATAACAGAACGCTCAAATGTGTTTCATATGAATCTTTTTGGCCATTCAACCAATTTTTGGATAGAGGAAATAGTACTAATAAAAATAATTAAAAGCGACTATATTATTAACCCTTGAAATGGCGATTGGCCATTCAAAATCACGCCATTCAGTGCAGTAAATAAGACTCAAGAACGTATTCTTCATTATCTTTGCTGGAAAATGAATAATAAATTTTCACCCAATATGAATCCTAGGTAAATATTTGAACATGAATTTGGATGATGTTATATAAACACTAGTAGCACTCTTCGTACGACAAAAAAAAGCAATGTTTATTTTTTTCCCAATCTGAATCCTAGATAAATATCTGAGCAAGAATATGGATGACGCTATATAATCTGTAGTAGCTTTTTTTGTAAAAAAAAAAAAAAAAAAAAAAAAAAAAAAACGACGTTAGTTTATCCTAACATTTTTTTATACAATCACAATTCCATTTTTAGCATCGTATTTTGTGTAGTTCTGTATATGTAGCATTGAATAATATTACTAATATTACATTACAATTTTACAACCACTCATATTCCTCTTATTCTAATAAACTTAGGCTTGCATATGTAGCACTGAATAATTTTACTAACATTTGCCGTTTAACAACTACTCAGATTCATCTTATTCTAATAAACTTTTTAGACGAGAACCTCTGGCAATATAAAATAAATCAAGTTACCTTCGTCCATGTGAGCCGCGAGACGCTCGCTCTGCTTTTCCAAATAGTTTCCGAACTGCCATCCGCTAGAACTGTTGAAAGCCGGGAGTTTCGCCGCTCTTTGGGGAATGTCGCGGATTTACACAGCACATTCGCTTTCAAATCCAAGGTAATGTGACAGATGCTTTTGCTTTAGAATATCTAAAATAATAGAAATGCGCTTTGAATGTTATTAAAACGAAAAATTAAATTTTACTCTTTATCTTAGTTATATATTAAAGTATTAAAATGCTAGAGTTTCTGCAGATAAGATATTTTATAAATTTTGAAAATTTTTTATTCACCTTCATCATGAACGTAATAGTTGCTTAGTTCTGTCTGTGATTCCACATCAACTCATTTCATTAAATCAGATGTTTCAGTCTTAATAATGTGGATCAAAAACTTTTTCCACTCTCAAACTCTGAATACAACACAAAGCAGGTTTTATAAATTAGATAATTTTAACTATTGTTTCATATTATTTAATCCATTAAATATATTTTAGTGACTTGTAGTACGAACAAATTTGATTAAAATTGATAATAGTCCAAATGTAATTTTATAAAGTTAAATGCAATTATAGAAAAAACTTTTACAAGATTTTGTTTATTTATTACTTATTATTTTTATCATTTTTTGTTTTCATATTTGTAAATTTATTAACCCAAGCAACTGACTTTACTAACTTTTTGTCATTGCTATTTCATATACTTTTATACTCCATATACTTTTATACTTTGTGCGAGTAATTTCTATTTGGTTCTAAACAGTTCATTTAAACGAATAATTGTTTTCGTAATACAATAAAATGTTTTTAAATATATTTTTGCTTATAATTATTTTGACCATGAAAAATAAGCGACTGCATATTACAAATAAATCATTTCGTTTGTTAGAATTCTTTTAAAAATTTCTGTTAAAACGGAAACGTGGGTTTTTGTTTTACTATGCTGAACAGCATCATTAAGTTTACCTGTTATCCCTCATAAAATGAGAATTGCTTTGATATCTTTAAGTCTGATTTCTTCTTTAACATACTGTAGAGGTAGATAGTTTAAATACATTTTTCGAGACTGAAAAGACGTATCTTCAAATCTGTAATACTGAGTATTTCAGATATGCCTCAGTAACTTAATTAATTTTCTTAATGAAAGATGTAACACAATTATTTGATAAGTCTCGCCAAAGCTATGAATAGTCTCGAAATTGTATAAGTGCCAAAAAAGATTTGCTTTGTTTAAATTTAAGGTTTGGATTCTTTACATATCAAATGATTATATAAATATATAAAGTTTTGCGAAGAGTACTTAACATGTATAATTCTTCTAGATTCTGAAATTTAATTGAAATTATTTTGCAAATATCAATCGGAGCCTTTGTCCTTTTTCGTTTAATGAGTATTTCTACATTATTCATCAAATCCACGCAATTAATATAAATTTCAGAAGAAGGTTAGATAACTAATTAAATATTTTGCCGTTTCAACATTCATCTGAATAAATGAATAAAAAGTATTTATTATTTTTAATTTTGGGCAGAGTTTTTAGTTCTGCCATAATTAATACATAAAAATAAATTCAAAATGAGAAGTAATAAAAAATAATTACAAATTTTATTAATTAAAAGTAATTAACTAAAAAAAATCAAAACGATTTCCAAGTTAGTAAACGTAACAAATATTTGCTTCTCTAAATTTGCAATTTCTTTGGAAAAATTATAGAGAGATTTTGTATTATTAAAAAAATCGACAATAATTCTTGGATCTGTCAGCAAAACTTCAGAATTCCTTTTTAGCATTATGTTGAAAACAGCGATAATCACTGTGAAATATTTTATGGGATATTTTTTAATTGTATATAACGCATACGAACTTTTAAATGCAAAGTTGAACTGAATGTTTGACTGAGGTGTTTTTTTTTTTAATTCAAGGAATATTACAAAAGTTTCATTGCTATTATCAACACATACATCGATTAAGGAAGCAGCAGTTATGTTTGAGGGTAGAGGAAAAACAAGAAATGCCTCAGCAAATTCTATTTCAGGGACTTCTTATTAAGTTATATATTTACTAAGTAAAGACACTCATCAAACAATAAATGAGAGCAATTATTATTATTGAAACGATTATTATTGATTAAGAAAGCAATAATTATTTTTGAAGGTAGAGGAGAAACAAAAAAATATCGCATTATATCCTTTTCAAGAGAACTTCTGATTAAATAACATGTATATAAAGAAAAGATGCTCGTTAAACAATAAATGAGCTCAACTATCATGACATTACTATAAAGTATAGGAACTGAATATTAAAATGAAATAATGCAACAGTTTGATACTGTAAAACATAACATATAAGTAAAATTGTGATTTTTAAAAATTAAAAATGCATGAGTGCAATACTCAAACCTAGATAACACAGTCTGTTTCCCAATATTATACAATATTGTGTCATATTATATGATAATAAACAATATTGCGATTATTGATCGATGTCATACAAAATTATACCTCATTTGTGCGCTACTATGAAAATTATAAATTTTTTTCATGCCAAAAAATGTTGAATCTATTCAAAGAATAGAAATCCCATATGCTACTTGAATATTTTGTATTGCGTTATGAATTTTGCATCGAATGAAATTTATGAATTTGTGCATAGCAAAACTTCTTTCAGTTCTTCGAGGAGAAGGAGTGTAAAGTGTAATTAAATATTTTTTCCAGTGTAGTCTTTTTAATAATATCCGCCTCCACAATGCAGGGGAAAATGATTGTCTTCTCGAACACAATCGGAGTTCCTCTCCAAAGTATCCTATTCGAAGTCTCGATTAGAGTTTCAGCTGTGAGAGGAAATCAGCTTTTCCTTACACTTGAAATGCGCAAATACCGGAGGAGTATTCTGATTTTTCTGGGGAGAGGAATCCCATTGTTGTGCGTATTGATATTTGCAGAGGTACAGCAGGAAGTATTTTCGGGGGAAGGGTAGAGTGTGCTAGTTGCATGACAAGCAGAATTCTAGCACTGCTCAAGTGATCTATTTTTGCTTTTTTCTTTTATATCGCCGAGGTTTCTGAGAATCTTAGTATTTTATTTTTTAAATGTTTCCTTCTGCTTTTAAATCTCTTTCTCGTAGGATTTCGTCTTCCAAAGTAGTTTAAATCTGGTTCGAAATTTAAAACCACATTGAATAATGCCTTTTTTTCGGAAAAGCCTTTTGTATTTTTGACTTTTTTCTTGGAGATCGATTTTCCTATTTCTTCTTCTGCTCTTGGAGACGATATGCTAAAGATTACGGAATCTGTTTGCGTCACGTAGAGGTAAAGAATCGCATATTATCGCCATTCTTCTCGAGTAACAGAACACTCCCTAGAAAATGAGTTTTAACGTGACTTTTTGTTTGGGGGGATCATTCTTTTTCTTGGATTTTACTTGATGAAAAAATTCTTTGATTCTATTGTATCAAGTAATTTATTTTTGTATTGTTAACTTCCATGGTTTAATAACTTGCTCACTTCTTCATATAATTTAAATATTTTTAAAAAATGAAATGGAACTGGAGGATGTTAGAGTAATATTAAATCAAATGTTGGAGAAGTCGTGACAGAATATTTTGTAAGTCGCTTAAATACAAAATTGTATTTTGATTCTATTGTATCAAGGAAATTATCTTTGCATTGTAAATTTCCATGATTTAATAACTTGCTCACTTTTCTCATATTTTTGATTTTAAAAAATGAAGGGGAAATGGAGGATGTTAGAGTAACACTAAGGAAAATTTTGGTGCATTAGTGACAGAATATTTTACAAATCAGTTTTAATCCAAAATTATTTTTTAATTCATCAAAGCATTTTACAATGCAATCTTACTCTTCAATGAATGAACTTCAATGTAATTATTATATATTTAACCTTACACTAAGTATTTTATTTCTAAAAATATTCGGAGTATATTTTGGAATTTATATTTTCATTTCAAAGGTGTAAAAACAAATTTGCTTTTAAACTAGCTTTTGAGTACGTAAACAGGATTAATGATGCGAATGAAAAAAGGGTAAATAAAGGCCAATTCTACATTATGTTCCTGAAATAACGTCTTTTTGAACATAGGAAAATTTTTATTATCGCATTTGCAGAAAAAGATATATGGTATGGAGCATTTAATTTAACTATATTAACATACACCGCATTCTGAAGGAACACTAAAACTAGTTAAGGAATACTGTCTAATTTTAACCACGATCAGAAAATGAGGACGAAAGTGATTATTTAGCTCTCTTCCGAAATTTCCGCACCACACAAGGAGAGCATTTGCCCTCAGTAAATTTAATGTGCACAAGCCCGGCTCACAGCGCGTCTCTTCGATGAAATCAATCTCGAATCTCAAGCCCTGAGGGCCTGATGCCAAGATTATTACTTGCCCATTGATGCCTTGATAAGCAAGGAGAGTGTTTCTCTTATGATTTCAAATGTACAAATATATTTCCAGCAGTGTACTAGTAAGAGAAAAATTATATTGTGATTTATTCAACCCCTTTTTTTCTGAAGCAATACCTAGAATTCATAACAAAAGGGATACTCTATTTTTCAAACCGTGAAAAAACATAAATATAATGAAATGAATGCTAATGGTTTTCATAACTGAAAGATTCATGTTTATTTTCCATTATCTGTGGTTAAAATATAAACTCTTGATTACAGAGTTTGGTTTTGTAAAGCAGAAATCAGTCACTTATTTCCTTTGTGGGAGATAGTTTAGTTTAAAAATTAGATCAACACATATTATAGAATAATCTAAATGCAAAATGGAATTTTCTACTTTTTTCCTGGCTGTCTGGCCCACTCTACAGAAAATTTTAATGAAAACAACGTCAAAATCATAACAAAATACAATAATCTCAAGAAATAACCTTTATCAATTAATAAAAAAAATCATTTATCTTATTTATTTAATATACAATTAAGAACAGCTCTTGGCAGCAAGTAAAATGAAAATGCATATTATTATTCTGAAATCTACCCAATTTGTCTTCTTTCGCTGTCTATAACTGTCCCCCTGACTTTGTTAATCATTCTACGCTTCATCAATGGGGCAGTGACCACCTTTCGCCGTCCATTTCTAACCATCCAAATGTTTCAGTTGGCCATGAACGGCAGCTTATTCAAAACCATAACGGAACTCATTCATGGCAAAGATATGTGCATCAACTCCATTCAGATAAGCTGCATCACACTTTTACACTTAGAATCATCGCCGTTGGTATTCAATCGGCCGATAAACCAGCTCCTTTCCCTCGCCAGGTTACGCGTTTCAATCAAATCGATGCAGATTTACGTTAATTATTCACATGAAAATTCTGATAGGAAAATGATTTCCGCTTTAAAGATGAAGAGAATTTATCTTTCCGCATCCTAGATAACAATGGAATCATTCGAGGGATATTCGCGTTTTGACATCTTCTAGAATTCATCTATCATTTCAAATTTGGAGCAATAGTAAGTTGTTCATAAAAATAATAAAGTTATTCCATCGAGCTTATTATTTGGTCAAAATAGCGAAAAAATGTTTTTAGCCAGGAGTTTCTATATATTTTTTCGTTATAAATCGAAATAATATCCGAAAAATTGAAGAAAACATGAAAATAGTGAAAGAAAGATAGCTCTTAATCAAAAGAGGGTGAAAAATAGTAAAATGTTTTCAAAAGAAAGATAGCTCTTAATCAAAAGAGGGTGAAAAATAGTAATATGTTTTCATTCTGATGTGTGTTCTGTTTGTGCTAACTTTAAAGTATAACTTAAAATTTGGTTAAAATAAGGAAAAAATGTTTTTAACCTGAAGTTTCTATAGCTTTTTTTGTTATAAATAGAAATTATATCCGATAAATTGAAGAAGGCATAAAAATACTGAACGAAGGATAGTTTTTATCAAACGAGATTGAAAAACAATTTTTTTTATTCTGCTCAGTTTGTTCTAAATTATAAAACAGAGCTCATTATTTGATTAACATAACGAAAAAGCGTTTTTAACTTGAGGTATCTATATCTTTACTCCGTTTTAAATACAAATAGTATCCAAAAACTTGAAGAAGTCGGAAAAATATCAAAAGAGGGAGAAAAATAATTTATTATCATTCAGTTGTTTGTTCCGCTTATGTTAAATTCTAAAATCGAAATAGTAATACAGTCTGAGTTATTATGAAAGGCTACATTAAATTCCATAATATATGTTTCAAGACGATACATAAAAATTAGCAGTTAAATACTTTTGCGAAAATCGATACTTTTGGAGAAGAGCGCAAATGAAAAATGTTTCAATGAATAGATTTTATCTAATGTCAAACAAAATTTGCTATAAGAATTTTTGAGTAAAAATATCTCATTGGAATCGTTTTTAACATGGAATTCTCACAGAAAAAATTACAGAAAATCAAGAATTTGAAAAAAAATTTAAAATATTTTAAATATAATTTAGCGTTTGCTGTAATATTTTTAAACGTGTTTTACTTTAACCTACTCACAAAATAATAAAATGTCAGTTGAAATTGATTTTCTCAAACCCAATGCAAAATAACATAATTGATTTCTATAAGTTTACAATAAAATCACATGCAAATCACTGAAAATTACAGTTTTTAATAAATTTTTCAACCGAGAGGAAATATTAATCATCGTTTCACCAAAATCTACAACTAGTACTAATCCCTTAATTAAATGTTATACTTTTCATGATAAGTAAATTATGTATCCCCTTTCAAATTATAAATTTTGATTCATTTAATTCGATATAATATCATCGAAAATTAATGTATCTTAATTTTTATACTTGTTCATTTACACCTTTGGAATAAAAATACGATATACGGAAATATATCATACATTATTAAATTTCATTTGCTTAAATGTCTTTATATGCAACAAATTATATTTTGCGATAGCTTGTGAAAATATTCAAAGACGATTTTTGAGACGATAAGAATTAGTATTTCTGATAGTGTATAAAAATAATACACGACAAAAAATATCTCAATTGAATTAGCAGCTCCTGTTTGTGGAGATTTTCGAGCTTATTTTTTAAAAAAAATTAGTGAGAGTTACTGTATATAAAATTGATTTAGTATTCTTATTATAATAAATTAATTACGTAAATTATAATTAATTATATAATAATAATAATTAATACTGACAGTTAATGACGTAAATTATTATCTAATTAAAATAAGATTTTTTTTTACTTTTGCGTATTTAATAGGAGAATGGATAGTTTGCTTATAACGCGTCATCTTAATATTATAAGAACGAACTATTTTAGAACGATACCATTTGCTAAATCGATTAAGGAATCTATATAAAACATCATATTCACTGAGTTTCATAGCGGATTTCCTGTTATCTTTAAAAACAATCTTCAAATATTTTTTTAGCTTTTTGGTATAGTTGTTGACACACAAGGAATTTATATATCGAGAACAACAACCAAAAAAAAAAAAACCTCTACATTTTTGCATTTTATTTGAAAACCCACTTCTTATTCAGCATTGCCAGATACAGATATTGAAATAACAAATAAACAGGGTGTAATGATTGAGAATCGCTTTATTAAGCTTTATAAAATGTTTTTGGTTCGATGAAATGTAACTATTGCAGATGCTCAGTATTACTGTTCGCATAAATAATATAAACTATTTGTTATCGTATATTTTATTAGATTTAATTTTCAAAATATATCTGATATTTTTGTTAGTTGCTTATAAAATCGATTAGAATGAGAATGAAATACTGTTTAGTTCATATATTTTTGTTTTTTGTTTTTGGATTCCCTACGAAGAATATGATGGTTCGGAATTAACACGGGGCACTGTAGGATCGTACGATTCTATGCAATGAAGTATAACATTAAATTACGTTAGTTGTCTTTGGAGACCATTTTGTTAGACCAAATTATTAAGTTTTCAGGCTGTTAAATATATATATTTTAATTTATCTTGTTATTCGATAAAAATGAAAAACATGAATTTAATTGAATAAGTTAAAGCAAACTATACCACATGCAAATTTAAAAAAATAATTCTAGAAAATAAGTGTAGAAGAAATTAATGTCCAAGAGATATTTTTTAGTCTTATTTTTAACATTGGCAGGAGATTAAATGTTTTGATTCATGTCCGAATTTCCTAATATTAAAATATGTATGTCACATTTAAAAATAAAAAATAATATAGAAATTAAATTGATATAATTAAAACTGTAATTTTTTCGATGTAAAGATGATCAAAAACAATTTTTACGGGATTGTATGTTTGTAAGATATTCTCATCATGTTACATACTTAATTTATAACGATAACCCAATGGTAATAATTAAGCCTATTTTCATTCCCGTTTAAACATTCTTTGAAGCCCATTTCTTCGTTCTTTTGGTGAGTCTTACCCTGAGAAGTTCTAATAATATTTTTCAGTTTCCTTGATTAGCGTAGCGTTAACCTGTTAATTGGGTTTGACAAAATATTTCATTCTTTACAAACTATTACTGCAATGAGCATGATGATATGTTTCATCATGAAAATTCATTTTAATACTTTGAAAGTGCAACTAACCCCATTGTGAAATGAGTTGAACAAAAGTTCATTCCCTAGTTAAAAGGTTAAATTAAGTGCAGCTATAACAATATTCAATGAAATAAGCTAAATTTTCGTATAGTGATTGTTTACGTTTGACTATTGTCATTCGACAATATGTAATAAGGAAGATTTCTGTGCCACTTACGTTAGCTTTATATATATATAGATTGTATAATCCGATGAACAGGTATTCGAACACTTCTTTTTACTCGTAATCTATTAAAGATAAGATGCAACATTTATTATTTTCATTTTATTAAATAATGAGTCGTCTTTGATGAATATTTATAGGAAGGGCCGTTTTATATTTATTTCCGTTTCAAGTACAAATTTTCGAACAGTCCTTATTTTTTATTTCTTAAAAGATTCTAGGTATCGAGCAGCCCTCTAAATATGCTTAGGATTGCTCGATATTCAAAACACTCGTAATTATGTTAAAGTTCCGTCTACCACGTTGCCTGATTTAAAAACGTTTTAGTTTAAGTCTCCCAAAGAGAAGATATTCAACACTTCTCCTCTGAATTATTTTTAATTAGAAGAATGAATCATAATAAAATAGCTTATTTATGAATTTTGTACAAACATACTCAAATACCAGAAAAACTGGTATGCGTCTAAAACTTATTATGGAAAGAAAGAATAGCAAAAATTTGATGGTGCATAGATTCTATGAACTTCTGAAAATATACTCTAAGCAATGTATATTAAGCATTTTGCAAAGCATGACAGCTCGTATACCCTGCAAGGATGTTTGTTACTTTACATGCACATTGACGGAGACAGCCTTGTTATGCATTTTGAGTTCGTTCCTTTTCATTAATTTTTCTGACGAATGAGAATATATCTCTAATATTACTAAAGTAGATGAAAGTGTGCCTCTCTGCTGGAAATCTACAGAACGGAGCGTTGAACCTGTAATTTAAGCAAGTACACTTTGAATGCTGAAAATATCCAAATTTTAATTCTTTACGAATTAAGTTCAGTTGTGGTTTTTTTTTTAACCACATAGTTTCTCATAACTCCAGAAAGAATTACTAAGCAAAATTGAAATTGGCTTTAAATCAATTTAAAATGCAAAATTCTATCTATCCAATGATATTTGTTTAAGCCCTGTAGAGCATTTTGTTGAATTTTAAAAAAATTGGAAGTATTGTGTATCACTTGCACTCCGGTAAATAAATTGACCGAACTCCTCGCAACCTATTCACTGCACTTTTTGAAATGGAGGTTGGAATTTCGCTGCTACCTTCCCTTCATCACTGAAACTCAGTGAGCTATTATTTGCTATTTATTCACTTCGAGTTGGGGAAGGTTCGAAGTTTACCACAGGGGAACGCTTTTCTGCTAAAAGGTAAGTTTTAATGAATAAGGACAAGAGAAGCGTTGATTTTTTAAATAATGTTTAAACATTTTGTATACATTTTACATATGCAGCACTTCCGATGCGTTTTAAAATCTGGAAAGTGATATTTCCATTGATATTGATATTATTCAGCTTTCTTTGAAATTTTATCAAATTTTTAGTACTATTCCAAATTATAGGTGCCGAAGCAATCTTCTAATAAACTCAATCAGAATACTGCGATAAGAACGGAAAAAGGATAAAACGTAAAATAAAAATAAAAGATTTAAATAGTTTTTCGCCTATACGAACGTCTTCCTTTATAAATTTTTTAAAAAATTATATTTAAAAATCATTTTTAATTAATGTCTGATATTGGCTCTTATTATAACGATAATAATACTTTTTTATTTTCCTGACATCTTAACTTAAAATTGAAATGCATTTTAAATTGCTGCTATAATGTAAAGAGTATTTCAAAGCAATATTTGAGAAGCAGAATCTTATATTTAGGTTCTCCATAGAACTGTAAATAACTTGTTTATTTAATAATTCTGTCAGAATTAGATTACCAACTGAAAATATTAAAATTGGAATTGTTGCGTTTAAAGAGGATTTATTTATGCCGTTTCATTCTAAATGTATTTGTTTTTACTTCTGATTAATTTGCTTCGCTTAAAAAGTTCATTAAAAATACTTTTACTGAAACATTGTATTTGGGATATGAAAGTTATTTGTTTTCCCCTTAGTTCATAATTTATCACAAATAATAGCTTATCATGTTTACAAAAATTCTATCGAAGTTGCCTTTTTTGGATATATAGAATTAATTCCATGATATTAATATGAAATACATCAATAACAAGTATGTACAGAAACTCTCATATTTTTTATTAACTTGATGAATTATCATAAGTAATAATATCGGTGAGCCAACTGATCTACGAAGACAGCCCGTTTTCAATATGATATTATTGAATTATAAGTACTCTAACCAATCTCTTTTTCATCTCTTTTTATATTCATTTCGTAATTTTTGTAATACTTTTTCTCGCTTTTATATTCATCTCCTAATAAGATTTTTTATTTCATTTTCCTATTCATGTATTTATTGTATCTTTTTTATTACCACATTTTTTAATGCCTCATTGAACCAATTTTTCATTTCAATATATGTTTGAATTTATTAAGTCTCATAAGTGAATTTTATAATTTGTTTAAATTATGCAATATAATTTTGAATTTGGAAACTACTGGGGTTTTATTTATGAAATCTGTAGAATTGTTATATGAACCAAAAATTGTTGTTATTGGCTTATTGTACTGAGAGTCCTTTATAAGAAAATCCAAGTAAGCAACATTTAAAATTAGGAGGCCCTATTTTCAATTGCGAATAATTTCTCAATCATTTCTTTGGAGTAAGTAAAATTTTGCATAATTTTCAACCAATTTCATCTCAAAAATCGAGAATTTCATTTAAAAAAGATTCATTTAGCACTTTTGTCAATTCAAAACTATAATGTGAATATGACACTTGCATAAACAAAAACTGTACACAATTATATAGACCACTTTTTATGACTTTGTGACTATATTTTTGGATTTGATTTGAGATAATCATTTCCTGATTTATTAAATGTCCAATCTTATATAAGCCTTTCTACAGTTTTATTAAAACAAATTTTCTCAGTTTCTTCCCCCAAAATTTTTAGTCACAGAAAAATTCTAAAAAAAAAAAATAAAAAAAAAGGATTACAAAGAGAAAAAAGTTAAAAAAATTCACTAATCATTAGAATTTTTTATGATCACAAAGCGAAAATTTCTCTCGATGAGTTAGATTAGAACTAAAACCTGCATCTCAAACTCATGTTAAGAATGGAAACTTCTTTCATTTCTATTTATGAAATAACTTACACATTTTGATGACCTAAGCCACCTAAATATTTAGCGCTACAAATTTTTCACAGCTCCTCATTATTTTCTTTTTTAATTATTAGGAATGTAATTTCCTTTAATATTCTTTTATAATTTTTAATAATAAATTCATAAATTATAAAAATAATTATGATATATGCATAGATATTGTTACTTTTAGATCTAAATTAGATTGAATGATCGTCTTACATATTGAGAGAGAAACTTCTCAATTGCGATAACACATTAAAGCACCATTAAATATCCTAT
Organism: Argiope trifasciata; assembly: GCA_026543055.1. Taxonomy (NCBI): domain Eukaryota; kingdom Metazoa; phylum Arthropoda; class Arachnida; order Araneae; family Araneidae; genus Argiope; species Argiope trifasciata. Next base: position 395,740 of record JAPMOQ010009429.1, read on the forward strand.
TAAATTTTAATGCTGGCTAACAATTACAAACTCTTAAATAACAGCTATTGTACCATGTTTTGTTTCTTTTGGTTTATATGCAGCGAATTGCACTTTAAATAATAATATTAGTAAATTGATTTGAGATTAAAATAGCTTAATCTCAAAACAAAATAGTACAAGTAAACATTATATTTTGAAAATATTTTCTTGGCCACATAAACATGCCTATTGAAATATGCGATTGCCTGTTTCTAAATGAGACAAAAATATTTCTGAATTATAGTTTGTTTTCATTAATACTAGGTTTACCATGAGTTGTTATATACCTATTTTTACCATAGGGGCTAAAATTACCCCTTTCGGTATGAAATTAGAACAAATATAAACTGATATATTTATTATGAAGTTAAAGTAGAAGAAACTTTTATATTTTCAATATATTTGTCGAGGGGTGGTGCAATGAAAAGGCAGTTCCTCCTGCTTATTTACTAAAAAAAGTGTTTATTTTCTAATCTAGGTCTTCAAGATTCATCTATTGTTCCACCATCATCTTTCACCAAAATACTGATGCGTTTACAACGCATGTTTCAGATTATTGAACTCTAATTTATGTAGAGAGGAAGCAAATAATTTGCCTTATTATCAAATATGAAGAGGCTAAACAATTCCTGATAACATATAAAAAATTCCTCCAAGAATATTTTATCATGCAATGAATCACAGATACGCATATTATCTTTTTCTAATATATCAGTATTGCCAAACTACAGAATACCAGAAAAATGTACTTTTAAGAATAATTTTGGGAATTTAGAAATCAGAAAGCAGCAGCGAGGGAAACACAATTAATATCTTTTGAGATATATCATCCGCGACATAAAATCGGCTGTATTTAATTTTTATCTTCTTTCTTTTTCGTTTTTTCGCTTCTGTTTCAAGAAGTTCTTTATTTAGAGCTTTGTGAGCGGATTATTGTAATGATATGGAGCCCCCTCAAAACAGCTAATAAGTTCCGTCACTGAGAGCGCGGAGAATCAATTAGTTTTTCTCGGTCGTTTTTTGTGTTTGTTTTAGGAATTTTCCATGCTCTTCTCTCTCCGGGAGCATGTCATTAAACAGTGGCTCTCCCCCTTCAGAAATCGATTCACCATGAATTCCGGAGCGCAGAGCAGGGATCGTGGTCGCCATAGCAATGGAGCCACGTGACGCGCGCGTTCCAACCTCTCTTGTTTCGTCACGCGATAGAGGGGGTTGAAAGGGGGAGGGGAACAAAGCCTGCAGTCGAGCGGCGTTTTCTTTCAACTATTGAAGTAGATGATAAAATTATAATGATGTAAAATATGATAAAAAAAACTTATACCGAGAAAGTACGGTTAGTATTCATATTAAATTCTTTTCTTCTATTTCATATAAGTTTTTATTATAGTCCAACAGCTGTTACAAAGCTAAAATCTGAAAGTTGGATATCAAGCTTAATTTGGATATCAACCAAATTATAGGGAAAAAATAAGCAAAAACTATATATTTCGTTTGTAACTATATTTCGAATATTATTATAACTATTCGTTTGTAATCGAATCATCAATTCAACATTTAAAAAAGTAATTTTCTGCAAATATTCCGAAAAAGTCTGCAATTAATACAATTCATCCTTTATTTTTAAAATGCCCTTTGAATTATTTCATAATATTATCCCATGCATGACAGGGTAGAACAAATTCTCATAATTTATAGTTCTGGATTAGTATAATTTAAAAAGAGTATTATTTAATATTACTGCAATTATATAATGCCTTACGTATGGCAATCTCAAAGGCAAAGATAGCTGACTTTTTCCACATTTCCAACTTAAATTGTACTTTTTTTTTTGCTTATATGTTATAAGGAAAAAATTTTTATCTTACATATTTGGAATACGTTATTCATGGCTAATAAAATGCTAAAAGAAAAAAAAAATAGCTTTAAAAAATTTGTTCAAAAACGCCAAGGGAAATTTCTCCTATATCTTGAAATACATTTTTTAAAAAGAAAATTGAATATTAGAATGTTTAAGCATATTAAAATAGCATAAGTTGATATTTGTCTAAGTAAATATAATTATCTAACGGTAAAGTAATCTGGTTAGATTATTAATTACAATTTTGCATTGACACCAGCTTAATTAATGCTTTTCCAGTAAATGAAATTATTAAACATGTGCCAGAAGGTTTAAAATGTGTATTTGGAACTAACGCTTCATTTGCTCTTTTTTTTCCAATAGTTCAAAAAAATTTATGATTACCTGGCATAAGAAATTTGACCTTACTTCTCACGTATTATTGCTATTAAAATTAAATTATGTATTACATATTTACTTTACAAGATTCTGATTTTTTATTGACAATTGATACATAATAAGTTATGGATATTATGAGTTTGTAAATATTAAATACATTGTTTCTGAATGAATGATTAATGTTAAAAATCTGTTGAATATCAACATTATGTTCTTATATTAAATATGTTCCTTTTGTGTACATAAAAAAAAGAAAACTTGTGTTGTAATTTTGGAAAAAAGAAAAGTAATTTGTCTTGTAATTGTTTTCAAATTAAAGGAATGGCGGAAAAATTATTTTAATATATATTTGTGACTGATTTTGAAAGTGATTGAAGGTCAAATATTCTCACACACACATACAAAAAAAAGCATTTTTTGTTTTTTCGCACACGAAATAAAAAATAGTTAAAGTCTAGCATGTAATTTATGCTTTTACATAGATCGTTTTTAAAATATGAAAACAGTTGTTTTTCTCTAATAAGAAAACTAGCAAAAAACAAACATTATCCCGAATTATGTGTTTTTTTAACTCACTTGGCCTTCAAACAACAACAAAAAATTAGGGATAGTTTAAAAATGACCAGAAATTATTTTATTAAAAATATTATTAATTATAAATAAAAAATTATTATTAAAAATAAAAAAAAGTTTTTAAACTTGGTTTATTTAAGTGAAAAATGTAGATCTTAGGTTTTATTTGTCAAAAACTTAGATATCAAAATGAAATCGTTAGCACCTGAGGAGGTGGGGAAAACTCCAAATGAATTAAAACTCCAGTCCCATTTATTACATACTTTAATTTTTGCTGTATGACTAGAAAATTTATATCTGATTATACTTTCCATGGTCTACATTCCTTAGAGTATTGTTTAAAAAACGTCCCTCTTTTGAAATTCTTTTTTGACATATTTACTTTTAATCAGGAAAATGCTTTCTAAGCACCAATATTCGAATAAAAGTATGTTTATTTTTTTTTACTATTTTAACATGTTTCATAATTCTTGAAAATAGAATTAATAACATTAGAACGTATTAAAAGCAGTCTTTCTGTTTGAATTCACTATACAATGGTACCCTTTTAATGGAATTAAAATTTTATTAACTGATAATAATGTTCTGAAAAGATTAAAATTTCTGTAATGGTATATGAAATGGAATGCTATATAGTATTCGAAATTGAACAAATTTTCAGAACGCTAGTGTTATAGGAAATGCCAGAAAATAAGGTTTCAAATTTTCGTATCTGCAGTATTAAATTATTAAAGATAAATAAATGAATTGAGGAAATTAGAGTTTGAGTCACCTGTATTGTACAAGAAGTATTAATTCCTAATTATTCACTCATTCTATATTTTTATATAAGGTTTATGTCATTTGTTGTATTAAGTAGAAAATCCCATTTTTAAACATGTTTTATACTTTAATACATTTTTGTATGGGTTTCTAAACTAATGAATGAGATTTATTCAACCAAAAAATTCCTTAGTTAAACTGATTTTGAATAGCAATATATATTTTTTATTTCATTTATCATTATTCAAATTCTAAACTTGTAACACTACTGAAATACAACAATAGTTCACATCATAGAATTTATTCAGAATTATGTTTTTCGTTTATCTATTTCCTATGAGTAAGTTTCGGTGCATCATGAAAAGGGAAATGCTTTTATTTTCAAATGTAAAATAGTAATAAAAAATAAAACTTATTGATTAAAATGATTTATGAAGCTATCTTGACGCGACCTTTTCTACCCAAGTTCAACAAACCCGGCTTCTTTTATGAGAAGATCAAGTCATTTTATGGATGTCCCCTCAAAATGAGAATATTTTTCGGGTTCCTTACTGTCTGGAGCTTCCAGACAAAACCTTGTTTGCTGTGGTGAGCTATTTTTTCTTCCCCTTTAGACAAGTTGGCTTCACAACATTCTCGTATGGCGACTAGCTTCGCTGCTCCCTCAAGAAGAAATATGTTCTTTCCGTTTATCGCACAAGATATGATGATCAATATTATCTGCACATTTGTTAATCATTGCATAGAGGAATATCAGTATTTTATGGATTATTATATTTATGAATATTTGTTTCTTTCGAATTTATGAATCTTTATTAAATATTCTTGCTCGTTGTTTGGCAAAACACTTGCTAGTAGAAAAGTAATGACTGATTTGCCGTGAAGGAAAAACGATTCATCATCTGATTCTTTAAAACTGATTACAGAAATTTTTAATATTCTTTCAAACCGAAATATCCTTTTTGTTTGTTTAATTGACGGAATATAATATCTAATGTGATCAATAATTAGAAAATACTTGTTGATAATTTTACAGATGTAGATCATTATCTTAAGGAAAAAATTGTTTATCTTTTCTTTATGAGAATCTCTTGATTTAATATTGCTTTGCGATCTGTTATTTTATAAAATAAGGCAATTGGATATGAAATTGCAGAATTTTATTCACATTTTATGAACTATGGAGAATATAAGCTATCAAATGGCATTCCCTATTATGTTTTACCTATAGTTAGAAAAAATTAAAAACGGAATAATTTTTATCATGCCTTTTTTATTAGAGATTGGAAGCAAACGCTAGAAAAAAATTCTATTAATTATAACCAAAAAGGATCACATCGTTTTACACTAAATTTTTGTTGACGAAAAGAAAAGAATATTCATAGACATCTACCAATGATTTTTTGAATCTAAATTTAATTTCATCCGAAATTGAAAATATTTGATATATTAAATCTCAGATAACAAGGATGTTCTACTTTCCAAATTTTCAGACATTTTTCCTCATTATTTAAAATTATATTAACCAATATATAGAAAAATAACATTTTTTATAGAATAGGAACACTAATATGTTTCTTGAAGCTGAGAATTCTCCCAGTCGCTTTTATTATAAAATGTGACCAACGAAAATATTTATAAATCAATATATTTTTGTCTTTTGGTTTGCTTACTTTTTAAAATCATCATCATTAATTGTCAAAATCTTAATAATTAATTTTCATAACACATTGCTTACGGGCCACGAGATTTCTCGTGTTTAGCCGACCGAGCGTTGTGGCCGGCCGCGAAGTATCTCGTATCTATGTTTTTAGTCTATATAGATCCATAAACAACCTGAGGCAAATATTTAACTCATTAAAGACAGCAAATAAATCTTAAGACGTACTCTTAGGACCACACGCTTTTGGAAAAACTTGTACGTTCTAAAATCAGCAAAACTTTGTTATTTATGAAGCAGTAACAATGGGACACGAACACGAGAAAACTCGTGAGCGGTTTTTAACAGATGGGATGCGAAACAAGAGAAAATTGGTGAGCGATCCTTAATAACTTAAAACAAGATACTGCAGCAAATCGTGTCTAACACCATTATATAAGGGAATACGCTTTAACATCACATTCCAATTAAATAAATTTTATTCAAGTCTGTGAAATAAATAATAGTTAAAATGTAAAAACCTTATATAATAAATACTTGTATAGAATATATAATATTTAAGAATATTTTGTGCAAATATAATAACAAATGTAAATAAAAAATATGTATATATGTACCCTATTGCTTGCCAAGCATGCTTCTAGCGCGTTCAAAAATATGTAGGCTCAAGGAGTTGGTTGAGCTCACAGAGCGCCGTATGCAATGGGTTAAGAAACGCGTTTTCCACTTATTTAAAAAGCACGTAAGCAAAAGTGCATCCTATTTCAAATATGTGATTATCTTTTGATTTGTCATTGCTCGCCAAAATTATTCTCTTAATTCAATATTTATTTACTCTTATCATAAAAGAACAGGAGAAAAACTTATTAACCCTTAATTTAACAATGTCGAGCATTAGAACATTTTAATCACTCGAATTTACCGAAAAAAAATTAAGCAAAAATTAACCAGCCCGGATGCATAACATTACTTTTCTTTTTTATTTCATTTTCTTTCATTTACTTTTTCATTATTCTGGATTGAATGTTAAATGTTTATCCATGGGAAAAGTTGCTGATACTATTTTGCATAGATTGTACAGCCAACTTATAATCAGTCATGTTTTTTAAAAAACTACATGAACAGTCACGCATTGTAAAACGATGCGCTGTTTTATCTGATAGACCTGATTTAGGAACTAGTTTCTGGCGCAGAGACCATTTACTATAATCCTGAAATAAAAACAAAATCAATAAATTATTTGAAAAACATTGATATATTCTGGAAACTTTTAAAATATAAAAAATAATAATGTTCAAGGGAAAAAAACGATGTATCAAAACTACTTCTAAGCGTGGCAATACGATTAACTATATCATATGATTTGAATAATATTTTTAACCAAATGAGATATAACGTACCGAGATCCAAAAGATTTTTGTTTTTGAATCAAATTGGCAACTGTTTTTTATTTAACTGTTTTGATTTACGAGGATATTGTACTCTTACACATTCTAATTCGAATCAACTTACATTCAAATTTTAGATAATTTCTCTAAGGATTTATTTATTTCAAATTTGTTTGCAGATCATTGAGGTTCGATTCGCTGACTCACAAGTCAACGGATTTCTGGTATCTTAAGATGAAGGAAAAGGGGAAAGTTTCTTTTCCAAGTATTGCCAATATCTTAACCTTTTCTCCTTTGATGGAGAAAAGGGTGTGACATTGACCCCTCTTGACCTTATATCGAGGAGATGATGACATTATTTATAAGAGATTTCAGCGTATTTTCATTTCCTGTCTCTCCACATTTCCATTACAGCTTTATATTCTCACAAGATATTATCACTTTTTTCCCTTGCGGATAACCAGCTACTGGGCATCTTTTGAGGTTCGGAGACAAACAAATGCAGTTTTTCAAAATTTCCTCAGCTGTCGTAAACATTTGTGAATTTCAATTTTTGCGTGATTTAAAAGAATTCTTTCGATAATTTTCTGTATGTTCTAAAAATGTCTTTTTAAATTGAAAATAATTGATAACAAAATAGAATAATAATAATTAAAAGATGAAATAATGATGTTCATGTTTGCCATCTTTCTCCTTATTTTCGTATTAATTTCATATTTTCAAATAAAAGAAAAAAAATGATTTTTTTTTTCCAAAAAATTCTATAATAAACAAGAAATACATAATTTTTTTATTATCCCAGCTCAATTTTCTAAAAACGCATAAGCAAGAAATACTAATCATAGAACTTATTTCAGGTATTCTTAGAACTGTTTCCAAAGTTTAAAAAATATTAAAAATACATATATATTTTGATGAAAGCTGTTGTATTATATTACGAAAAAAAATTATGAAAACATTATTAGTTAAGTATAAGAATCAGAATGTTGTTTATTATACATCAGAAAAAGCAATTATTATTTGCTAAATGGTGTTTTTATTAAAGTGAATCAAGTTATAGGAATACTAACATTTATTAAGACCAAATGATTGGCACATAAAAGTTGCCCATTTAACCTATTCTTTGTTTTATAGAATTTTTTTAATGCATTTGTTTCTTTCGTTCTCCTCTATTAAATTATTATTATTATTATTACTTTTTACTTTTGAAACAGAAAAAAAATTTGGTAGGAATTCAAGTTCAATCAATTACATTTAAAAAAAAGTAGCATCTTCATTCTAAAAATTTTGAAATATTAGTTAAACATAAATACAAGTTATAAACCAATATCTCATATGTATAACATATTTGTGCTTTGTATAATATGCTAATAATTACAATATTCAATTCATTGTTTAGACAAATTTAATAACCGTTCCATAATTTAGGACGAATACCTATTTTTCAAAATAAAACAGCTCAATTTTTTTGTAAAATTACGGATTTTTTTAGTTTTTCCAGCATCAAATATTTTGAAAGTATATCGAATGCTTCATAAAAATCGCTTTAAAAAAAGGAAGAAAAAAAGTTTAATTATTTTAAAATCATTGTGTGTCAAAATTTCATCCTTTTTTGATATACATTATACTAGAAGAAATATATATAATTCTGACTTTTCTGGGCGTTCATGATCTCAAGAAAATGTACTTATTTCACCAATGAAATCTTGATAACTATATTCATAAGTATTGGCAATAAGTCACTGAAAGAACGAACAATTTCTTCTTATACGGGAACCAACTGGAAGGGTCTTGAAGGATACCACCATAATTCTGAAAGAGGGGATTAAACTAGAGAATTTTTGTCCGAGGGAAATGAAACTTTCATTATATACTCAATCCTTTCAACTCTCTTTAGAAAAATATTTTTGTTATCAACGGTTCGAGATAGGGGTGAGAGCAAAAATGATTTTTTTTTCAATCGAAACACTTGCGAAAAGTTGAAAAAGACTGTAACTTGCACGGCTAAAACTAAACATGCCTTGTCAGAGGTGAGCACAGCTCTTATTCAAAATTCTTCTAATTTTATTATTTCACATCTTGCTGTATTAATTATTTAAATATTTCTAGGAATATTGAGAAAATATAAATTATGTACTCAAAAAGAATAACAGAGTATTAATATGCCTATAATAATCTCTAATTGTTATGAAATACTATACTTTTTTATTTATATTGTTTAAAATTTTGAAAGTGAAAGCTTTGTTTGATATATTTGTCATTTGCTATATTTAAATATATATAAATAAATAAATATTTATAAATACTTATAAATGCTTCGTTGTTAAAGCTATAGTAAAAATAACATGTTGATGCTCTCTGGGAATAATAAGAATAATCAGTTTTAAATGTTCTATTTTATTTTTAATCTTTTCGAGTTTATAGCTGTAGAGCTTTGCATAACCACTTAAGCATATAGATCAAATTTGAAAGTAGTAATTCTAATATTTTTTTGCTGTCGTACCTGATGGGTTTTTATGAAAAAGGGAATAAAATTTTAAATGGTCTTAAAACATTCGCCTTTAAAAGTAGTTACATAAAGTTTTTATTTAGTCTTTAAGATTGCTTGATGTATAAAGAGAGAATATATTTCTTTTCTGTTTGTAGTTGAAGAATCCATGATGTAACGAAAAGTGAAAAAAATTGAGGCCAGTATAGTTAGATTCTTAGAAATGTTTGACAAATATGAAATGAATTAAATGAAACAGTTTATTTCAAATATAGCAATGAGGATGGTGTATATAAAAAAAGCATTTCGAAGACGGTATCACAGAAGGCATTGCACTTAGCGGAAAGAAAAAAAAATTAAATGCTGAAAATTTTTTTTCATTATGTTGAATATATTTTTCCCATAACATTCAGGATGCTTTTAATAATATAATAAAATTAATACAATTTTTGGATTTCTGATTAATTTTTCAAAACGAACCAATATCAAAATTCAGGAAACCACTAAAAAATTTAGAGAACATTATTCATAGAATATCGAATCTTAATTTGATAATGAATTAGTGCATTTTAAATCTTTCTTGTTACCGCTTCTCGAAAAAAATGAAGGAACAATAATATCACCAATTGATGCTTAATAATTCATATTTTTAATATACTGAAATTAATTTTACTGAGTATGATGATGACAGCTCTGAAAAATTACAAATGTCTAATGCTCGCAAATGAGAGAGGTGATCAAAGTTTTATTAAATACAGGCTGCTGAAAAAACTGTTATAGATTGTCGACAAATAAAAAATGCCTGAACTTTTTAGGTCTAATGGCCATTGAACGTGATGTATTAGAAAAAAAAACTATTTCCAAGGTAGTTTAACAGAATATGTATAAAGCAAATTGAAGAAAGTTACAAATGAGGCTGCACACAATATAATAATAAGAAATATAAATATAAAATAGGATTTGTCTATAATTTTATATCCTAATTCGGTTTTTAATTTTAAGAATTTTCAATCCTATACTTAGGGACTATTAAAACAATTTTTAAATTGTTGGTGTCTTTTTACTATTTTGTTGAAAATAAAACATTTTGTCATCTCGATTTCTTATATATATATATAATATATATACTTCGACACTCTTTTATGGAAAAATATTAAATTTAGTTTAGTTCACATTACCTGTGGCCTCATGTTGTCAAAAACCGCATCCGACGCTGAGCAAATGTAGAAAAATAAACCGCTACTAAAACCAATCATTACTCTCATAAATAGGATATAAAATCTTGATAAATTGAAAAGTATTGTTTATTAACTGGATAGGAATTAATTGTAAGATAAATCATAACATGTTATTAAAATATCCACTTGAAATATTTAAATACTATGAACATGTTATGAAGCAATATTTTATTAACGGTCAAAGGAGGTCCACTAGCTGACGATCCTTGTACAAAATACTAAGACATTTCCGCTAACATAAACATTCGAAGATATTATTTTCTTTAAGTCATCATTCAGAGACCACGCCTGCAGCGAACCAGATTCGGCGTCGAGAAATTAGATTGTTTCCTAAACCAAGACATTCTTAATATCGGTTGCAATCAACGGGTTCATCATCTTTTCTCCTCGGTCGAATGATGAATGCGTGAGCAATTTTGCGAATCGGTCATTTATCCCATCACCACTAGTATTATTTCCAGTCAAGTGATCTGCTGGAAAGAATCCATTTAGGCTTTTAATTCTTCAATTTTCATCTGAATTCTTACATTAGAAAGAGCATTCATTTGCTCTTTTATTGCAGGAATGAAGTCATCCTTCTTCTAGACTCCATCATCACCCTGAAACGTCGCCCTAAAGTTTCTCTTAGTCGTCAATTAAGGAAGCCCAATGTTGCTGTCAAAGGTCAGTCACTCCTCTATTATCGTTCTCTCTGGCCATTATTACGGCGCCCGTTGTGACCGAAAGTCTCCAAATGCAAGGTTCCCCTCATTCTTTGAAGAGGGAATGCTCACATATTGCGGCAACCTCCCCACTCCTCGTTTTACAGGGAACAAAAGGTCGGAGCAAGTCTGTATTTCATGAACTCTCTCCGTTCGGGACCCTGTTTTATCACAACTCCTTAATTTGAGGATGAACATGGAGAGGGGGAGGGGTGAACTATTATCAATAAAATATATGAGCTTTTCCGGATTTTTTTCAGTTACCATTCGATTTTTCTGAAAGTCATTTAACATGGACAGAGAACTGATAGATATTTTCTTTTAAAAGATTAATTTTTTTAATGTATAAAGGCAAATTAAATTTAAAGTCTTCGCCAAGAAATTTTAATAAGCGATTTTGGATCAAGAAAATTCTTTGAGATAGTTTTGGCCCAAGTATTTTCTTGGCCCAAAATAGATAGATATCTTGATATAAAAGAATTTAAAGAAACCTATTACCTCAATTGATTTAGAAGTTTTTTCTTTATTTTCTTGAGATTATTCGACGAAGATGAAAAGCTAAAAATGCCATTTATAAATTTCCAATTTAATATGTTTTTTCAGGGGCTTTTCTACGTGGCTTTGTGATATTCCTGAAACTAGCATTTGCTTTCAAACATTTTACTGCAGAAAAAGTCCAGGAACTAAATTTTACATCATACGATATTTACTACAGTGTAAAATGCGATACTATATTACTCAACATTACACGATATCATGAATAAGTTTTCTCCAGTAAACAAGAAATTCTCAACTTAAGACAACTTTTTATGAATGCTCTGATCAATAGTGCTTGCAATCTGTTTTAAGTGTGTGTCATCTGGTAATATTTTTATTTGACATAGCTTTTCTACACACATTGCTATAAACTCGATAAATAAATATTTTTTGCTTCGAATCCCTCATTTATTTTTCTCGGTTAGTTTATATAATACCGCTTGATATATTAATATGCATTGAATTAAATAAATTTTATTTTATCATTTTAGCAATAAATAATACTTTACCAATAGTATATAAATGTATTGTATATAATATTGTATTGTATATAAATAACAATTTCACTTTGTTCCAAATGTAGCCAAACCTACTCCAAAACACAGAACTAGCAATTGAAATAGCTCGTGTTTGGCAATTAACCGTTGAAAATGCTATGTATCTTAATTCATCCATAACTATCCTAAGATTTCGGCTAAGGCTAAGATTTCGTCCCCAATCCACTACAACCGTGATCTGCCGGCATAGTACAAGCAAAAACCAACGTCGTGATCTTTAGAATGTTAGACTGAGGTTTTTCCAGTGGTGTACTGACATGAGTTTTTATCATTTTAATCTGTTCATGACTCAAAATTCCAAGTACCAATTTTCTACAGTGATTTTCTTATTTGGAATAGGACTTTAATTTATATGCTGAACCAACGAAATAAAATGAGAATAATCCAATGACATGACTGTGTGTTTAGATGGATTCAGCATAGAAAATACTACTCATTTCATAAATTTCCATATAAGTCATTTTTTGAGAA